>WEZZ01016772.1:41609-67065 GCA_013400585.1 Chloropsis cyanopogon | reverse complement strand
TCAGAGCCTGATTTCCCTGGAATTCCTGTGGATCTCCCATCCCTTCTGCTCCCCCAGGTGTCCGTCACCCCAACATCATCTGTGACTGCTGCAAGAAGCACGGCATCCGAGGCATGAGGTGGAAGTGCAAGATGTGCTTCGACTACGACCTGTGCACCCAGTGCTACATGAACAACAAACACGACCTGGCGCACGCCTTCGAGCGCTACGAGACCGCCCACTCCCAGCCGTGAGTGCTCCCCACCCTCTGCACCTTTGTGGGCTTCAGTCCCACCCTGAGGTTCTCCAAAATCTGCTTTTTGTACCCCAGGGGTCTGCAGGATAACCCAGGAGAACCTGGCTCGTACGTGTCTGGATAATTGATAAAGAATTTCATGTAAACAGATTGGGCGGTGCTCAATTTTTGCTGGGTTTTATTTTGGGTTTTATGACCAGCCAGGCTTGTTCTATAGAATAATTTCAATTTTTGGGGCTCAATTCCATCCTGGGGCTCTCTAAAATCTGGGTTTTGTACCCCATGTTTGTACAAAATAACCCAGGAGAACCTGGCTCGTACGTGTCTGGATAATTGATAAAGAATTTCATGTAAACAGATTGGGCGGTGCTCAATTTTTGCTGGGTTTTATTTGGGTTTTTAAAATTTTTTTATGGGTTTTATTTTGGGGTTTTTTTTATATTTTGTGGGTTTTATTTTAGGTTTATGACCAAAAATGTTTCTTCTATAGAATAATTCTGATTTATGGGGCTCAGTTCCATCCTGGGGCTCTCTAAAATCTGGGTTTTGTACCCCATGTTTGTACAAAATAACCCAGGAGAACCTGGCTCGTACGGGTCTGGATAATTGATAAAGAATTTCATGTAAACAGATTGGGCGGTGCACAATTTTTGCTGGGTTTTATTTTGGCTTTTTTGGGGGCATTTTATGACCAAAAATGTTTCTTCTATAGAATAATTCTGATTTATGGGGCTCAGTTCCATCCTGGGGCTCTCCAAAACCTGCTGTGTGCACCCCATGTCTGTGCAAAATAACCCAGAGCAGGATGTGATGTCTGATGGTGTTTTGGTGGATTTTTGGTTGGGTTGTTTTTATTTTTTCCCTAAATTCTTTCACCTTTTAATTTTTTTTTCTGTGAGTGTGGCTGAGAAAATGTGATATAAATTAACTTTATTTGACAAAACAACTCTAGACATAGGCCAGAGTGCCTCCTTTTAAATCTTTATAAAATCAGCACTATTCTGATTTATATTGCTGTGTGTTAGCAGGAATAAAGATCTTCAGAATAACAAACAGCTGCTAAAAAAAGGAATAAAAAAAGAAAATAAAAAGAGACACAGCATGAACCTGTCAGGTTCTGGGAGCCTCAATCAGGGGCAGGGATAAACCAGCAGGTTAATTGGATCATGGCACACCTTTCCTGCTGTTCCTGCCCGCCAGGTATTGATTCCAGCTGAGTTTTGGGGTGGAGAGGAATTAGAAATTTCCCAGTTGTGGAAAGCTGCAGCTCTAAAGCTGAATGAGAGATTCAAACAGGTTGGCAGGAATGGGTTTGGTTTCAGGATTGCACCTGGGGGGGGCACAATAACTGCAAAAAATCTGTTTTTTCTGCAAAATAAATCCCTTTTACTCAGAAAAGCCTGGCAGTGACAGGGAGCAGTGGGAGCAGCTTTGCTGTGGTGCCAATGGGATTTTTTTGGTGCAGGGTTGCTCTGGTTATTAAGGATGGAATGTCCTGGTGTGGAGCAAAGGCAGGGATCACCCCATGGAGAGGATTTCAGTGGAATAAGGCAGGTCTGAGTGTGCAGACACTGCCTGAGGCACTGCAGCATCCTTTCCTAGAGCAGAAATTGCCTGCCTGTGACTCACTGGGACTCTTGCTTAGATCACTGTCTCTTTTCTTTTTTCTAATTTTTTTTCCCCCTCTAAATAAAATAGAAGATAAAACCTTTGGCAGTTCCTTAAGGACAAAAAGAGAAAAACAAAATTTTTTCTTTTTTTTTTTTTTTTTTCCTTCTAAATAAAGTAGAGAATAAAATCTTTGGTAGTTCCTTAAGGACAGAAAGAGAAAAAGTATTTTCTTTTTTTTTTTTTCATTCTAAATAAAGTAAAAGATAAAACCTTTGGTAGTTCCTTAAGGACAAAAAGAGAAAAACAAAGTATTTTCATATTTTTTTTCCTCCTATATAAAGTTAAAAATAAAACCTTTGGCAGTTCCTTAAGGACAGAAAGAGAAAATCTGAGCATTTAAAAAGTGGGAAATGCTGTGTGGATGTGGGTTTTGTTCTTGAGTCTCCTTTAGAGCCCAGGATTCTCCTTTCTCTGCCAGGGAATGGGGATTTTTTGGTTCTTCACAAATTCCTGCAGCTTCCAGAGCCCCCTGAACCAGGCAAGGCCAAACCCTGTTTGTAGCAGGTCACTAATCCCAGGATTTAGGAGGGTTTAACCCCAGACAGGCCAGTTTGCTAAAGAGGCTTTGCAGACACCTTTACCTGATTTTTTTTTTATCCTGAAGGCTATTTCAGCCCTTAAAATGACCTGAGTTTGAACTTCAGGTGATGGGAAGTGCTGATTTTTTTTGTTTTAATTTTACTATTTCAGTTAATCTCCTCCTGACCTCCTAATTTGTTATTTTTATTGCTGTTTTGTAGTTTGAATTTTCTGGCTGTTGTGGGAGAGGCTCTCATCCTTGGCTTAGAAAGATGGAACAGCTCAGTTTTACTGAAGAGCTTTTTTCAGGCTCGTATCCATTTGCTGAATATGTGCTTAGTAATTGGGAGATAAATCAGTGTCAGTGAGCAGGGCAGCAAAGCAAAGCTCATCAGGTTTATATTAGGGCTGGAAAAGTCAGGCACATTCTGGTGAATTCTGCAGATAATCTGAGATAATCTCATACAAAATATTAATGTTGTTACATTCCCATGCTGCACCAACATTTTGCTGGATCACCTGCTCAGGGCTGAGTTGAATTTCAGATGTGGTGCATTTAACCCATTTTATTTTCCAGCCTTCTCTCCCCAGTAAATCACAACCCCAGTAGTTTTTCACTGATTTTTTTTTTTTTCCTGGCAAACAATGGAGCTGGAGGAGCCAGCGAGCTGCACAGGGAAATGTTTTGTGTAATCAAGCACAAGAAATACAAATATTTTCTCCCATTGTGCTTTATCCTGTAGTCAAAACAGAAACTGCAGTTATTTTCATCTGTAATTCTTCAACCAGCTCTGGCTGGTGGAGTTACCAGCTGGATTTGGAAATCAGATCCTGGCACAAGAGCCTGCTCTGATTTAGGTCTGAGCAGGGCAGACACATCCAAGGCAGCTTTAATAATCCCAGCTCCCATCTGGGGCTGCTTCTGCTGAGAGCTCAGTGCCAACTGCTGCGTGTTTGATTACTGGGCAATAAAAAAATACCGATTTATTTGCATATTTACAGATTTATTTGCATATTTACAGGTTTAGTTTATATATTTACAGGTTTATTTTACATATTTACAGGTTTGTTTTATATATTTACCGGTTTATTTACATAGTTCCCTCCTCAACAGGTGGTATTTGTGCAGTGGAAGTTTAAGCTAGGAAATTTGGGTGAGGAGTATTTGGAATCAAATGAATTTATTAATATGAATTTATTAATTTTTATCTCTTAATGAGTTTGTATGATTTTGCTTTAGGGAAGAATCCACTATAATTTGCCAGATAAATTGCCTATGCCTCCTTAAAAAAACCCCCAAACATGAGCACCAAGGTGTGTTGCCACACTGGGGCTTCCCTGGTGTAATTTGAATTATTCTGTTTGATTTTTACAACAGGGATAGTGTTTCAATGACACATTTTACCTTTATCTTTTCTGGAATTACATGATCAAAACTGCAAGCAAGAGAAACCTTCCCTGAAGCAGCTTTAGCTGGGTTTTGAACTAATAATGATGTTTGGAGGATGATAACAAGACATTTTCACTCTGAGGTGTTTCTGCATCTTCTCAGAGCAATATTCTGCCTGTAAATGCTCTGTGTGAGCATCTCTGAGAGCACAGTGGTGAAAAACTCTCTGCAGGAACCTTTTTAGTTCTCATTTAGTGGCTGTGGTCTGAAACCTTCCCTGCTGTGGCTTTCCAGAACAGGATTTGATCCAAATTACTTCGGGGGTTACCAAAACCACATCTTTTACTGATAAGGATGTGTTATAAGGATACAGTGGTTTTGTTAAGGACTGTTTTTTGTCAGATGATTGAAAAGGCAAATATCTGGGTGAAGACAGTTCCTGAAATAGGTTTCTGTGATGCAAATTACTTTGGGAATTAACCAGAAAACCACAGTTTTTACTGATAAAGATGTGTTATAAAGATAGAGCTGGTTTTGTCAAGAACTGTGCCTTGTCAGATGATTGAAAAGGAAAATATCTGGGTGAAGCCAGTTCCTGAAATAGGTTTCTGTGATCCAAATTTCTGTGGTAATTAACCAGAAAACCACTATTTTTATTGATAAAGATGTGTTATAAAGATAAAGCTGGTTTTGTTAAGAACTGTGCCTTGTCAGATGATTGAAAAGGCAGAAATCTGGGTGAAGACAGTTCCTGAAATAGGTTTCTGTGATGCAAATTTCTGTGGGAATTACCAAAAAACCACAGCTTTTAGTGATAAAGATGTGTTATAAAGATAGAGCTGGTTTTGTCAAGAACTGTGCGTTGTCAGAGGATTGAAAAGGAAAATATCTGGGTGAAGACAGTTCCTGAAATATTTTTATATTTTTTTTATATTTATATTTCATTTGCATCACAGGTTTCTGTGATGCAAATTTCTGTGGGAATTATCAGAAAACCACAGCTTTCACTGGTTTGTGTTATAAAGATTCAACTGGTTTTGTCAAGAACTGTGCCTCGTCAGAGGATTGAAAAGGCAAATATCTGGGTGAAGCCAGTTCCTGAAATAGGTTTCTGTGATCCTGATCCTCTGCAGCTCCTTGTCTTAGTCTGGTTCCTGCTTGAGCAGCCAGCAGCCATCTGTCAGAGCTGCCTTCCTTTATCCTTTGCTGGAAGAGTTTCAGGAGAAGCTTTGCTGGGGGGATTAGAAAACCTGGAATTTCTTGCACTGAGGTCACTTTTGCCCGTAGTTCCAGCAAGATTTTAACGTTGGATTTTCTGGAGGTGGATCTTGGTGTGTCCTGGCAGGGATGTGGGTTTGTGTCTCCCACGAGTTGCAAATCTGGTTTAGAGCTGTGCCTTTCTGAAGGGATTAATGTGATATTTATGGCCTGCCACCTTACAGGGTGACCACCCCTTCTGCTTCCTGTCCCCTTCATTGTGTTTGTTTCTTCAGATAAGAACTTTCTGCAGCAGAAAAACCTCACAGAACACATCAACCCTGCCTGGTGTGAAGCAGCTCTGGCTTGCTGCTGCAAATTAAAAGTAGTTTTTTGTCATAATTGAGATGGAGACAATACAAAACAGCACCATTTTAAGAAGGCTTCAAACTGGTTTTATTACAGCATGCATGCTTTTTATCCATTCTTACAAAACTCCCAAGTTTATACTTTACTCATTGGTCAGAGAGACAAACAAAGTGCTCATTGGAACTTGCAGGTTTCTCTTATTTATCCTTTTTCTTTCTTGGTTTCTGTGTCTTGGTAGAAAATTCTTCCAGGGGTGAACATAGATCCTGTGTCAAACTTCTCTGTGGCTCACAGAAGTGGCTGTAAAACCCCTTCCACAATTTTTGTTCCAGTTTCTCCAGGTCTGTGGGTCTGGATCTCCCATCCCTCTCTTTCAAGCAGGGGTGATGCTGCTCTGCTGTTCCAGATCAGCAGCTCAGAGAAACCTGAGCAGAGGCAGAGCATCCCCAGGGAGTGGTCCCAGCATGCTGGAGAGAGCCAGGGCTGCATTCTGTGCCCTGCATGCTCCCAGTGCCTTCTGGGCTCTGCAGAAATCCAATATCCCTGGAATCCTGAGGGCAGCAATGGCTGCAGCCTCCTGCTGGCAGAATTAACCTCGTTGTTAAAGGCACTGTCACAGTGATTAAATTTATCCTGGGGCTATATTTGCATCACACTGGATAACTTTGGTTATTATCCAGTATTTAGAGCAAAATGTTGAGTTAGATTAAAACATTGATAAGAATCTTTGGCTGAGGAGATCTGGTGCTTTATTTTTATTTTTTTTCTGGTGCTTTTTTTTTTTTTTTTTTTTTTTGGGTTTTTTTTTTTTTTTTTTTTTTGGGTTTTTTTTTTTTTTTTTTTTTTGTTTTGTTTTTTGTTTTTTGTTTTTTTTTCCTGGTGCTTTTGGTTTTTTATTCTGATGCACCACTGGTTTAAGGCAGGGTCAGAATTTTGGTGAGGCTGGGGAAGGAGGACACTTCTGCTGGGTGCTGCTTCCCCAGCATTTCAGCAGGACGGGAGATGGAATTTCTTACAATTTCCTTCTTTAAGGAAGCTCAGCTTTCTAAATTGATCAGCTTTGTTTTTTTTTTGGTCTCCATCCACAAATTTCAGAGGAGGTGGCAGGTTAATGTGAGAGTGTTGAGCTGGGGAATGACTGCTGTTACATGATAATCCAAAAAGGGAACTTCTGCTAAGAATAGAATGAGTGGTGGATATTTTGCTATTTAAACATCTTAAGCTCAGCTCGGTGCTTTATTTTACTATCACTAAGAATCTTTGCATTGAATCCTTGTGAGAGAAGAGTTTGGAAGAGAGAATTATATTTTTATCACTTTGTCTCAGGGCTTGGCTCTGAGACATCTTTGATAAATTATTAGAAAAACGTTGAACAAAATGCAGTGAAAACATCTGAGCTGTTTCAGAGGCTGCACCCAAATCCATGCTGGTTTTTGAGGCCAGTCTGTAGTGCAATAAAATGAATATTGAGCTCTTAAGAGGTGAGCTTTTCCCTCCACTGTCATTATCTCTTTTCATAACAATATCCAGCCTTGATGGTGCTTAAACCAGACAAAATCTCAACCCTCCCAATACAGGGCCTTCATCTTCCTCCTGCTGAGCTCCAGCCTGGGTAATTAATGAGCATTCAGTGATTGTAAGAGCAAGGCATAAATAATCTCTTTGGAAACACACCGGGTTGTAAAGCACAGGTGGGAGGTCTGGTGACAGGTTAAGCAAAGTAAAAGATTTAAGCATTTGCTGGATAAGTAAACAGTAAGTTCAAGCATTAGCTTTTGATCCTCCTGAGTCTCTCTGGAGGTATTAGATGGGAAAGAAATGCAGTGCTCTGAGGTCAGCCCTCCCCCCAGGCAGCTTCCCCTCCCCTTGCCCCGGGCAGCAGCTGCTGAACTTGGGCTGCTCTGTCTGGGCTGGGAGCTGCCAAGAGCCTGCCTGGCACCAGGGGCATGGGCTGGGGCACTGCTGCAGTCACCTAGAGCAGGGATTGCACCCCGGGCGAGCGGGCAGGCAGCCCCCCGAGGGTTTGGTGACCCATGAGAAGGCTTTGTGGCAGCCTGGGGACAGCACACACAGAGCCAGCAGAGAGGCTGCTGTGCCGGGATGGGGATCGGGAGCTGCTTTAACAGGACATCAGACCCCCTGTTCACCATCACGTAGGTACCCTCACCTCCTCTGCAGCTGGAGGGGCTGGGCTGGGGGGGCTGGGCAGCTGGGGAGGTGTGGGGGAGACTGGGGGTGGCCCTGAGCTGCTCTGAGTTTCTGTAAGAATGTGCTGGGGTGTGGGGTGCTGGGGAGGTGTGGGGGAGCCTGGGGGTGGCCCAGGCACAGCCCTGCTGCTCTGAGCTGCTCTGAGCTCCTCGAAGCACCTGCTGAGGCTGTGGGGTGCAGGGGAGGTGTGGGGGAGCCTGGGGGGGGCCCAGGCACAGCCCTGCTGCTGTGAGCTGCTCTGAGTTTCTTTTAGAACGTGCTGGGGTGTGGGGTGCAGAGGAAGTCTGGGAGAACCTGGGGGGGGCCCAGGCACAGCCCTGCTGCTCTGAGCTGAGTTCTGAGCTCCTGTAAGAACCTGCTGAGGCTGTGGGGTGCAGGGGAGGTGTGGGGGAGCCTGACGATGGCCCAGCCATGGTGCTGCTGCTCTGAGTTCCTGTAGGAACCTGCTGAGGCTGTGAGGTGTGGGAGAGCCTTTGGGTGGCCCAGGCACAGCCCTGCTGCTGTGAGCTGCTCTGAGTTTCTTTTAGAACGTGCTGGGGTGTGGGGGGCAGAGGAAGTCTGGGAGAACCTGGGGGTGGCCCAGGCCCAGCCCTGCTGCTCTGAGCTCCTGTAGGAACCTGCTGAGCTCCATGGATGCCTCCCTGCAGGGCCACCCCAGGAATGCCCAGCACCCCAAAGGGAGGGGTGGTCCTCGTGTGACAGCCCTCAGTGACAAGAACAAATTCATTTCTTTCCTCTGGTTTTGTTTTTGCAGGGTCCTGGTGAGCCCTCGCCAGAATCTGACTCGAATCACATTAAAAGGGACTTTCCAAGGGGCTAAAGTGGTCCGTGGGCCTGACTGGGAGTGGGGCAACCAGGATGGTAAGCTGCTTTTGGGGCAANTATATAAAAAATATTCTTTCATTTTTGCAAATTGCTGGTTGAAAATCCACATGCTGAGCAACAGCTTGTAGGGGAATTGTTCAAGTGATGCAGGTGCCTGTTCTTCAGAGTAATGAATACTCATTGTTTTCTTGTAGTTGTTGTTTGTCACAAATCTGTGACATTAACCATGTCCAGGGGGTGGGGAGGGAGTTTTGCTGCTCCTCTTTGAGAGATGTGAAAACCCCTGGGAGCCAGCCTGGAAGTTTCTGTGTAAAATTGGAAATGTTACAAGAAAATAAAGACTCCTCTCTTCCTGAAAAAGCTTTAATTGCTAGTGGGAGGTTTGTCTGACTTTGTGGACAGTATCCATTTTCTTTTGGAGCTCTGTGGAATATATTTCGTCCTTATTTGGATACTTTTAAGAGCAGTGAGGAGAAATTCTCTCCTAGGAGGGTTTCACATGGTGCACTGATGAAGGACTCTGGTTACTGCAGAGTGGTTCCTGCTTTCTGTAGGGATTGAACCCTTCAGGCTGAAAAAACATTTAAAAATGCCTTTTGAAAGCTGCTTTAGGGGTGTGATGCCTGTCCCCAGGTCACTGATGGCAGTTTCTGTGAATTTTTTTATTCCAGCTCAGGAATTCACCCCCCAAAGCTGCAGATTTTGGGTGTTGCTGTGTCTCTTGTTGGTTGTTAAACCTCTGTGCTCCTGAATTCCTGTTTTTGGGGAATGCAGGGGTAGAGAGGGATATTAAACAGAGAAACAGGAGCCTCCTGTCACTCAGAAATTCACATTTTTTACCTTTTTATAAACCATGAGCCGCTCAGGACCTGCCAGAACAGCAGATCTAGAAGCCTGCACCACCAAAATTATATTTTGGTTTGTGTGCCTTGCCCCTTTTTCCCCTGTCAGAGTTTGCCTTGCTGGTATTTTATAATGCAGAACAACGCTGGGTTCCCTGCCCACCTCTGTCATTTGGAAAAAGGACAATTTGTGCTGCATTTTCAAGCATTTCTGCACTCTGTATTCCTATCCCCCTCCTCCCCCAATGTGCTGCTCTTTCAGAGGAGCCTTTCCCCTCCTTTTTGTAGAAAAAGAATGTTTGCATCTCATGCAGGCATTGGAAATGCTGGGATTAACAGGAAAATACAGAATTTAGGATCGGGAAATGCTGGGATTGAAAGGAAAATGCAGAATTTAGGACTCACAGAAATTCAGCGTGGTGCTCCAGGGCTGAGGGAGCTTCGCTGCCCCTTTGTCCCAGAGCCCTGCACACACACTGGGATGTTTACAGCTCCTTTGCCCCTGAAGAATTAAGTCAACAGTTCAAAGGTTTCCAGAGTTGACTCTGCCATTTATTGCAGCTCTGGGTTCAGTGGAGGATGTGGATCCTTGCAGGGTCTGGGGGTAAATCAGCTTATGCTCAACACAGCTAATCCATCCTTTGGAGATCAGAGCAGCATTGACCTGTCTGAGACTTGTGCTGCTGACGGTGGTGCTGACCTGGGAGCAGCTCCCTGGGCAGGAGCAGCGAGAGGAACCCTCAATCCACCCCTCAGCTGCTCCCTGCTTTTGGTGGAGCTGCCCCATCCACAGCCAGGGTCTTGTCATGAGTAGAACTCACCCAAACCCCTTGTTTGTATTGTGCTGATAAATGAGGAATTCACTCCTTCCAGCTGTGAGATTCCAGGACTTCACACACAACCAGAAGTGACACAAATGTTGCTGTCCTTGTTTGGGGCAGTGCTGGGACTTGCCCAAATTGGGAATCTGCAAAGCCTGATTGCCTTCCCAAGGCTGTGTTGTCTCCTGGATCAGAGCACGTCCCAGTGCCCTCCAGATTGACCTCCACGCATCCATCCTCCTCTTCTGGACTCTTCCAGTTGCTCCTTGCTTGAAGAAAACAAAATTTATTTGATGTTCCCCCACATGGATGGTGTTGGGGAGAGATTTAAAGATCCTGGGTGGGTTTTGCAGCACTGCTGAGTGTTTTTATTGCCACAGTGTGGTGCCATGACACCATGAGTGTGTTCCCTAACTAGGCCGTGCTCCTGCACACCAGGAATTCTCCACAGAATCATTCCAAAATAAATGTCTCGCTGGATTTCAGCAAATTTAACGCAGAGATTCCCTCTTAATTGATCAAAATGAGTTGTCTGATGATCAAATTTTCCTGATTTGCACTTCTTTTCCCCTCAGGGGGTGAGGGTAAGACTGGCCGCGTGGTCGATATCCGGGGCTGGGACGTGGAGACCGGCCGCAGCGTTGCCAGCGTCACCTGGGCAGATGGAACCACCAACGTCTACAGGGTGGGCCACAAGGGAAAAGTGGACCTCAAATGCACTGTGGAGGCTTCTGGGGGCTTCTACTACAAGGAGCACCTCCCAAAATTAGGTGGGTGGGGATAAATCTTTGCTGAGTGAAGTCTTTGTTGAGAAGTTTTGATTCGCGCGGCCGTTGGCGCTGAAGCCATTTTTTGTTTGGAAGGCATAAAACCACCTCTTAATTTTCTTAAGTTCCCAGATAATGAGCATCATCTGAGGGAATTTGGTTTGTGTGTGAACATACTGCTTGAGCTCAGAGTGGTTCATGAAATAATTTGGCCTTTCAGTGTTAAAACCATGAGATACCCACAGTTCTATCCCAACTGGAAGTGCAGGAAATTCCCACTCTGCCACAGAGAATCCAACTTTTCTCACTTTTGTTACATTTATCAATCCAAAGCTTTTCATTCTTCAGGCAAGCTGTTGGTCACTCTGCTTTTGGAGGAGCTCCACTTTTTTGGAGGAGCTGCACTTTTGGTGGAGCCAGAAGTGTGTTCCAAAGGGGAATGTGACCAAAGGGAGACTTTGGAGAATGGAACAGCCAGAAATTAGAAAAAGTGATGGGAAAAGGTGATGTCTGCACTGATAACTTGCTGCAATCCTCTTTTCCTCTTAAATCCAAGGAAATTCTTTGTGCTTTTGGACTTAAAGCTTTTTTTTCACCCTGGTGTAATTTAGCTGTGGGGTTGTTTTATTTTAATGAGGTGCAGGGACCATCTTTGGCTCCCCTGAAGGAAAACAGAGGGGTCTGTTCTGGGGGTTTTTTCAGCAGAATCAAGGTTTTTATCAGATTTTCAGATAAAACTTCTCAAGCAGACATTTGGACTTGAAGCTTTTTTTTTACCTAGGTGTAATTTAGTTGTGGGTTTTTTGTTTGTTTTTTTTTTTTAATGAGGTGCAGGGACCATCTTTGGCTCCCCTGAAGGAAAACAAAGGCATCTGTTCTGGGGATTTTTCAGCAGAATCAAGGTTTTTATCAGATTTTCAGATAAAACTTCTCAAGCAGACATTTGGACTTGAAGCTTTTTTTTTACCTAGGTGTAATTTAGTTGTGGGTTTTTTGTTTGTTTTTTTTTTTTAATGAGGTGCAGGGACCATCTTTGGCTCCCCTGAAGGAAAACAAAGGGATCTGTTCTGGGGGTTTTTCCAGCAGAATCAAGGTTTTTATCAGATTTTCAGATAAAACTTCTCAGGCAGGCTTTTACCAGTCTTTTCTCAAACTTTTCTCTCCCTGAGCAGCTTGGCCAGAGCGTGAGGGGAGGGAAGGGTTGGGTGAGGAGCTCAATTCCAGGGGTATGGCTGCACGGGAAGGGTGGGAGGGTTAGGAACTCCTCAGGGTGAATTCTGTGCCTGCCTGTGGAGGGGAGAACTAATTTTGGGTGCTGTGTGGGCATGTCTGAACATTTGTGGGTGAGTGGATTGCTAAGAACAGCTCCTGGTGTCTGCCACGGCCTGAGAAACAAAGGGATAAAAATGGGTCTTAAAACTGCTTATGTTTGATTATTAGAATGTAATTATAATGTAATTGTAATTGTAAAATTGTAACTTGTAAAATATATATTTTATATACAATGTATATGATATACAATGTATATTATATACAATATACACTATAAAATATATAATGTATATTGTATATAATATATATTTTATATATTATATACAAAATATATACAATTGTAATGTTTTGTATGTTATAATTACAATATTAATTACATTAATAATTACATGATATCACAATATTCTATTGTAATATAAATTAATTATTAATTAATATAATTAGGATTAATCCTACTGATTTCTCTGCTGCCCTATAGGGCATTGTGGTGGGTTTTGGTGTTGGTTATTTACTAAGGTTTTTTTTTTTTGTTGTGAGATAGGATTAGGAGAAAGGCAAAGTAGGCTTAAAATCTTAAAAGGGTATAAAGAAAATTTTATTAACATTAACTAATAGAGGAAAAAAAGGAATAAAAATAAACTATTTAGAACTTTTTTTGTGCTTTATAACTTTTTTTTACTGATAATATAAAGAAATAAAACTTAAATTTTTAGTTAGTTTACTATTTTTAGAGTAGGGTTTTTTAAGTTTATTTTGGGAGGGGAGTCTTTTTTTGTTAATGTCGTGGAGACTTCTTTACATTTAAGGAGGAAAGGTAAAAAAGAGACTTTAAAGAGAAAGAAAAGAGGTTTTTTTGTGTTTTTATTTTTTTACAACAAGCAGCCACGTGGGGAAACTTGTCAGTGTGAAGCTCTTCTTATTTTCTACAAGCATCCTTACAGCTTGTTTATTATGGGTTATGTTAACTTATGGAGTATTATTTTAAAGATGAGCTCTTTATAGGATTGAGCTTTAAAAGATGAGTTTAAAGGATTTCTCTGCTGCCCTGTAGGCATGAAAAGGGCTTTGCACCATTCTGCCCCAATTAATGTTGATTTTTAACCCCTGTGAGGCTCCCGAGGTGTGTGGGTGCCCCCTGCATGCCCGTGGGTGCTGTCCTTGTTGTCCCCAGGGAAGCCAGCCGAGCTGCAGAGGAAGGAGAGCACGGACAGACATCCCTTCCAGCACGGGGACAAGGTCAAGTGCCTGCTGGACATCGACATCCTGCGGGAGATGCAGGAGGGCCACGGAGGCTGGAACCCCAAAATGGCTGAGGTGTGTCCCTGGCTTCACCCTGGGCACAATTCCAAAATTGGAACCCCAAAATGGCTGAGGTGTGTCCCTGGCTTCACCCTGGGCACAATTCCAGCCTCTCCCTGCTTCTGCACTGCTCACAACATCTTTGTGTGACCTCAGAGCTGAACTGAATCACAAATGCAGATTTTTTTTACTGATAACTCTGACTCCAGCGTCCTATTTTTAGGCTCTTGGCCCTTGTGGATCTTTGCAAAGTCTTGGAAGCAAAAAAATAAATTAAATAAATAACGGCTAGTTTGTTTGTTTTTAAATGAGCCACAAATCTTATCTTTGGTGTTCTGGAGCCATTCCTTGTTTGGTTTCTTTTGTGTTGTGCATTACTGGTAATTAAAGTTGTGTGTTTTGTCAACACTGGGCTCTGTCCTTGGCCAGGGCTCAAATTTCTCAGCCCATATCAAATTTTTGGAGCTTAGTCTTGCCTTTAAATTGAAGAGCCATCAGTCTGTTGTCACCTGTTGTTTTAAAAAACCCCCAGAGAGTGAAGGAAATAAAGATAGAAATGGCACCTATTACTGTCAATAGCATGAATAAATGTTCTAAAACTATCAAAATATGTTAAATATCTATCCTGGCCCAACCTGTAGACTTTTTGAAACCAGCCTTTAAAATGTCTAGGCAAACTCTGTCATTTCAGTTTCAATGTGGAAATCTCTTCACTGAGCATTTTTTGGGCTTTTTTTCAGGCTGGCAAGCAGGGACTTGGCATCTTCTGATGAACTTTAACAAAGCTGCCAGTGGAGCTATGAGTTTTTTTTATTCCAGCTCAGGAATTCACCCCCCAAAGCTGTAGATTTTAGGTGTTGCTGTGTCTCTTGTTGGTTGTTAAACCTCTGTGCTCCTGAATTCCTGTTTTTGGGGAATGCAGGGGTAGAGAGGGATGTTAAACAGAGAAACAGGAGCTTCCTGTCACTCAGAAATTCACATTTTTCACCTCTTTATAAACCATGAGCTGCTCAGGACCTGCCAGAACAGCAGATCCAGAAGCCTGCACCACCAAAATTATATTTTGGTTTGTGTGCCTTGCCCCTTTTTCCCCTCTCAGAGTTTGCCTTGCTGGTATTTTATAATGCAGAACAACGTTGGGTTCCCTGCCCACCTCTGTCATTTGGAAAAAGGACAATTTGTGCTGCATTTTCAAGCATTTCTGCACTTTGTGTTCCTATCCCCCTCCTCCCCCAATGTGCTGCTCTTTCAGAGGAGCCTTTCCCCTCCTTTTTGTAGAAAAAGAATGTTTGCATCTCATGCAGGCATTGGAAATGCTGGGATTAACAGGAAAATACAGAATTTAGGATTGGGAAATGCTGGGATTAAAAGGAAAATGCAGAATTTAGGACTCACAGGAATTTAGGACTTGGAAATGCTGGGATTAACGGGAAAATGCAGAATTTAGGACTGGGAAATGCTGAGCTTATTAGGAAAATACAGAATAAAGGTTTGGGAGCAGTGTGGATGGGAAATGCTGGGTGATTCAGCCTTAGACACCTTCTTTCCCCACTATTAAACGATGTGATTTATTTAGGGGTTTTCTCCTCTCTATTTTTCTGTCCCAAGTTCATTGGGCAGACAGGGACCGTGCACAGGATCACGGACAGAGGGGACGTGAGGGTCCAGTTCAACAGTGAGACCCGCTGGACTTTCCACCCTGGAGCCCTGACCAAGGTAGGTGCCTGGGAATCTGCAGGGAAATCACTGCCCCTGCTGGCTCAGGGTGTCCCAGAGGTGCCCCCTGCTCTTCCAAACACAATAATCCTGTTTTATTTGCAAGTCCTGAAGATAAACTTCATTTCTTAATTTCAGCTTCCAGGCCCTCATCCTTCTGCAGCTGCCTTGCCCTTGTGATGAACCTTTTCCCCACATAATTTCCCTTTGATTTTATTTTGTTCTTCCTCGTTTTGTGTCCCCACGTTGTTGTTTTTTGCATCTTTGTCTCCCTTCTCTTTGATTTTTTCCCGAGTCTTTAATCCAGCACTTCTAATTCTTCTTTTGTGGCTGCATTTCTAAAGCTTACAGCTCTGGCCTTCCCCAGAGGTTTGAGGACTTTGAGAAATGGATGATTAGAAATAGAGATAATTAGGTATAGAAGAAGCTGCTGGAAGACCACAAAATTCTGACCTGAACAAGGTCACAATGCTAAAAACTCCCAATGCTGGTGGAAAATGCAGTGTCAGATTGTTTTACACAAAATTAGTCTGCTCTGAAAAGTGTGTTTTGACACTGCTCCCTTCCTAGCTCAGTGAGCAGAGGGAGCATCTGGCAAATTACCAGCACAGATAAACCCTGGCTTCCCTTTTTAAATAACAAACAGATTGAACTTCCTTATTAGAGTGAATTAAAATCCCCAGTGCCAAGCCAGGTGTAGCAAGGACACGGACCGAGAAAACTTCCCTGCTTTATCTGGTATTAATTACAAACAATTTGGAGCAGAAGAACTTAGGAGACTGCCTGTTGCAAATGATTTCCTTGCTTAAATGTGCACTTGGCTTAAAAGAGAATTGGGCTGTGTTCATTTTGCAGCTCAGATTTCTTGGTAGCTGCATTTATGTTTTGCAGTGCTGTTTTTTGCCTCAGTGGTGTCTTGTTCATTGGGATTTTGGGAGTGGGGTGGAGGGGCTGATCACTATTAATTTTTTGTCTCTCTGTGTGTGTGGCTTCATCCCCCAAAAGCTTATGACTTTCTTTTTCTTGTAGCTCAACACCTTTTGGGTTGGTGATGTGGTCCGGGTGATAGATGATATGGAGACAGTGAAGCGGTTCCAACCTGGTCATGGGGAGTGGACAGATGAGATGGCACCTGTGAGTGCACACCAGTTCCAGTTCCAGGACAGCCCAGTAACCTCCTGAGCTTCCCCAAGCCCTCAGCACTTAGACCTGGGCTTGTGTCCCCTCAGAATTCCTGCTGGGAAGTCCCTGCCCAGCCCCTGCTGCTGGTGGCTCTCGGTGACGCCGTCGTGGCACCCAAACGGGACAAGGGGGAATCCACCAAAAAGGATTTGGCTGCCACCAACTCATGTGAGAGGTTTCCATCACCAAAGTCCTCTTAGGTCCTCCCTGATCCTCTGGAATGAGGCAGGGAGGTGGAAAAATCAGCCCAGCATGGCTAAAATGTGGGATGCAGGTTCTTCCAGGAGCAGTTAAAGTCTGGAGGAAACCGTCCCTAGTCCCAGTTTAATCAGTTCTTATCAGCCTTAATCAGTTCTTATCAGCACCTCCCTCCCCAGCCATTCCCAGTGTGGCTGGGAAAACCCTTCCATGGCAAACCAGTGAGAGAGAAACTGGTGAGAGCCCTCTGGTGTCCTCGAAGTGGGAGCTGTCTGCCAGTGTGTCACTTGTCCAGTGCTTCTTTCCACACAGCAGGAGCTGCAGCTTTACGAAAAAATAAACCCAAAAAACACAAACAAACAAACAAACAAACCCTGGCTTTGGGTCTGGGAATTGCAGCTTTGGGGGGTAAAAAAAAAAAAAATCCTCTTTTTTTTTTTTCTTCCAGACTTTGGGGCACATTGGGAAGGTGATCAAGGTCTATGGGGATGGAGATCTGCGAGTGTCAGTGGGGGGACAGTCCTGGACCTTCAACCCTGCCTGCCTGACAGCCTACCAGAGGGAGGAGGAGGCCAACCTGATGACCACAGACAGTGCCAAGGAGTCCAAAAGTGAGGGACAAACCTGGTCCCCCAGGGGCTGGCAGCTCCCTGGTCCAGTTTTTGGGTGGTGGCAAAATCCAGATGTTCTTCCTTGGATGGAGAACTGAATTCTGGCTGTGATTCAGTGGGCAAGCAAAGCTGGGTGTTAAAAAAATGCAGGATTTAGGACTTGGAAGTGCTGGGATTAATGGGGAAATACAGAATAAACCCAGCTGTGCCTTACTGGGCAAGCAAAACTGGCCTTGACAGGAAAATACAGGGTTTAGGACTTTGAATTGATAAGATTAATGGGGAACTGCAGAATTTAGGACTGGGAAATGCTGAGATTAACAAGAAAATAGAGAATGAAGCTTGGTTGTGCCTTACTGGGCTAGCAAAGCTGGCCTTGACAGGAAAATACAGGGTTTAGGACTTTGAATTGATAAGATTAATGGGGAACTGCAGAATTTAGGACTGGGAAATGCTGGGATTAACAAGAAAATAGAGAATAAAACTTCGTTGTGCCTTACTGGGCAAGCAAAGCTGGCCTTGACAGGAAAATACAGAGTTTAGGACTTGGAAATGCTAGGTTTAACAGGAAAACACAAAATTTAGGACTCAGGATTGCTAAGCACAGTTCTGCCCTAGGTTCAGTGTTTGCTTCAGCCCTGTTGTGTCTCAGTTCCCTGTTCCATCCTGTTCCCTCTACAAGGACACTGATCTTGAGGGCTTGTGAAATATTCCCAGGTCTGTGCATGGAACTGTTGTGAAATCAACAATTGTTTGGCCTAATCTGCCCTGAAATCGAGTTTGGGATCACATGGTGCGTGGAGGGGATTTTTTTTTTGGTGCTTTGCACATCTGCTCAGAATTTTTTTCATGGCCTGACCATCCTTATTTCCTCTGAGTGTCAGGATCATGTGGGAGAGAGCACAGACTTGCCAGGGTTTTTTTTGTTTTCCTGATGTAAATGGATCTGGAACTGTTTGCTCAAGTCAGACTTGAGGCAGAAATTGGAAAATTTTTGACTTTGCACTGCTGGGGAGCTGTGACACCTCTGTCCCCTCAAACACTGAGAGATGTGTGGTGACAGGTCCATTTTTGTCTCTTTTCCAGGTACTTTGGTGACTGTCCTGGAGAAGCTGCTGTCCCAGAGGACAGAGTCAGAGCATGCAGGGTGCCTGGTCATTTGTGCAGCCCTCAACAACACAGCCAAGGTCAGGGAGCTCCTCCAGAAATACCCAGACAAGGCAAGTTTGGAAGACAAAAATGGTTATTTTTCCTTTGTTTCTGCTCTTTAAAACATCATCATAAAATTCTGTAGTCAGGCAGGGAGAAGGATATGAGATAAACAATAGATTAGTCAGGCTTGGTGATATCTCCTAACACCTGGAATATTATTTTGCTGCAATTTAGGATTAAATTCACAAGTTAAATGTGCATGTTATACCTCTAGTTTGTGGCAATAAATCTGAACTAAAGTCCTTACAGCACCTTTCCCAAGCTGGCTTTTCCCAGATTTTGTGGGATTTGACTGCTTTTCCCAGATTTCCCAGATTTCCTGGGATTTCCTGGCTTTTCCTGGATTTCCCATCCTACACTGCAGCTGTAGGATGAGGGGGAGAGGGGTTTATTTTCAGGAAAGCAGGAGCAGAAATCAGAGGATCTGCTGGAGAAGAAAGGCAGGGCTTGTGTCTGGCTGTGCCTGTCCTTAGAGGACCTTGTAAAATCACATTGTTGGAACCAGGAGGGAGAAAAGCTGCCCAGATCTGTGCAGTGTCTTATCTCATGTCTGACTGGAGCAGGGGGCTGGGCTGGGCTGCTTGCTGGACAATTTCTGTGCTTGCAGAGTGCCAAAGTGTCAGGATCACATCTCCTGAAACCTCCTTCAGGGAGGGGCTCGGGGTTTAGGAGCAGGGCAAAAAAAAAAGAATCACCAAAGCCTTTCAGTAGTGTGTTTTTGAAAACCATGGGTGACAAAAAGAGGTTTTGTTGGGGGTGTGACCCAGGATCAGCTCTGTAGGAACCCCTGTGAAACTGATTTATTTGTTATTTTCTAGTATTTATTATACTTCTTTATTTATAAACTCAATGGGGCTTCTGGGGACAGAAAGGAGACCTGCAATTCTCAGATTGATCCCAGACAGGAAAGTCCCAAGAGTAAGGAATCCATTATATCATCAGTTATTTTTATTAGGCTTCTATTTCTACTCTAATATTTATATTAATAAATTAGCTGGTTCTATTTGAGTCTTACAGAGAGATCAGGCTGGATTTGAGGCTGATTTAGAGCATGTTGGAATTGCTTGGCAGGGTTTTTCCAGCTTATCAGCACTGTCTGCCTCGTGTAAATGGAATTACAGCAGTGACCTCTAATTCCTCTTTGCCCAAAGGACTCACCCATCATTCTGAGCCTATCCAGGGAAGTGCTGCCTCTCCTGTGCATAAAATCAGCTGCAGGCAAAAAAACCTTGATTATTAACTTGTTCTCCTTGCCAATCTGCTGAGGTTTTGTGCCTCCTTCTCCTCTCCTTAACCTCCACTGCTTCCAGCAGCTGCTTTGCCTTTTTTTTTACCTCTTGTTTTTCGGTGCCTTTAATTCTCCAAACCCTCACTGCAGCCCTGGAGCCCTGAGGTGTCCCCTGCACCCACTGAAGCACCTGCAGCAGCACAGCCCAGCAGGGACTTGGCTCCTCCAGAGCCTTCTGCAGAGCTGATTTGATTTCCTCACACATTTTCCTCTCGGGAAGGGAAGGGAAGGGAATTGTTGGCAGAGCTGTCAAGGAGCGTCGTGCTCGCAGGCAGGATTTGGCAGCAGGGCTCTGCACTTAGAGAGCTTCAGCTCTGTTCTCTCACTTCTCCCCTCTTGACTAAACATGCTGCCCCTTCCAGAACATTCACCTGGGAGCTGCTGGCCAGCAGAGGAGCCAGCAGGGCACGGTCTGAGGGATTTCTGTGCTGTTCCCACCCTGCTCCAGGCTCATCCCTGATTTCCTGTGTCTCTGCCTTTCCCACAGGTGGATGCCAAGAACCAGGGCAGGACTGCCCTGCAGATTGCCTCTTACCAGGGGCACCTGGAGGTGGTGAGGATGCTGCTGCAGGCTCACGCCAGCCTCGACCTGCGCGACGACGAGGGCGACACGGCGCTGCACTACGCGGCCTTCGGGTAGGACACGTCCCCTCTGCTGCGCCTGCTGAAAAACTTCTGCCCAAAACCCAGGTGGATCTCCCCAGATCCTTCACTCTGGGTCCTGCTGGAAGTTCCTCTCTGGTTTTTATGGTGGGGATTTGCCCTTCCAGCTTCAGCCCACGGGAGAATTTCTTTTTCTGCGGCAGCGTCCTTCTTTCCGGAAGGATTTCTAGCTGGCACAGGATTTCTTAGCATGGGGATCTCATTTCTTTCACAGCTAGTTCAGTTCCCATGCTAGGAATTTTCAGGAGGAATCAGAAAAAAAAAAAGAATTGATAAGGATTTAGTGATGAAATTTCTTTTCAAGGTGATGCAGCGGGTTGAGATCAAATTTTTTGGTTGGTTTCTCGAAGTTTGTGTGTTTTCCAGAGCAAAATGAGATTTTGAGTTGTATCATCAGCTACCAGGGAAGAATTCCTCATCAAGAGTGGGAATTCCTGTTGGTTTAGAGCAGAGAGCACAAACCAGGAAGGTTTTGTGGGGTTTTGTGTTGGAACCCTGGTTGCTGAGAATTTGAGACTTTCTGTGCTGACCCCCAAGAGAACGCTGCATTTGACCTAAGACTGTGAGAAAAGCTTCCAAAATTAAATTACAAAATTAAGATTATGAATGTGTAGTCTAAATAGAAGTGTGAAATAGAAAACTTAAAGTCTTAGAATATAGTAATGGATATGAAACAAAATAGAAGTTTTGAAGCAGAAACTAATCCTTCATGAGTTTAAGTAGTATTGTGTAATTTGATAAAAAAATCCACATTACAAGCCACAAGTAGTTAGTTATTAAGTTAAAACTAAAAATAATTTAAGTATCATTTCTTAATTAAGTAGTTTCTAATTAAGTAGTTTATTTTTTTATAAAAAACCTTATAAAGAAAGAAATACAACACCAGTCTTAAGTTTATTAAAGTACTGTAGAACTCAGAGTTTATAAAACTGTAATATAGATAAAAACTAGTATAGATATAGATAATATAATCGATATAGATAACATAAAATAATATATAGATAATAAAAATAATTTAAGTATCATTTCTTAATCAAGTAGCTTATCTTCATTAGNCTTTATTAAAGTACTATAGAACTCAGAGTTTATAAAACCATAATATAGATAAAAACTAATAAACATCTGAATCCAAACAAGATATACTAGCTCACACATTTCATCCCAGCCCTAACAAAAAAAACCCCAAAAAAATAAATAAAACCCAGCAGTTTTTTAACCCTGAGAGGAGTCAGGGTGGGCCTGAGAGGATACAAAAAAAACCCCAAATAAATAAAACCCAGCAGTTTTTTAACAGCTAGAGGAGGCAGGGTGGGGCTGAGAGGATCCAAAACCTGAATTCTGCTGCTTTGCAAAGCGAAATCATGGNTTTTATAAAAAACCTTATAAAGAAGGAGATACAACACCATTTTTTGATTTATTAAAGTACTATAGAACTCACAGTTCATAAAACTGTAATATAGATAAAAACTAATATAAATAATATATAGATAATAAAAATAATTTAAGTATCATTTCTTAATCAAGTAGCTTATCTTCATTAGGTAGTTTATAATTAGTTTATTTTTATAAAAAAACCTTATAAAGAAAGAAATACCACACCAGTCTTAATTAAAGTACTATAGAACTCAGAGTTTATAAAACCATAATATAGATAAAAACCAATAAACATCTGAATCCAAACAAGATATACTAGCTCACACATTTCATCCCAGCCCTAACAAAAAAAACCCCAAAAAAATAAATAAAACCCAGCAGTTTTTTAACCCTGAGAGGAGTCAGGGTGGGCCTGAGAGGATACAAAAAAACCCCCAAATAACTAAAANTGAGAGGATACAAAAAAAACCCCAAATAAATAAAACCCAGCAGTTTTTTAACAGCTAGAGGAGGCAGGGTGGGGCTGAGAGGATCCAAAACCTGAATTCTGCTGCTTTGCAAAGAGAAATCATTGAGTGCAGCACTGGATTGATTTAATCTGATTTTGTTCTTGCCTTGCCCAGGAACCAGGCTGAGGTTGCCCGCGTGCTGCTGGCCAGGGGGGCCAGCGCGGACCTGCTGAACAACGCCAAGTGCACGGCCCTGTACGTCGCTGTCAGCCAGGGCTTCACCGAGGTGGTCAGAGCCCTCTGCGAGCTCAGCTGTGATGTCAACCTCCCTGTAAGTCTGTGGCTTTTTTGGGCTTTTTTTGGCCTTTTTTTGGCCTTTTTTCGGCCTTTTTTCGGCCTCTTTTCGGCCTCTTTTCAGCCTCTTTTCGGCCTTTTTTCGGCCTTTTTTGGGGTTTTTTTTTAAGTTTTTTTTTAGGTTTTTTTGGGGTTTTTTGGTAACCTGTCTTTGCCTCGCTCTCCACGTGCAGGATTCCCAGGGAGACACCCCCCTGCATTATGCCATCACTCTGGACTACAAAGTCGTGATTGAGATTCTCACTGAGGTTCCCAACATTGATTTCACTGTCCAGAACTGTCAAGGCTTCAACCTGCTCCACTATTCTGCCCTCAAAGGCAACACACTGTAAGTGACCTTTTTCTTTCTTTCTTTCCATTTTTATGCCTTTGCAGATTTCCAAAGATAAATCTGCTCATTGTTTTCAAAGCAGTGTGGCTTTTCCCTGATTTATTAAATCTTAACTGAGAGTTTTTGTTGAATTCTTGTCATTCAGTTTGTGGGTTTGAGGGACTGCTCTTCATTGCTGGTGTCAGCACCACCTGGTAAAACATGGATATTGGTAACTGCTGAGCAGGAGAGGCAGAAATTAATTGTTCCATCTTTAATAACCTCTCCAACTCTGCAGAGCCATAAAGAAGATTCTGGCCAGGGCTCGGCAGCTGGTGGACTCCAAAAAGGAAGATGGATTCACTGCCCTGCACCTTGCTGCCCTCAATAACCACATGGAAGTGGCTGAAATTCTCATCAAAGAGGTCAGAAATAACTCAAAACCAAAATATAGAAAACCTGTCCCACTCCCAAGCCCCACAGTTCCCACCCACTCCTGAGTTCACACTGATAAACCCTGGTTTCCCTTTTTAAATAACAAACAGATTGAACTTCCTTATTAGAGTGAATTAAAATCCCCAGTGCCAAGCCAGGTGTAGCAAGGACACGGACCAAGAAAACTTCCCTGCTTTATCTGGTATTAATTACAAACAATTTGGAGCAAAAGAACTTGGGAAACTGCCTGTTGCAAATGATTTCCCTGCTTAAATGTGCACTTGGCTTAGAAGAGAATTGGGCTGTGTTCATTTTGCAGCTCAGCTTTCTTGGTAGCTGCATTTATGTTTTTCAGTGCTGTTTTTTGCCTCAGTGGTGTCTTCTTGTTGGGATGTCCCTGTGCCTTTGAGGAGCTGGCATTGTGTGCCAGGCTGAAAAACAGGGGTTGGCATTCCTGGGGGATTTTCCTGTGGCACTGGCAGGGAGGAGAGAAGGGTGTCCTGGCTAAGAACAGAATGGGCTGGAACTGGAATGTTCATGAAGGTGTGTGGGAAATGGATTTGTGGAGAGTTCCCAAAGCTGGAGAATTCATTCACCATTCATTTTACACCTTAACTAAAAGGACTTTATAAAATAACTTTATATACATTAATTATTATAGTGACAATGTGACGGTACCTTGTGTACTTCACTGTGCACAGCAAACAATAAACAAAACCATCAAAGAAGTTGTTTTTCTGTTCAGGAGAGGGGGGGAAATGTGGGAAATGGATTTGTGGAGAATTCCCAAAGCCTGGCAGAAGGCTCACACAGTGTTTGCATCCGTGAGCAAACCTTGAGATGAGAAATGCTGACTGAGAAATGCCATGGAACAGCACAGACACTGCTGAGAGAGAGATGGAACTGGAAACAAGTTTCAAAGGATGGCCTTGCAAATAAAACTGGATACTTTGGAGAGCTAGAAATGTAGGACCCACATGTGGATCCTACTTTCTGGTCAGAGAAAGGGAAAGCTAGATAAGCTTTCCCATGAATTGGCCTGAGAAGCTTTAGGGAGCTGGAGAGAAAGAATTGTAAACATACACGGCTGGTGATTTTTGACAAGCTGGTTTTCATCATAAGGTTGTTTACAACCTTAATTAATTAGCCATTTATATGAAATGTGTTGATTAAATGACCCATCAGGTCCACCTGCAGCAAACTAAGGTATAAAAGAGGGAGAGGATCTAATAAACCAGGCTTTTTGCCTTTGCCTTCTGATCTGACTCTGTGTCATCTCTGGCTTAACAGTGACATCCATGAGGGGTAACTTTAGATGATTTGGCTTTAAAGCAATTACAGCATGGTGTGGCTAAAGCTGGTAAACCAAGAAACACTTATAATGTATTGTAATTAGGAAATAGTTAACTTCTGATTGTGATCTGTATTGTCTCACCCTTCACATGAGACTGAAAATAGAATAAGGTTTTTCAAACCCCTCTCAGTTTCCCCATCTCTGAGTCAGAAAAAGGTTAGATCTGACAAATTGCTGCCCTGTGTGAGGAGCAGGTAACTCAGCTGAACTGTGTGCCAGAGGCAGAGGGGGTTTGGGAGCTGCCAGGCCCCACCCTGTGCGTTCTGAGCAGCCACACCCCGCGATGCCATCCCTGCCATCCCTGCCTGCCTCCCCAGGGGCGCTGCGACGTGAACCTGCAGAACAGCCGGCGGCAGAGCCCGCTGCACCTGGCCGTCATCCAGGGCCACGTGGGCATGGTGCAGCTGCTGGTGAGCCACGGCAGCGATGTCAACGCCGAGGATGAGGATGGCGACACGGCCATGCACATGGCCCTGGAGCGCCAGCAGCTCATGGCCCTGGCCGTGGAGAAACGGGACGGGGAGATGGGAGCAGCCCTGCTGGCCAAGGTGAGCACAGCTCCAGCTGGGGAGCTCCAGAAGGTGATGTTTTACTGGGTTTTGTGGGTATTTTATATGATAGATATGGTTTTTTATATATATTTAAAAAAAAAAATATATATATTCTCCACGTTTCTCCTGGCCATGGAGAAACGGGAGGGGGAGATGGGAGCAGCCCTCCTGTCCATGGTGAGCACAGCTCCAGCAGGAGAGTTCCAGTAAATGATGTTTTTGGGGATGTTATATACGATATATATGAGTTTTAATATATATTTTAACATATTTATATATAAATTCTCCACGTTTCTCCTGGCCGTGGAGAAACGGGAAGGGGAGATGGGAGCAGCCCTCCTGGC
>WEZZ01016772.1:3955-35913 GCA_013400585.1 Chloropsis cyanopogon | reverse complement strand
CTCTGCCCACAGACAGCACGGAGGTGGAGTGCAGACAGTGCAGTGTGAGGGGAAGCAGAAATGGGGTTAATAACGCCGAGCTCTGCCCACAGACAGCACGGAGGTGGAGTGCAGCCCCAGCTCGGAGTGCACGGAGCAGAGGAAGCTGATGGAGGAGCTGCAGAGCCGCTACCGGCAGATGGAGGAGAGGATCACCTGCCCCATCTGCATCGACGACCAGATCAAGCTGGTGTTCCAGTGCGGGCACGGCTCGTGCCCAGACTGCAGCACGGCCCTGACCGTGTGCCCCATCTGCCGCCAGGCCATCCGCGAGAGGATCCACATCTTCGTCTGAGGGCCCGGCCCGGCCCTCCTCTGCTTCCCCTCCCTCGGCAGCGGTTCGGCTCCCTGGAAAACGGAGGGAAGCACAGCAGGGATGTGCCGGGGGTGGAGGAGGAGGAGGAAGAGGAGGAAGAGTCCCCTCGGGTGTCCCAGGGAAGGGACAGCCCCTCCCTCACCTGTGCTGCTCATCCACCGCCACCACCGAGCTGACAACGCTTCCAGAGCTGAGCTGGACAGATCCTGGGGTGTTCCAGAGCTGAACAGATGCCTGGGATGTTCCAGGGCTGAACAGATCCTGAGGTGTTCCAGGGCTGAACAGATCCTGGGGTGTTCCAGGGCCAAACAGATCCTGGGATGTTTCAGAGCTGAACAGATCCCTGGGATGTTCCAGGGCTGAACAGATCCTGGGGTGTTCCAGAGCTGAACAGATCCTGGGGTGTTCCAGAGCTGAACAGATCCTGGGATGTTCAGATCTAAACAGATCCTGGGGTGTTCCAGGGACACCCAGGAGTGCTCTCAGCTCCCGAGGAGACCCCTGGCTCAGCTCTCCCACGTGCCAGGGCAGAGGTGATGTCCCCAGACAGCCCCCCCGAGCCCCTGGGGCTCAGCAGCAGCAAACCTGGTGTCAGGAGGTCCTAGAGACAGAGCGTGTGCCTTAGAGAAAAAGTAGTGAACACTGATTGGAGCAAATCTGTTACAACAAATATTTCTGACCTCTAAGTGACACTCTTCTTCTTCTTCCATATTTTATTTTATTTTTTTGGCAGAGCCGTGTGTTCAGAGACTCCTGAGCTTTCTATCCATAATGCCAAAGGCAGGTGTTAAATACTCCAATCAAAGTGTAAAGAAAAGAAATAGTGGTAATTAAGATATGAGGGGGAGGGGAGAAAAAAAAAAAAGGGATTTCATTTTTGTTTCTTTGTTTTGCAGCAAAACTTAATAAAATAAATATATATATTTTCCTGAGCATTAAAAATGAATGTACAAGCAGTAGCTGCACTGTGGATCCAGCTGTATTGTTTTTCAGCTGAGTGAAGAATCATTATCCACTCAGTCATCCTGTAAAGTAAATTTTGGTGGAAGTGTGGCTGTTTGTTTGGGACCTGGTGATACAATGATGCCCAAACCTCCTGTTTGTTACCTACTGGAAGCAATATTTAAACAAAACAAAAAGAATTGCAGTGTTCCTCTGCTCCCTTTGTTCGTTAGCAAAGAGGTGGCAAATCCTTTAAAGAAATGTTGAACTGTGTAGAATGTGTGGTGGTTCTGGGAATATTTATTATTTATAACCCTGTGCTGTATTGAGAAAGTTATTTCACCAATTCTTGACTTCTAGAGATAATATTTATCAAAATATTTACTTGAGCTTGTTACAGTTTCAATAGATTTTTTTTTTTTAAATCTGTGAAAATGGATCAGGTTTAACCCCTAAATTATTTGTTTGGCTCATACTTAACAGCCAAATAACCTAAAGCTGAACTTCAGAATCAGCTTTGGTGTAAAAATCAGAGGTGCAGATTCTCATTATTTCCTAGAAGTCCGTGCTGCTGGGAATCCCTTTGGAATAATCCAGAAATTTCCCCAAAATCTTTGCTGGGGCAGCAAAACAAAAGTGCTCAGAGGTACAAATCTGAGCCAGCTTTATCCTGTGAGAGCTGCTTTTATTAACCCCTGTTTGGTGCAAGGGAATCATTTTGCAGACTATTTATCACCACAGCCCCATGCTAAGCTTTTTTTTTTTTTTTTAATAATTTATTCAGGAGCCTCTCCATGAATCCAGAATGCTGAAGGATATTTCACCACGTGTTGTATTTGTGCTGGCACGAGGACAGAGGTGACAAAATGTTCAATATCTGCTGTGTAATTCTCATTTCTTATTCCAAAGGTGTCCTTTTAGTCAGGAAAAACAACATGGAGCATCTGCTTAATTTTTTACAAATGGTTTCTTTGGGTGCTGAGTGAAGAGAGGCTTCCAAGTGATTGTTTTCCCTAAAGGAAAAAAAAAATAAAAATTGCAGGAAGAGTGCAGCCTGTGACTTCCAAGCTGTGCAGCTGCTGCAGAAAACTGAAGTTGTTTAAAAATGATTTTTTTTTTCTTTCCTTACTAATGAAAAGAGATTTTGAAGGCAGGGAAGAGCTCCCTCAGTTTTATGTTTTATCTTTTTTAAATTGGAGAGATGGCAGAAGGCAGCAGGTGCCCCTCTGTGCCAGGCTCAGCTTTGGGAGAGGGAAGAAAATTCTGTTTTATCTTCCTTGATGAGCCTGCATCCAATCTGCTGAGAGATGGTGAGACAGGAGAGCTGGAGCAAGATTTTCCTCCCCTTTTTGTCCTGTTCTACCCTTTTGCTGTTGGGTTTCCTGCTGGTTTTTGGATTTCTTGCTGGTTATAGAACAGGGAAGCTGTTGCTGCTGCTGCAGGCAGGGCAGGAGATGCCAGAGCATGCTCCTTTAAAGTCAAAGATCATAATTTGTTAATTAGGGTGGGTAATGAGCAGCTTTCTGCTGGGTTTGTGACCAGCTGGGCTCCCAGAAAGGAGATTTGGATGGGTGCTCTGCAGAGGAGCTCCTGGGGCTGCTGCCCTCTCCTGAATGCAGCCCTGGGCCTCAGATTCTGCCAGGTTTGTCTTCAGTTTTAACATTCCAGCTCATCTCAGACTTGGTACAAAAGGTTTTTAAACCTTCTGTGTAAGTGTGGCCAAAACTTTGTATTTCACAGCCAATGTGAGACTGAGATGGAAAAGAGGGAGATTTTTCTTGCCAAGCAGGGTCAGGTAAAGAACCCATCTCTCATTTGTGTTCCCACTAATCTGTGCTGCTCCCAGGGTTTCTAGGGGACTGGTCCACCCACAAATGGATTAATTATATTAAAAACAGGTTATTAATACATCCCACCAGAGAGCAGAGACAAAAGTATCCCCACCCAAGGAAGCAGTTCTTGGTTCACTGTGGATTCACCTTGTTATCTGTGTTTTGGGGAACCTTTCTCCCTCATTTCATCCCCAAATTTCTGCTCTCCCTGGTCAGGACCAGTGCTGAGCTCCTGCCTGGGTCAGGCCAGTGCAGCACTTCTGTGAGCAGCAGCTCAAACTGACAGTTAAGCAAAATATTCCTTTTTCTCTGCCAGCTGGAGCAGTTCTCAGCTCATTTGTTATTCATCAGACCATGGATTTCTCTAGGAAGATCAGCAGATGCTGATCACGAGGGGCTGCAGGGTAGAAAGTGGGAGAATTCTCTTTAGTCCCAAACATTCCTGTTCTCCCCCTCGCTGGGGAGCTTTGCTCCCTCTTACAGCACACAAATCCTTTTTTTAGCCCATGACCCACAGAAAAAGCACAATTTTTCAGTGCCATTCCCACAGGAACCATGCAGGAATGTTGGTTTTGTTTTCTTTTCCCCCCAAGTTGGGAGCTGAAGAGCAAAATCTGTGAAGTGCTTTTCAAAGGAAGGGCTGTGGGGGATTCCTGGTTCCTTTCTGGGCCAAGGAGGAGCTGCTCTGTGCTGAGCCACCTTCCCTGCAGGTGAAATCCTGATCCTGCTGCCTTGAGCCAGCAGATTTCGGGTCCTTCTCCGTGCAGAACTCCCAAATCACAGCAGGGAAAGCTGATGGGGGTGTTGGGTTCCCATGATGAATAAATAGAGATTTCATGAGAGGTGAGGTTCCTTTGGGACAGGCAGAGATCCCCACTCCCAGCGCTGCTGGTTCTTCTCTGTGTGGCAGCTCTTAGCACAGGTTTTGCTGTAATATTTGTTGCCATGGATTGTTTTTGTGTTATTTTGGGGACTGGGGTGAAGCAGTGCCAGCGTCCTGAGAAATGGAGCAGAGTTACTGGAAATTGTACTGGAAATAACATTTAATGGAGGCTGAACAAAGGAAAGGAGAGAAATGCTAAGAATAATCCAGAGAGGTGAAAAAAATATTTATTTTTGAGCTGAAAGCTGCCCTGGGGAAAGGAGCCATGTGTTGTGTGTTGTGCACAGCCCAGCTTTAAACCAAACATTTCAGCAGCTGAGTGAAGAGAGCAAAGCTGAGGTGATGGAACAAGGGGAGTTGTGCAAATGATCCTCTGCTGTTCTCCACAGCCTCTCCTTGCCCTTTGAGGGTTTTGTGCAGCTCACTGCACCATTCCTTCCCTGCTGGGAGCTTCCCAGGGCTGGGATGTGCTTCCCTGGGGAAGGAGAGTCCAGGGGAGACGAAGCAGAGTCAGCTGTGTGCCCTGCCCTGCTCCCTCTGCCCGTTCCACCACGTGGATTCCCTCGGTGTCATCAGTTCCACTGCTCTGAGACACCAGCCAGCGCCAGGAATGTTTCTGCTGCCCAAACTCAGTCGGGATGTCAGATCCTGCCCGGGCTCCAAACCAAATATCCGTGCTCCAGAACCTCTCAGGCTCAGCAGAGCCCCAGCAGCAGCTGCCTGGTGAGGTGGGGGGATATTTCCAGCAGTGTCACCGAGGGTTCTGAGCCCTGCTGGCTCCAGGGGAGCAGGGATTTCAGCAGGAGCGTTGATAAAATCCCTGCTGGACTTCCTGAGGCTCCCTCAGCTCCAGCTGGGCGTCCTGAGTCCTCATCTGACTCTCATTGCCCTAAAAACCGAGCTTTGTCTTGGCCTCGGTGCTGAGCTGGTTTCTCAGCAAATATTTGGCTTGAACTTAACTCATTTTGGAAGCTCTCTGCAGCCCGGGGTTTGGTGGGGATGGCTGTGCTGAGTTTTGGTGTAGATGGGCACAGTGCATGTGGGGGGAGAAAGCAAAGTGCTTTCCAAGAATCCCTGCTGTCCCTTCTGGTCCTCCCAGGGATAACCTGACAGGGGAGCAGGATCCCAAAAATGTCACAGAGGTCGTGAATCATCTCTGCAGCCCAAGGTTCCCATTCAGCCAGCACAGATAAAACAGATCATGTGCAGCACGGTCTCTTCCCATTCAGAATCCTTCTGTGACTCATGGAAAAGGCTTTTCTTGGCTGTGCTCACCCTTGGTAGCTGCATGGAGAAGCATTCAGCAACAGTGAGGTCCTAAAAATGCATTTACTGAAGCTCTGTGCACTCACTCAGCTGTGCTGAGATGTATTGCACAAAAACTTTTACCTTCTTTATGTTATGAAGGAAATCCTTGGTCCCCTCAGCTGTGCCTGTGTGAGTCCCCAATCTTTGCTTTAAAGTTCAGGTTCTTCTGCTCTCCTTCCCAAAAACCAGTGAGTGCCACAAAAATCAGGCACCAAGTGGGTGCTTGGAGGGTTTCAGGTTCCTGTCCTGCCAGATTCCACATCGACCTCGGGCAAATCCCTTCACCTGCCCAGAGCTGGGGTCTGAGCCTGTCCTGTGCCTTGGACAAAGCCCTGCCCTGGGTCGGGATTAAACTGCCCCGAGGGACCGAGCTGCTCGGCAGGAGGAGAGCTGGGTGTGCAGTGCACAAACTAAAATCTGCCTCCAGCACTGCTGAGTCCTCCTGGCTCTGGGAGAGGCACTTAAAGCTGTTCCATGACTGAAACTCAATGTTCTTCCAGCTCTGTGTTTGATAACAATATTTTTCTTTCAAGCCAGTGCTGCCTTACAGGAGAAGAGCTCTTGGCTGGAGCTCTGGAGCCCCATTCCGAGGGAGGTTTTTCCTTCAAGACTCCCCTCTCAATCAGCCTTTTTTCTGTGCTGATCTGCTCTAAAAGAAACTTTGAGAATTGAGCACTCGAGGCATAGATCAGAGTTTCTCCCTTGGTGCTGTGATTGCAGCTCAAACCACAAACAGGGCTGAATTTGCATCTCTCTGGAGCTCCAAATGCAGGATTTTTTCAGAGTCGTGCACAGGCACGTTCCCTCTGCCAGCAGTGCTGCTGGGGAAGGAGGAACCATCCCTAGAAAGCTGCAGCAAGCAGCTGAGGGCAGCCAATTCCACGGGAGGGAGAGCTCTGGAGCCTGGCTTTCTGCTCTTCCTCCTGCTCCCAGCTTCCCTTTGTAATTCTATCCATTGTTTCCTTGCCTGTTGTTCCTTATCCTCTCTTTTTCCTGGGGTCTGAACCACTGCTGCACTTCGTGGTGGTTTTTCTTGGTGAGAATTGAGAAGGAAAATGTTCATGAAATTGTACACCCAGACTTGCTGGCCTTATTTACCCTGAGCTGTTGAAGAGCTCCAGGCCAGCTTTAGGCTGAAAATATATGAAACTAATAAAACATTGTGGGCTTGATTATGAACTAGGGTGGAAAAAATTCCAATTAAAGCATTTTTTCATTATTAAAATTACAAGGCTGTTCTGAAACCTTTCGAATGCCTCAGATGCCCCCAAGGAATTCTTCCATGACCTTCCCCCTCCCTGGCATGTGCTGGTGGAACTGGGAGCTTCTCCTGGAGTGGGCAGAACTGGGGTTGAGTTCACCCCACCTCAGGATGAGACAGAAAAGTGCCGCTGCCTCTGAAAACCTGAGAATTTCTGAGTGAGCTTTTCCAAAAAGTCCTGAATCCATTCGTGCCTGGAGCCTGGAGATGCCTCGAGAACCTCCCAGTGAGGTTCTCCTCAAAGAACCAAACCCAGCATGATCCGAAAACACTCCATGACCCAAGTGCTCCAGAAACTTGCAGATCCCCAGCCAAGTCTGATGGGAGAGGGGCTGGTGTTTACTTTTGGGTGAGTTTGTCAACTCCCCGAGCAGTTTCCCAAGCTGCTCTCCCAGCATCTCATTTTTCACCCTGAGGCCAGCCCGTGACAAATGACGTGGAGCATCCCCGGTGACACATTCCAAGGGGCTGATGTTGCCCAGCTGGATTCCTTCTGCTCCCCTCTCCCCCGGTTTTTTTGGTTTGGTTTTTTTTTTTTTTTCATTACATGAAGCTGACAACTGCAGATTTGCCCTCTGTTGCTCACACAGTTAAAGAGTTCACGTCCACCCCAGCTTGTTTCACTTTGCTGCTGCTCCTCCGCCAGCCCAAATTTCAGCTGCAGTAACACGATCCCACTTGGCAGAGCCTGAGAGAATCTTTGGCACATTGGAAAGAGGCTTGATGTAAAGTCTGCTCTTTTTTTCTTCTTCTTCTTCTTCTTTTTTTAATTTTTTTTAGAGCTTTTTGAAACTCCCCTGCTTGTGCACAGCTCTGGCAGCAGCTGCAGGGCTGCTCCCAAACGCTCCAAATGTGAGCTCAAGGATCACAGATGCCTTCTGTGCAGGGAATGTCTTGAGTGCCTGTCCCAAAAAATCCTCCAAAAACTCCTCGAGAACGACATGGACCGGGCTGAACTTTCTGCAGGCAGAAGGAAAAGCTCCCTGTCCCTGGATGAGAAGAGGAGCAGTGGCTGGAGAACCACGGTGGGGGTTTTGTGTCTGTTCCCTGTGCTGGCTTTGCTGGTGGCTGTGGAATATCCAGCAGGAATCCGGGAAATTCAGGTGAGCAGAAGGGATCCGAGCCTCAAATGCCTGCGAGGGGAGTGGGGTGTCAAACAGAGGTGCAGGTGTGTTCTGGTTAGAGGCTGGAATCTAAATGTCTAAATAGATAAGTATCTAATCTAAATAGATAAATATCTACTCTAAAGAAATGAATATACCTAATCTAAATAGATAAATGTACCTAATCTAAATAGATATATGTATAAATGTCTAAATAGATAGATATCTAATCTAAATAGATAAATATATCTCATCTAAATAGATAAATATACCTAATTTAAATAGATATATGTATCTAATCTAAATAGATAAATATATCAAATCTAAATAGATAAATGTATCTAATAGGTCTGTAGATAAATAGATCTAAATAGAGAAATAACTAGATAAATGTCAAAATATCTAATCTAAATAGATAAATGTATCTAATAGGTCTGTAGATAAACTGATATAAATAGATAATAACTAGATAAATATATATATCTAATCTAAATAGATAAATGTATGTAATAGATCTATAGATAAATAGGTCTAAATAGATCTAAGTAGATAAATATACAAATAGATAAATGTCTAAATCTCTAATATAAGTAGATAAATAGATCCCAATGGATCTATAGATAAATCTCATAGAAAAATATCTCTCTCTCCCAATAGATCTAAATAGATTAATCTCTAAATGGCTCATCTAAATAGATAAATAGATAAAAATAACTCTAAATGGAGCGATGGATCTATAGATAAAGAAGATCTGAATAGCTGAACGAAGTGAAGCCCTCAGGATGCGTTCGGGGCTGTTGGAGCCCGTTTTGGAGAGGATCCCGAGGGGTTTGTGCGCCCACCCCGGCGGGATCGGGGGCTGGAGCTGTGTCCGCAGCCCGAGCAGCGACCGGGAACCCCCGGCAGGCCGGGCAGGCTCCGGGCTCCGGCTCCTCCTGGGGAACCCCTGCTCGCCCGGCCGGGGCTGGTGTGGCATTGGCTGGGCTGAGCCGAGCCGAGCCGGGCCGAGCCTCCCTGCGCTCCCTGCTGGTGCTGCGGCACCCAAAGCCGGACCCGCAGCAATCTCAGCCGCCCCTCTGGGCTCATCCCAGCGGGACCCTGACCCCAGGGCAGCAAATCCCACCAGCTGATCTGCACTTTCTCCCTAACTTCATTGTAGCCTTTAATTCTATATATATATATAAAAAAATCTTTAGATTCTTTTAGCCTTTAATTCTATAAAAAAGAATCAGTGGGTACATCCTCTCCTGGCTTTTGTGTGTACGAGCATCCTGGATGCCCCCCTCATCTGCATCACATGCTCAGGTTGTTGTTAATTGGCCCTAATTCAGTGATGTTGCTGCTTGGCTTGAGGGGAACTCGTGGCTGGGGGGGAGAAGGGAATTAATTACAGTCATTACAGCCCAATGAAGTCAATTACTGGAGCTCTGAGTGCACAGGGTGAATCATTCACAGCAGGGTTGTTGGCCCGTGTCTCCCTCCATATATATATAAAAAAATATATATCTTAATANTCATAAATAAAATTTACACTATTTTTTACACAATTTATGTTCTTTAACATGGTATTTATACTATATATAAAATTTCTATTATGTTATATATAGAGTTTAGATGATTTCTATATATAAAATTTATATTTTATATATATATATATGTTGTTAGGAGAGAGAACTGAATACCTGCCCTTCCAGTACATCCCAAACTTTTGGAGTATTTGAGACCTTCGGGGTATTTGAGACTGGGTTTCTTCCTGACCTTTTCAGTTCTGTGTCCCCAAAATCCTGGACCTTTACCATGCACAGAGATCCTTTGATCCAAACTGTGCTGAGGATTTTTGACTGGCTCAGAGCCCCCCACCTGAGCTGCAGCCCTTGGGTGGCTCCCCACCCTTCCCCCATTTATTTTGCATCACTTTTTGTTAATTCAAAGCATTTTTGTTACCCCAGTGGTTGCAAAACCAGAGATTGAAGGAGAGCAGAGCCCAGGCAGGAGGTCTGAGCACAGAGCAGCTCCTGGGATCCAGCAGGGATTGATGCTCCAGTTTGGATTTTGAGAAATGACACATTATTTTCATTTTCCCCCTTTGTCTGTTCAGCACTAATGCCTTGAAGCTTTCATTCTCAGTAGTTCTAGAAAATACAGTCATTTTTCTGCCCTGGGGCTGCAGTTTTCCTTGCAGGAGGAGAAGCCAGCTGGAATTCCTGGCTGGAATTGTCCTCGGCTGGTGCCTCTGGAATGTGGGCAGATCCTCCTGGTGCAGTTCTGTGCCATGGCCACTGCCCCTGGCTCTGGGAGTGCCCTGGTGCCTCTGGAGCAGAGATTTTCAGAGCCTGAGCCCCAAAAAGGGGAGACAGAGCTGGAAGACTCCCAGAAAACCACCTTGGGTCCCATTCATTTCCCTCCAGGCTCTAACAGCTTTTCTAGCTGCAGTCAGACGTGTCACAGAATCCCTTGTCCTCTGCTGTTCCGTGCTTTAAAGGCGCTCCAGGCTTCCCAGGGCTGCTGGGTTCGAGGGCATTTCAGAGCTCTCTGAAAGAGCTCCCTGCACAAAGAGCTGCCTGTTTTAGTCATTTCTCCAGATCCACATTTCTGTGGCGGGGCTGACGGCGAAGAGAGGAGGAAATGAGAACTTTCCAGGCAGAGCTGCAGCCCTGGCTGTGGCCAGGAGCCTCCTGAGGCCTCGTTTCTGCTCTCCAGGAGGAGAGGATGGTTTGGGGATGACGCAGGACCGCTCTCATCTCCTGGATCCCCCTCAGGCAGAGCCAGAGGAGCTCCCCAGCCCCCAGGTGTCCTGTTCCATGCAGGTTTTTATTCTACCTTGGATGCCCTGGGCTGGCTACCTAGAACAAAGGCTTTAAGAGGATAAATTAAAGGGATTTATTACATAGGTACATTTTGGGCAGTGAAAAACCTCTGATGGACAATGAGTTTTTCACACAATTAAAAGTTTGGTCCATTTACATATCAAGGGTTAATCCTCTAATTACAGCTTCAGGTAATGAAGTAATTTACCCCAGTTTTCCCCTGGAAATTCACTTTTCTTTATACTTTTCAGGGCCTGAGGCTGTGGGGTGTGTTGGATCTCAGGCCTGCAGGAATTATTTTGTCTGACAAAAGTGAGGATGCTGGCTAACACTTTATTTTAGAGTTATGCACTAATGCAGAACACCATTTAAAAAATACAAAGGCTAAAAAATCTTAAGGCATCAACTGTCTGGAGTGTCTCCCATCTCCTCCAAGCTGCTGTTTTGTTTTTAAGGAAGGAGTGCCAGGCTCAGCCCTGCGGGCCCCAGCCCCTCCTGGGCCCCCGGCGCGGCGCCGGCGCTACACCATCACCCCGGGCCGCCTCAAGTGGGACCACTTCAACCTCACCTACAAGTAAGGCCTGCAATCACCCCCAAAACTGATCCTAAATTCTCCTGTACCCCACAGCTTTGGGTCTTGGCCCTGTGGCTCTTCCCCTCATCTGAAGCTTAGAGCTGCACACTAAAGCAGCTCCGAGTGTGAAAAATAGAAAAGCCAAAACCTGAGGCATCAGCACAGAATGTGAAAAATAGAAAAGCCAAGCCCTGAGGAGGAGGAGGGGCATTTCCTGAGGGTGTCCTGTGTGTCCCTGCAGGATCCTGTCCTTCCCGAGGAACCTGCTGAGCGCCAGGGACACGCGCCGGGGGCTGGCGGCCGCCTTCCGCATGTGGAGCGAGGTGTCCCCGTTCAGCTTCAGGGAGGTCCCACGGCACCTCCCCAGCGACCTCAAAATCGGTGAGTGCCCCCAGGGGATCCTGCACTGGGGCAGGGAGCTGTGGGGGGTGGTAATTCCAGCAGTTCCAGGGTGTAAGCCAGGATTTGGGAGGCTGGAGAGCCCTCCTGGGCTGTGTGCACTCTTGGATGAGGTTTGGGGCGTCCTTTGTCTTTAGCCGGGCGAAGAAAAACTACTTTTGTCTGCTCAAGGAAATATTAATGTCACAATTAACACTTCCTGTGAGGCTGGAAAGCTTCAGGCATTTGCCAAGAATGAGCCTCAAATTCTGCTGCTGGGATGGGATCCCACAGGTGATGGGAGAATAAGAACCCAAAATGGGGAAAGCCATGCGAGAATAAGAATCCACAGATTCTTACTCCACAGATGGGGAAAGTGAATTTTGGAAGGTGGAGTGACACAGCCAGGGTGACACAGAGCAGCTGAGGGATTCTGGTTGTTGGTAGGCTGTTTCCCTTTTGCTGATCCCTTTGGAGCAGGCACTGCTTCATCCCTTCCCTCCTGCCCTCCCCAGCTCTGTGGCTGTTCCTGAATTTCCTGGGGCCTAGAAAAGTTCAGTGCTGAGGTGTTCTCTGCTCAAGCCCAGGTGTTAATTCTTCCTGGGATTTCTGAGTGTGAAGCACAGATTCCTTGTGCCCAGCCAGCAGATTCCCCCTCACTTCACAACGTTCCCCTCAGGTGCTGCAGGATGTGATGAAGCTCCCAGGGGTCTGTCCTGCCACCAGGTGGGACCTGCAGGTGCCCAGTTCCAGGGATTCAGGATCCACTGTGATCCTGCTGCAGCTCTGACTCCAAGGCCTCTGCTGCTTTGTGTTCCAAATGGAACAGCCTGGGGGTTCTCAGCTCTGCCCAGCTTCTCCCTCAAAAAGAAAATTTCCACGTGGTGCTGCAAGAGGAGCTCAGCATTCCCTGCTGGAAGACAAATCCATTTGTGTCCTTTGGGAGCAGCACGTGGCTGAGTGCTGCCATCACTCCTGACAATTGCTTTGCATTTCTCTTTCCCTTTGTGGCCCTGGAGGCCAGAAAACACCTGGGATCCCATCAGAAACCTTCCCAGTGAGCCAGGGCTTTCCTGGGCAGGCTGATCCTGCTGGGTAAGCCTCAACCTGCTGCTTTTCCCCACAGGCTTCTACTCCATCAACCACACAGACTGCCTGGAGTCTCTGACCCACCACTGCTTCGATGGCACCACGGGGGAGCTGGCCCACGCCTTCTTCCCACCCCACGGGGAAATCCACTTTGATGACCACGAGTATTGGATCCTGGGGAACACCAGGTTCAGCTGGAAGAAAGGTAGCACAGGGGGCACGTGGAATGCCTGGGGTTTAGGTTTTACTCAGGGATTTTTGCCTGATCTGGGAAAGTCACAACAGAAATAGTTGGGGTTTTATTGTGGGGTTGGAAGTTGTTCCACACAGCCCAAACTGTGTGGTGGCAGGGCCATTTCTTGCTGGAATTATTGGAATTAGTGAAATTATTGGATAGTTCAGCCACATCCTTCAGTTAAAATCCATGTGCTGGATGCTGCCAAGAGGCTTGAGTTTGACTCCAGGCTGTCAAACAAGATCCTCTTCCAGACTGGAATCTTCCCAACCCCATTTCTTCAGCTCAGGGCTGTGGGAGCAAAGTGAGCAGGAGGCTGAGGAGGGTCAGGGCTGCACTGGGTCAAACAGAGCAGCTCTCCTGGAGCCTGGCACTGCTCTGGGTCCTGCTGCTGGGAATCAGAAGCACGTGGAAATAATTGACTCAATTTGGGCCCAAGCAGCTGCACAGAAGATGAACCTGGGGCAGCATTGCCTGTTCTAGTGCTGAAACTGATGCCTTGTGTAGGTTGGCCTAGAACAGAGGCTGGACAGAGTTAAATAAATAAAGAATAAAGCAGGGATTTATTCAAAGGATCTCCTCCATGGATCCACCTTGGGCAGCACCAGAGCCCAGCCAGGGCTGCACCCAAGATGAACCAAAATGGCACAAAATGGACAAACAGCCACGGGCTCTGTCACTGTGATCAGTTCTGCTCCATTTGCAGATTGGAGTTCATTGTTAATTCCAGCTTTAGCTGATCAGATCCCATCCTGCTTGTTTTTCTCTCCTCAGCCCACGGTGTTTGTGCTCTTGGGCTGAGATTTGGATCATTTGTCCTTGGTCCCCAGCTGGAGCAGGAATTGTTTTGTCTCCCTGCTCTGTGAGGAGAGCTCAGCATGCCCTCATGTGAAGCTCAGAACTGCACACTAAAGCAGCTCAGGGTGTGAAAAACAGAATAGCCAAACCTGAGGCATCACAATCTTTGCTTTTACAGCAGGAGGCATTCTGTGCTAAGGCAGAGCTGTGCCCCAGCTGTGCCCAGCCCAACCCCAGCCGGTTTTCCTCTCCCCAGGGGTGTGGCTGACAGACCTGGTCCACGTGGCCGCCCACGAGATCGGGCACGCCCTGGGCCTGATGCACTCGCTGAACCCCGGCGCCCTCATGCACATCAACGCCACCCTGACGGGCAAGAAGAGCATTTCCCAGGACGAGGTGTGGGGCATCCACAGGCTCTACGGTGAGAGAGGGGCTCGGGCTGGAGGCTGTGGAGCAATCCTGGCGTCACCCCCACCTCTGGTTCTTGTGCTCCTGCTTTGGAGCCTTCCCCGTCCCAGCTCCGCCTTGTTCCTTCTGGCATTTCACTAAATTTGGTTGCTCAGCCTGCCCCAGCCCCTCTGACACCTCCTCTCCTGTTGCAGGCTGCAAGGACAGGTTGTTCATGTGCCCAGCGTGGGCCAGGAGAGGCTTCTGTGAGAGGCGCAGGAAGCTGATGAAGAAGCACTGCCCGTCCACCTGCGACTTCTGCTACGGTACCGGGAGCTCCCGGGCTTTGGTGGGGCTCACACAGGGAGGAGGCAGAAGTGGGGCTGGGAGGGGCAGGATCTGCATTTCACACCAGGGATCACCAGTGATCTGCATTTGACACCAGGATCACCAGTGATCTGCATTTCACACCAGGGATCAGTGGCACACGGGGTCCAGCTCCAAGCAGCACAGCAGAGATGGTGTTTTGTACATCTGAGTCCAGATCCAGGCCTGGAAGGAGGAATAATTCAACATTTATGGAGTGGGACATTAAATTGTCCCATTCCTCTCTGGTTTAGCTGAGCCAGGGAAGAGCAGGGCAGAGAGAGGGGCTGCAGAGCAGGGCCTGAGGCAGAAACAAGACAAAACCATCTCCAGCAGGGCTGGACTGGAGCTGCTGCCCAGAGCAGGATGGAAGGGATGTATTCACCTTCTCCAGCCTCAGTTTGTGGGTCCAGGTAGGAGCCAATGCAGGGCGAGTTGCTGCAGCTGTGGAATTGAGTTCAGATAAAAACTGCTGTCCTCCCCTGGATAGCCAGTGCCTCTTCAGCACAGAGGGGTTTTTTTGGGCATTAATGAAAGATGCAATCTGATCATTACAACCCCAGATATTCCACATTTTCACTGGACTGTTCATGTCCTCTTCCATAGCTGTGAAAGGGACAAATTGATTTTTATCCACCTCAGTTTACACACCACAAATTTTTATCTTTGCACATTAATCCTGTTATTTGTCTACCCAAGACTTGCTCAGGAAGAGGAGGCACTTTTAGATTAACACTTTCAGGGCTCCTTAAATGATGATTTTGTGGAAGTGTTCTGGGGTGGCTGAAGCTCCTTAACTGCTGCCATTTCCTTCTCTCCCTGGGCAGAATTCCCATTTCCAACGGTGCCCCCCACTCTGCCCCCACCAAGGACCAAAACCAAGACAGTGTCTGAGGGCAGGAACGTCACCTTCCGCTGTGGGCAGAAGATCATCCATAAAAAAGGCAAAGTCCAGTAAGTGCCCTGTCCTTAGGGAACTCTACATCCCCAAATCCATGAGGAGCAATGACAAAAACAGGGTGAAGAAGAATGGAGTTTATAATCTGGAGCTCAAAAAGGATAAAATCTAATTTTTATATAGCACAAAGCTAAAAGGGGTTTGTAGTTTTGTCATAAGAGTTAATAATCTGGAGCTCAAAAAAGGATAAAATCCAATTTTATATATAGTACAAAGCTAATTCCTTGGTTATATTCTATCAAGCTGAATTCCCTGGTTATATTCTGCAAAAAAATGTAAAATTGAAATTTACCCTTTCAGGTTTTAATTAGTTGAAATTAGTTACTGAAGTAGGAACAGGTTCTGGATGTATCTAAAATTTAGGTCGGCTCAAATCCATGAGCTGGTTTAGACTTGAGGACCCAAATTCCCATCAGCTTTCAGAGATTCAAACTCCAAAATTTTGATTATGCCCTGTTACTCCTGATTATCCCCCTGAAATAAAGAGTAAAACTCAACTGTGTTTTGGTAAAGTCTCTGCTCTACATTTATTCAGCAAAATGTATTAGTAGAAATAACTAATATTCACCTTTAACTTCCATTCTTTTTCTTCTGACAGCTGGTATAAAGACAAAGAACTTCTGGAATATTCATATCCAGGTTATTTATCCCTAAATGAAGATCACATGAGCATCATTGCAAATGCAATTAATGAAGGAACTTACACTTGCATAGTGAAGAAGAAAGAAAGAATCCTGACTACTTATTCCTGGAGAATCAGACTGAAGCACTGACACAGCCCCGGGAGGAGCCCTCCAGTTCCTCTCCTCGTTTCCAGTTGTTTCTTTGGCATTTTAGATTTCATCTCCAGTAACTGAATTCTCCATCAGCTGCTCGGGTACCTTGGGCACAAGAGACTCTGGGACTGGTTACTGGAATGTCAGACTCTTCCAGATCCGTGTTAATGATAAAGGATTTATCAACCCTTTGCTGTACAGAGAATTAAAAACTCTTTTTTATAAGAAAAGTGTCAGGTGGAGCTGTGTGGGGCACTGAGACCTGCTGCAAGCCTGGAGCAGACTCTGCCCCAGCCCCTGGGCAGTGGGATGGCAGGAGGAGGAGCAGGAGAAGGACAGGTTGAACACTCTGAGTGTTCTCCTGCCATTTGTTACATCCTGGTGCACTGCAGTACAAGAAATGACAAGGCTGAGCCTTAACATTACTTTTCTTTCCCTGTCAGGAGGATGAGGATCACACAAAGCCTGTTTTGCTGCTCAGTTGTCTGTTCCTACATGTTCAGTTCAAGGATCCACAGAAGAGCTCTTCCCTCGAGTGGTTTCCTGTGCTTTGAGGGTTTTCCTCTTAGCCCAAGAGGAATTTATTGCTCAGAGCTTGTCCTTGAGGGCTCTGAGTGCTCAGCTTGGTAATGAGGGGGTTTGAGCTGCTCAGAGTTTGGTTTTTGAGGGCTCTGAGCCCGAGGCCTGTGGGAGATGAGGGGATTTTCTCCCTCAGGATGAGGTCCAAGTGCCACATCCAGCTGGAAGAGCTCAGGAGTGGCTGCAAAGCTGGGAACAGTTCCCTGTCACAGCCAAACTCTGCAGTGGGGCCGTGGTTTAATCCTTCAGAGCTCCCCTGCACTCCTGCTGCCACTGGGCTCCTGGGGAAGCTTCTGGAATCAGGAATGTTCCAGTGGGTTCCTGGGGAAGCTTCTGGAATCAGGAATGTTCCTGGGGAAGCTCCTGGAATCAGGAATGTTCCAGTGGGCTCCTGGGGAAGCTCCTGGAATCAGGAATGTTCCAGTGGGTTCCTGGGGAAGCTTCTGGAATCAGGAATGTTCCAGCTGTTTCTCCTTCAGGGATTTTTGTCCTCCTGCACAGGAAAAGAACCAGACTGCTCTCCCAGCCCACCACAACTGCAGCACATCCACATTCCAGCCCCAGCCTTTACCCAGGAACTCTCCAAAGTGGACTGGGACTGATCAGATGTTTAGGATTGGAGTTAATCCCCTGCTGGCCTGGTGCCCAGCTGTGGTTGCAGGAAAATGTGGTGTTTTCCAGATCTCCCTGTTCCCAGAACAAAGGGACAGCTTCACAAATCAGGGGCTCCAGAGGATGAGATTCCAACAAGATTCCTCCTCTCCTCTTTCCCCAGAAAGGACTGGAATGTGGCCTTGCACAACCACTAAAGCTGAGTTCTTCTCTGGATGGAAAAAGGGCATCTATTAAAAAAAAAAACTTGCACAGAAAAGAAAGTTTCAAGTCTCCATATTAAATCTTTTTGATTTATAAAACAATAGAATAATTTGTTTTGCACCACTGTAAATACATTTACAGAACAACAAAAAAATCTGGTCAGGGAGTATCAAACCCAGCCCAGCACAAACCTCAGAACTGTCATTTTTCTTTTTGCCCCAAATATATTCAGACACAAACAATTTACTTACTTAAAATAAAAAATAAACTCTCTTTACTGTCACCAACATCCCACTTTGCTGCATGTGAAGCAATGAAATCCTTCACACTAATAAACAATTGAAAATGTATTTTAATTCTACAAATTTACAAGGAAAAAAAAAGAAAAGCAAAACAAACTCAACAAAAAAGAAAAAAAAAAAAAAAAACAAAAACAAAACAAAACCCTAAAAATAAACCAGAAACTGTTCCAGGACTGTTATTTCAAGTTGTCCTTTGTCACAGTTTGTGATGATCCTGGGGTTTTCAGGTAACTCCAGTCCTCTAATGGAATGCAGCAGTTAAATTCCACATTGATTTATAAAAGAAGAGCCTTGGAATCTGTGATAATCTTTGAGTTTTTTTCACAGGGAAAAACATCTGGTGCCCCTGCCAGGGAGAACAGAACTGGGGCACTCAAATCCACTCACGTGAATGGTGCTTTTTGTGTTTTTTTTTTGCTTTGTGGGGTTTTTTTCCCTCCTTTTTCATGTTGAGTTCAAAACTTGAGGCTGAAGCCGGGTCCTGCAGCAGATGCTCCTTGATTTGTGGTGGTCAGGTGGAAACCTGTGTCCTTCAGATCATCATCACCCTGTGAAAACCAAGCACAGGGCACTCAGCAGGGGCTGAGCTGCATTTACCTCTCCAAAAATCTAAACAGCAAAAATGATCCAGGCATCTCTAGATGAGGAATAAATGTTTGATTTAGTGGCATCACAGTTAAGGCTGATGCTGGGTTATTCATAATCTTTAAATGTTGTTATTTCAAAATTTGCCATTGCTACAAGCAGTTTGAGTGTTTCTAGTTCCTGTACCCACTGACTGCATGAGAAAGATTAAAAAATGGTTATAAATAAATTTAAACTTCACTCCTTGAGCATCTAATCCAACACACATCCTCCATGGCAGTGTTTGCACCCTGAAAATCAAGGCTAAATAAACTTTTGGGATTATTTAAACTGTAAATTGAGCACAATACAGGCACCTGTTTCCATCCCCAGGATCTGTATCATTTACCAGGCTGTGGATTTATTTCAAACCCAATTTAACAGCTTAGCTGAAGGTGTAAAACAATGAACATTTTCAAAAGACAAACTGCTCTGCTCTGGGATAAACCAGACATTTCCTTCTGATTATGCCTCGAAATGATTCTGGAGCAGAGCAGTAACTGGCCCTGGCTCTGGGAAGGGAAGCTGGACTCTCCCTGCCAGCCCAGGACCTTGGCAAAGCCCAGCCCCAGGTGAGGCTCTGGAGCTGTGCCACACTCACAGAGTCCCTTTGGGAAGGGAAACTGGATCTCCCTGACTTTGGGAAGGGAAGCTGCATTTCCCTGACTCTGGGCAGGGAAGCTGGATCTCCCTGACTCTGGGCAGGGAAGCTGGATCTCCCTGACTCTGGGCAGGGAAGCTGGATCTCCCTGACTCTGGGCAGGGAAGCTGGATCTCCCTGACTCTGGGCAGGGAAGCTGGATCTCCCTGACTCTGGGCAGGGAAGCTGGATCTCCCTGACTCTGGGCAGGGAAGCTGGATCTCCCTGACTCTGGGCAGGGAAGCTGGATCNCAGCCCCAGTGCCCAGCCCCGGGGCACGCTCGCCAGCCCAGATACCAGCCCCAGTGCCCAGCCCCATGGCACGCTCACCAGCCCAGGTAACAGCCCCAGTGCCCAGCCCCGTGGCACGCTCACCAGCCCAGGTAACAGCCCCAGTGCCCAGCCCCGTGGCACGCTCACCAGCCCAGGTAACAGCCCCAGTGCCCAGCCCCGTGGCACGCTCACCAGCCCAGGTAACAACCCTGTGCCCAGCCCCGTGGCACGCTCACCAGCTGGCTGTAGCCCAGCCCTCCCTCGGGGGGCCGGGGGCTGGTGCCCCTCTTGACGCGCTGCTGCTCGCTCTTGGCGGGCCAGGTGGGGAACATGGAGGGGTCGATGGGCAGCGGCGTCTCGCGGAAGTACTCGTGCTTCAGCCCGTCCTCGGCCGTGATCCGCCGCGCCGGGTAGTACGTCAGGAAGCTGCGGACAGGGAACTCTCCCTGCCAGCCCCCCAGACTGTGACTGCTCAGGAATGTGCCTCAGGGGTGTGTGGTGCTCAGCGTGAGTCTGGCTGGGTGTTGGGGATGAGTCTGTGGCTGCTGTTGGGTGTAATTCTATTGATTTGGTGCAATTCTGTGAGTGGGTATTGGGTATAATTCTGTTAATTGGGTATAATTCTGTTAATTTGCTTTAATTCTATTAAAGGTGTTGGGTATAATTCTATTCATTTGGTATCATTTTACTATTGGATATTGGGCATAATCCTATTAATTTCATATCATTTTATTACTGGACTTTGGATATAATTCTATTCATTTGGTATCATTTTATTGCTGAAAATTTGGTATAATTCTATTACTGTGGTATCCTTTTATTGCTGGACATTGGGCATAATTCCATTCATTTGGTATCATTTTATTACTGGACATTGGGTATAATTCTATTAATAGGGTATATAATTCTCTGACTGGGTATTAAATGTAATTCTATTACCTGGGCACAATTCTATTAATTGGGCACTGGTATAATTCCATGACTAGGTAATGGGTATAACTATTAATTTGGTATAATTCTACTACTGGCATTGGGTATAATTCTATTAATTTGCTTTAATTCTATGACTGGGTATTAGGTGTAATTCTGTGACTGGGTATAGTGTATAATTCTATTATTTGGTATAATTCCATTAATTTTGTATATTCCATGACTGGGTATTAGGTGAAATTCTATTAATTGGGTATAATTCTGTTAATGATTGCTGCCACATCATCCAACAGAGCTGATTTTAGGGCAGACTCCTCCATGAAGCTGTCATTTATGGGACAGCAGCTGGAACTTCACATCCCAGCAGCTTCTGTAGGGATCTGCTCCCAGAGGTGTCAATCACTGGATACCTCAGACCCCTGGATAGACAGATAAAGCTCCAAAGGGATCCAGGACAATTCCAACAGAATATTTTACAATTTTTGCTATTTCAAGAGAGATTTTACACATTCTATTAACACACCAGGTACTCCTGTAACACAGTGTTACCTGCACAGCCTGGGCTTGATTTGATAAACCTTTCACAACACAGAAAATTGTTTTCCTGCCCACACATCCCCAGGGATCCCCTGGGATTTGGCACCCACTTGTTCATCAGGTCAAAGCCCTGGTCAGAGAGCAGAGCCCCGAATCTCTTGCGCAGGTTGTTGTAGGGATACTCTGTGAAGGTCATTTTCTTCACTGCTGGCAGCTCGTTGTAACCTGGCCAGATCTTTTCACTGGGAGTGCCCAGATCCTGCAAATTAAAAGATCTCTTTAATAAACTCAGAGTGCAATCCTTTATGTATTCATTAGGAGAGAAAACAGACACAACAAATCACGGTCTCAGCCTACTCAAAGTGTTGTAAAGCAGATTTAATAACTTTTTATTGAGGCTGAACCACTGGTAAAGAACAACAAGCACTACTCCTGTTCCTAAAACCAGTCAAAATCCCAAAACATTAAAAAAATTACCTTAAAAACTTTGTTAATCTGGTCGATTTCTGACTTCCCTGGGAACAGTGGCTTCTGTGTCAGCAGCTCCCCAAAAATACACCCCACTGACCACATGTCTATGGCTGTGGAATATTCCTGGAAAGAAGAGAAATAAAATTACACCTCAGCAAAATCAGGAAGGTAATTTCACTGAGTTGTTTGGAGGGACATTGTGGTTCCTGGGGGTTTATTTGGGGTTTTTTTTTGAGCAGAACACACACAACCAGTCCCATACCCAAGGGCCAGGTCTCAACTGTAATTATTTCAAAGTTCTAATTACTGTGAATTGTGAGCAACACCAGTGTACACACATCTTTCAGGATGAAAGGTGAAGTCTCCACACTGATGCCTCTCTTTTCCACTCACAAACAAAGCAGCAGAGCTGACAAACCAGCTGTGTTTTCTCTGGCAGGGCTCTTCCCACTGCAGCCCTCCAGAGCCCTGATTTCACCCAGATCTCAGTTACCAGCAGGGAACATTCTAGAATAGTGCCAGTACCTTGTTCTGCTCTCAGATATCACAGGTTTTAGACTAATTTAAAAAGGCATTTAAAATCCAGCTGCCAAAGGTGACATTTTGCCACACTCCATGAGAAGTCCACCAGCACTGACCACATCAGCATTCCAAGGGACAAAAGCCACCTGCCACCCACCCACCCTCTGTCTGGGCAGGATGGAAGGGTTTTAAACATCATTATGAGGAATAATATTGAATATTCAGGGTTTTCAGCTAGGAATCAATATAAAGACCCAAGCATGCTCACACTTTGATCATGATTTAGAAAATACAGTCAGGGCTCCAGAGGAACAAGGAGGAACTCACCTTGGCTCCAAGCAACAGCTCTGGAGCTCTGTACCACAGGGTCACAACCACAGGGGTGTAGGGCTTCAGGGGAGACCCATATTCCCTGGCTAATCCAAAATCTCCAACCTGAAAGGAAAAGAAGCAACATTTCCAGCACTGTTCGTTCACCATCAGTGCCACCATGGCCACTGCACAGAACTTCAGGCACAGCTTTAACTCTGTGTAATCTGCAGCACAGAATTTGTCCTGATTTCCTCAATTTTTTCCTAATTCTTACTTTCAAAATGCCTGAATGACTGAGCAGCAGGTTGGAAGTTTTCAAGTCTCTGTGAAGGATCCAGTTGTCGTGGAGGTGTTTGACCCCTCGCAGTAACTGAATCATCAAAGTCTTCACTTCCCCTGAAATGATAAAAAAAAAAAACAAACCCAAATGCATTGAAGAAAATAAATCTACCTTTAATTTGTGTTTTGTTTGTTTGGAGAACAGGGAAGGGGGCAGGAAGGAGTGGCAAGTTAAAAGCACAGTATAGCCTGCACCATCAAAATGTGTCACAGCTGGAATTCATCCAAATTATGCTCAGAAATTATTGTTTCTCATAGGAAGCAGCCAAAATTAAAGCCCAGTGTTCTTTTCCAGTTCAGCACAGGGGAAAGTCCCCCAGTTTCACCCCAAACACACAAACTGGGTTCATCACCAGCTATCACCACGAGGATCAGCCAGCACCTTCATTTGTGTCAGGTTTTAGAGAACAAACAGAAAAAGGCAGGAAGCCTCCGTTCCAAGGAACACAGGACATTCCAGAGCAACAGATGGCACTGCCCTGCTGCCAGCAGGGCCATTTGTGTTGGCCACTCTTCAGCTCTGAGGATTTCAGGGCACTGTGGCAAACAGTACCTGGCAGGAAAGGCTGCTTCATTGTTTCCATCAGGCTCTTGAGGTCGTGCTCCACATAATTCATCACAATATAGATTTTGTCCATGTTACTGCCCACCACGATCTCCTGCAACACAGAAGCAGGTGAGCAAAACCTGCACATGGTGGGTAAAAAGCATCCAAAATCAATTTTAGAAATGTACTGGCAGAGGATAGAGCCTGCCATTGGTAAATCCTTAGAAAATGTGGTTTTTCTATTAAAAACCAGCTCATTTTTTTGTAAAACAGCAGGTTGTGTAGACAGTGATGTCTGTACAGACTTATGAGCAGCACACAACTGTTCACAGAAGCAAGATCTGCCAGGGTTGCTGAGATTTTTATATTTAAAAGCCAAGAGGAGTATTTCAACAACAAAAGTACTTCAGACATAAAAGATTGCAGCCTTACTCTGACAGTGACAATATTTAGGTGCTGTGCTTTCAGAATTGTATTTATTTCTCTCAGAGAAGTAATGGGAAAACCTTCCTTCTCCTTTTCCATTTTCAGTCGCTTCAGAGCCACGATTTCATCTGCAAAGGAAACACATTTCCCACCCCACAGTTAATAAATACACATTGCCAGGTCCCCCAGTGCTCTCTCACTGATTTATTTAATTAGCTGTGCCGTTCTGCCTTGAAAACGAGCAGCTTGCTGGTAAAGAAATATTTAAAATAGATTTTGTTCATCACTGAGAAATGCAGAATGATGATTTGCACATGAGGGCAGCCCTAAACACCCTGGAGGAGGTGGAGGGCACTGATACCCACCGGTCTTTTTGTCCTTTGCCCTGTACACCACACCATAGGTTCCTTCCTCAATCCTGTTCAAACACTGGAACTCCTCCACGCTGCGACAGCCCTGGAAACCACAGGGACAACATTTACTCCTCCAGCAGGGGGGGAAGGCTTTGCTTTTTTAAAAACTTCAGCAACTTCACAGTTAAAATTTACCAGAAGCATTCAGCTAAAAACCATATGAGAAACCAAAGAAACCAAAGGTATCTTTGGGGTTTGTTTTTCATAGTTTCTAAAGGAATCCTGGACAGAGCCCGTGTTTCAGCAGATTAACTAAATTATTCCATTCACTTTTGCACAGAATAATGCTCAATATCTGCCACAAAGGCAAAGGCAGCAACTCAGTACCTTTCACATAATTAATCAGTAAAAATCTGATTTTTATTCGTATTTCTACACTTTGCTGTTGGCTACATAAAGAATAACCAGTTTCTGCTTGTGGTAACAGAACTCTCCTCTCATGAGGATCTATTTTCAGACAGCAATAGCAAGATAAGATACCAATGATATAATTATATATAAATGATAATATATATAACTATATATATTATCAATGATTTAATCACATTTTTATCTCCATTTAAGAGGGTGATCCCTACCTGGAGTGCAGGGAGGTACTTGGGCAGCTCCTGTTTCAGCTCGATGGGGGAGGAAGCTGGAGAATCAGGGATGTACTCCCCTTCTGTCATGGCATTGGAATGGGGGGATCCCTCCCCCACCTCCTCCTCCTCCACCTCGCTCCCTGCAGAATCCCGGTCAAACCTCGACTCTGGAACTTTAAAAGTCAGAATCAGTTGTGGAAAAAGGAGCTGTATGGAGTCATTAAACTCAGCTTTAGGCAAATAAAGGTGGTGACGTTGAGCACTGCATGGGAGAGGATGGTGGAGAAACCAAATTTCTCCTCCTGGCAAAGGTGAGGCTTTCAAGAATTCACCTGCAGTTTCCAGTGTTAATGCAGCAGGTCAGAAAAATAAATCTTAACACCAGAATGAAAGAGAAAACTGACCCAGGATGTGTCATTCTCATTCTGGGTCTCATTCTCTGATTTTGATCAGAGGACAGGACAAAAGAACACAAAATGAAAGAGAAGGAAACAAAAGCTCTTTAGACTGATTCCCTCTAAACATAAAGCTTGGAGCAGATTTCAAGGAATTTCTGAGTTTGACATCAGAATAGCTTGTCAATCTTTTAAATATTTGTAGAAATAGATTTATTTAGCTGCAAAAACTCAGCCAAACACTTCTTTAAAACAGTCAGGATTTGCATCGTACCAACTGGGATGTGGTTTCCATTCTCCCGTTCCTCCTCTTCACTCATCTCCTCTTCGCTCACCTCCTCTGCAAAACAGAACCAAGTTTGGTTGGAGAAAATCCACATTTCTGCAGCTGCCTGGGAGCAAATCCCTGCTGAAATCCTCTCCTGTCCCACCAGGCTTCTGCCCTGTCAGTGACCAAGCACTTCTGTTTCACTCAGACAGCAAACACTTCCAGCAGGGAACACAACTCTTACCAATTCTCTGGGAACTGGGATGTGGGCAGGTTAATAAATTATGAATATTTGCTTATTAACTTTCATTGATTTTAAAGAAAAACACCCAGCCATCAAGCCTGTGCCTTTTCTTTACTAATTAATGACAAGAATGGCTGCACTCAGACTTCTTTACTGAGCTTATTACGTTCATTCATTTGAAAAAAAAGTTCTAAAATTTGCAACAGGAAATAATTCAAAATGACGAAGACATTTGGATTTCACCACCCCCCAAAGAAGTGCAAACTGTGCTCTGCTGAGTATTTGATGTGTTACAGAACCACCTGAACTGCTGAGCAGTTAGGGAGACAAAAATGGCTTTCAGCTTTCTGATCTGGCTTCTTAGATAAGAATTGTATTACCTCTACACAATGGGATAGAATAGGACTTGGACTTGGGTTTGTTCTTTTTAGTTATCTTGACCTGAGAGGTCTCAGCCTAGCCTAGACTAAGAGAAAAGGAACATGTTCAAATAAAACCACACAGGATGGAGGAAAATAAAAAGAAAATCCCAGCCCCCTGCAGGCCCTGCTTGGTGATATCCTCACCTGCTGATTGCTCAGACACTTCCTCAGAATTGCTTCCTGTCTCCTCCTCCTCCTCCTCTTCCTCTCCTTCTTCCTCAGAGCCTTCACTGCTGGACTCCTCCTCCTCCTCTTCTGAGCCTGATCCAGATTCTGTCCAGGGATAATCAGGCACTTAACACTCACAGTGTTTGCTCAGCAGAGGGATTAATTACATCTGTACAATTAATGACAGCTCCTAAATTGCATTTAATCACCTGAGGAAGACTCTGCTGAGCTGGTTTTCCTCTCACTGTCACTGATGTCTTGCAAGTCTGACAGAGGATCCCTCTCTTCTGGTTTCTCTTCTTTTACTGCTGAAACCACAAAAATTAAAACCACAGTGCTAATTGAGTATCATTTCCAAGCCTCTGAATTCCCAGGTAACTGCTTCACTTTCTGCTGGCATTAAATCAGTGCTGAATATTCATTATTGGAAATTCAGAACACTAAAAAAAAATAATCATTTCACACTCTGCTCAATGACAGACAGCTTTTCTGAATCGCAGTGGTGCAGGATCAACAGCCAAAAATATGGAATATTGACCTGGTTTTTAAACATGATGTGTGCCTAAGATGAATTAAAACAGGGGAAAAAAAGGGAAAAAAGCACCATGGTGACAAGAGTCACCAGCACAGGTCCCTACACACTGGTCACAGTCAGTGCTCACTGCTCCAGTGTGGTGATCTCCAGGAATCCCTGGTGGTGGATTATGCAGGAGTTTCCCAGGACTTGCTGCCTGCCTCCACCTGGAATTCCAGCTGATCCCATCCTGCTCTGAGTGGCTGTGCCTCTTTTCACGTTAGCAGGGCAGACACAGAGCTTCCTCCTTCAGACAAAGGCATTTTTATGTCACTTGTGCAAGTTCTCTACCCCAGAACCTTCAGGTGGGACCATTTTCTGGCTTGGAAAACAAAATTCACCGTCTAAGCAGAACTCTGCCTTCAGAATTTAATTTCTTAATTAATTTCTGTCATCTGCAAGATGACAGAATCAGTGATGCTTACACTGATCCCTGTGAGGTCACTTGTTAAGGCAGTTTAGCTCCTAACCCCAAATCCAAGTGGAGCTGGAGGAACCAACCCCTTTTTAACCTAGAAGGGAATTCAACTGCAGGCTTTTAAAAATTCAGTCAGCTGCTTCTTTCACCACTGAACGGGGTAACTCATTTTGAAACTTTTCCAATTGCTACTCCTACCCCTAAATCCATTCCATTTGTGCATCTCCTGCAAAACCAGCACTGCTTTAGAAAAGAGATATTTGTGAAGATTCCAGACTTGTGCTGCTGGGGCTGAGCTGGACAAGACTTTAACTGAGCACACCTGGGATGTTTGTTTGAGGCTAGAAGTTAAACACTACCCCAGCCCAGCTCCTGCTGCCCCCCCAGACAGTGTAGAGTGGCAGGTGCTACCTGGTTTCCTGCTCTCTCCTTGCTCAAGCTTGTCTCTCTGCTGGCGCAAAGGGCTGCGACTCCAGGGTCTCATTTTTACTTTGTCTCCATATTCTTCCCTCACTGTTCTATGGTGTGCAGAAACTAGGGAAAACAAAACCACAAGAAATTGTTACAGCTGCCTAATTAGAGTTGTCCTGTCTGCCACAGCCTGATTGGAATGCTTTTCATTTTATTTTAATAGGGTAATGGGGAAGAGTGAGGGAGGAACCTACTTAATCTGGGAGAATGAAGGGCTTTGATTATCTCAAATAAAATATGGATTTGTACTGCTTAGAGAAAGCTGCTGCCACGCTTAAAACCAGAAGCAAGCTGCCCTGTATGTTACACAGTAAACACCCTGATTCTGAAGCATTAATGCCAGAGAAAGAAGTGGAGAATATGTCAAAGGATAAAACCAGCTGAGGTTTAGAAGGAGCTGACAGAACATTCAGAACAATAAAATCAATTAAATGAAAGGTTACACAGATTGAGCACTATCAGCATAAAGCCAAGCACAAAAAGGAGCTGTTTGGTATGAGCTGAGCAAGAAAGAAAGCAAAAAATATGGTTTGTTCTGCTAGTGTTGAATAATCTTTGTCACCTGGTCACAGGAATGGGCTCTGATTTTTACCTCTGAGAGCTGGGACAGAGATCCTTGAAGCAAAAATGATCTGAGCCGAGATTGCAAACACCCAACACGCTGTGCAAAGAGCTCAAGTGCAGAACTTGAACTGTTCAGGCACCAGATCTGCCCACCTGACTCCCACTGCAGCATTTGCCATGCCTGGAGTACTTACACGACTCTCCCTCTTTGCAATTTATTCCCCAAATCCTTGAAACATTGCATTTTGGGGTTTCAACCTCTATCAGACTGAGTGAGACTCAGAAGCACTGAACTCTTGTGCTGGGTGCACACAGTGGCACCTGCAGAAATCTTGTTTTTACAGGAAATCTCCCTGACAGGGAGAGGCAAAGACTCACTGACTGATCAACCTGCCAGGATATTTAAGGCACATAACATCATCACATTGCTTTATCTCCCCATGTAAAACTTTCATTTCCTTCTCTCTCCCATATCAAAGGCCTCCCCACTTTAACTTTTTTTAAATTCTGGCACTGTTTTAAGTAAAAACCACTTTCTGTGCCTCCACTCCAGCACTGTGTCAGCAGGTAGGAAAGTGCTAGTAAATATGAAGCAGATTTATGCACCTTCTCTCCTGGCTTCCCTCTCCTTCCTCCTCTCCTCAGCTCTCCTCTCTCTCTCCTTTTGCTCCCGCTGTTCCTTCTGCTGCTCCCGGATTTTTCTTTCCCTTTCCCTCTCCAGTTGCTCCAGACGATCTCTGGAAAATAATTTTTGTTTGTTACAAATTCAGCTGGTGAAGAGAAGGAAAACTGGTTTGCAGCACCCAACTTCCTTATCAACACCCCCAATTGTGCATCAGCCAGAAACAGGTGGAGTTTTTCAGCTGATCCTTTAAAAAACAGACCCGGACCAGGAGTTCTCCACCCTATCAGGATTTAAGCAGAAATTAAGCCAGTCCAGTTAATTAATCCCCTGATACAATGCAAATCTGGTTTGTACTTAATTTTTTTTTTAGGTGGGGAAAAAACCTCTAAGACCATCCAATCTTTTTATTACTGGCAGCAAATTCACCTGGAATATCCACAGTAACGAAGCAATTAAAAATAATTAAAGTGAAGAACACATTCCCCATCAGACAACACATCCCCAGGAATCCAGACAAGTTTTCCCTGTGGATTTCTTTTGGTTATCTCACCACACCAAATGCCCAGGGGAGGCAGGGATGATGTACCTCTCCCTCCTGGAATGCTCCCTTGCCATCTCTCTCCGTTTCTGCCTCTCCCATTCACGCCGGGCTTTGTCCTGCTCTTCTCTGTGTCTCTTCCTCCGCTCGTGCTCCCGTTCTTTCTCTTTCACTCTGGCATGTTTCCCTTGAACAAACAGAAATCAATTTCCACGTGTTACTGCTGAAAATATTCACCGAAAGCAAAACTCAGAGAGGGTGAAACTGATGGGAAGCTATTGCCATGACCTCTGCTGTTTTCTTAAAGGGAAATCCTGTTCTGGAAGGGGGTTGGAAAGCCCAAAGTCTGTAAGATCTTGCAGGAATACTTGATTAAAGTAAGAAATGGCTGTTATTGACAGGAAGACAACAGGAATGTCTCTAGGATGGATATTTTTTCCTTGGCAGGTACAAAGATCAGAGGTCTTTCACTCAGTGAAGCCAGAGAGAATCTTATCAGACTTCAAGGAGTGAAAGTGACCTCAGTGTCCCGGTCCCAAAGCGATTTCTGACCTCTCCACCACGTTCACACCCCTGTCATTCCCCTGAGGGCACTAAACCCAGCCAAAGAAATAACAACAGTTTAATTTCCTCTGTCTTATCCACCTGCTGTGCTTCCTTTAGTCTGAGTTATTGTTATGTACTCTACTCCCAGAAAGCAGAAGCACCTTCTGCAGAGTGGCTCCTGTGCCTGCGCTTCTCTTTCCTCTTCTCGTCCTTCCTGTGATGGGTTTTTTCTTTCCGGGACATTTGCTGGGGTGGTTTGATAGCCAAGGAATCATCTTCTTCTCCCCTGAAAGGCAGGACAGGAAGAAACTCAGGGAGCTGACAGGGAAAACCCACAGATTTCCTTGTTTTGGAAAGATTCCCATTTTATACTGAGTTTCCACAACAACCCTAAATCAAAACTGGAACACAACATTGTTAAATCTTAACCAGGGCTTCAAAAAGTTACCCTGGTGTGTTCAATAAAATGGATTTCCACTTCTGCAAACTAAAAAAAATTAAGATTTTCCCTCCAGGTATTTGAAACCCTCCTGTCAGGATGTTGAAAGGTTAATTTCAGGAGGTTTTCTCTTTTGGTTTCCTCCTCCTCACCTGTCTTCCATGGAGTCCTCCCTCCTGTAAGGCGAGTTCCTGATGGTGATTTCCATGCGATGGTCTCTCAGCTCCCCCTCTTCAAGAGAATCCCTCTTGGAATCCCTGTCATCTGACTGAGGCAATCAGGGGGGAAAATCCAGTTATTTCTATGGCTCCACACAAAAAAAATTAAATATTACTGAAGTCTTCCTTGCTGGCTCAAAAATTCAGCCTGGCCTGGTCACCCCTATGCAATCACTGATTTGTGACAGCAGCACTTTGGCTGCAATTAGAGCTGAAGTGCATTAATTTGAGATAATTAGACAAAATTAAACACTCAGGAGGATTGCAGTAACTATTGTGTGGCTTTTTCTGCAATAATTATTTTGTACACAGCTGTACAAAACCAAACAGCAACATAAAGGTGATTCCAAACTCATGATTTCAACCCATTCTTGTATAAAATCTTTAAAAGTTCTTCCTTGAACTGCAAGTCCCAGTTGATTACATTAATTTATTTATCTATTCTGACCAATAACTATAACAAAGCACAGTATATAATGCAAAACCAATGAAATGTTTACAAAGCATCCTATTTTTGTTAAACTTTGGAGTTACAGACCACACAGAAAAGAATTCAGCTGACAGGGCATGAGAAAATCAGGAAAATCACCAGAAAAATCAGGATACAGGCACTGCACCCCATTAAAATGCAGATTTCTGTTAATAAAGCAAATAATTCAATTAAAAGGAATCCCAAAGAGCAGCTTACATTTTTCATACGTTTGATCTCTGCCTTCTCCTCTTGCTCCTTCCTTCGCTTCTTCTCCTGGAGAATCTCATCTAAAGTCTTCACTTTCCAAGAATCCTTTTCATCACCCATTTGAGTTAAAAAACACCCTCTGTAAAAGAAGGAGACGTTGACAAACCCCACAAATAAATCTGGTTTACACCCATTTTTTTTCAGTGCAAACATTGAATGTTCTGTTTTTGAGTAAAGCTGTGCTGGAGTTGATTTATGGTGAACCAAAAATGTTTATTTAAAACCCAGAGGAAAGATTCTGCTAAGAGTTTAGGGGCACAAAATCCAAAATTTATGGCCAAAGTTTGGTGCCACACATTTAATAATGACCTGAGAGCTCGGGGGAGGTGACAAAGCTTGGGAAAAAAGGACACAAGGAATGCAGAATTTATGGGATATCTGGCAGAACTCCTGAGAGAAGAAAGAAAAGAATGAATTCAGCAACTGTGCTGTCATAAAGGAAAGGTAATTCCAGCACGACCACCGGCCCAAGACAGGAGCAAGGCTGAGCGTGGCACTAATTAGCATGAAAAGCGAAAGAATAATTAACCGATGGAAGGCAGAATATTAATTACCAAGAGAACCATGCCACTTATAGCTAATGAGAACTAATTCCTGGGTTTACTGGAATGTACAAACAGCTAAAATTTGACAGCTGGGTGTTTGATTTGTGGAACACCCCGAGCACCCAGCTCTGAGCTGGTGTGGCACTGCCGGCCTGTCGCACCCCTCGGAACGAAGCCGATTTTGGGGGCCGGAGAGCCCCGCGGCCCTCACGGAGCACGGCCACCCAGGGGCCCGCCCGCCCTCAGCGCCGGGCTGCCCTCAGAGCCCCGAGAGCCCCGCGGGGACCTCGGTGTCCCCTCACAACCCCGAGAGGCCCTCAGCCCCCTTGCTGTCCCCTCAGAGCCCCCGCTGTCCCCTCAGAGCCCCGCTGTCCCCTCAGAACCCCCGCTGTCCCCTCAGAGCCCCGCTGTCACCTCGGT
>WEZZ01016771.1:6409-19574 GCA_013400585.1 Chloropsis cyanopogon | reverse complement strand
TCCAAAAGAGAAGTGTTGAAGATTTAGATGAAAATTGCAACTCCGAAGTTATCCTTTGGAATCATCCTAAAAGAGCAGCTGTCCCTCTGTCTTTACCCTGGGTAGCAGCAGCCAAGGCTCTGGGTGAATTGGGCCACCTAGAGTGTTGGGTTGTACAACAAGCCAATTTAACATCTGCCATCATCAGTGACCTCTTAGCAGATGAGGAAATTACCAGAAAAGTCACCCTACAAAATCGAGCTGCCATCAACTGCTTACTTCTTGCACACGACCATGGATGTGAGTATTTTGAGGGACTTTGTTGTTTCAATTTGTCATCATGAAGCCAGAGTATCCACACCTTGCTCGACAAGACTAATGACATCAAAGAGGAAACAAAGGACTGGTTCACAGACCTGTTTGACGGCTGGGGTGTTTCTAGATGGCAGTCCTCCGTTGTCAAAACCGTTTTAATGATTGCTTTAGTATTGTTCCTCATTGCTCTTGCTTGTTCTATCTTAAAGTGTATCATTATGAAAACCTTGAAACACACCACAAGCCCCATCACCAAAGTCAACCACGTTGAGTTCCCAAAAGAAGATGTGCAACCCTGGGAAAGTGAAACGCCAGAGTAAAGTTGTCCTCTTCCTCCCTTTCTGTCTTAAACAAAAAAGGGGGAGATGTAGTGGTGCATTTCAGAGGTTTCTCGTTCTGTTATCCCCTATAGTTTGTAATACAAGCTGTCGCTCTGGAGCGGACCCCGCCCCTCCCCCACTGCCATTCCCTCACAAGCCAGGGCGGACCCTCCCCTCTCCCGGCGCCAATCTCTCCTGAGCCTTTCCCCCTTTCAGGAAAATTCAGTGTCAGTCTTTGCCCAAGACGGTCCCCTTGTTCAAGAAAGTTCTGTGTCTATCATTTTTCCATGGTATTCTGTTGATCAGTTTGCCCCACTCCCCTCCCTGCCTTTCCCTTGTTGGTCCATATTCTGTAACCCTGACCCCTCTCCCTCCCCTGGACAGATTTCATTGGTCAGCGCCAAGGGTATAAAACCCCCTCGTGGTGCGAAGCCCCCGCCCTCTGTCTCAGCCCCCCCATGCATCGGACCCCCTGTACCCTTCCCCAAATAAACCTTTCAGCTGGGACAGAGTGTCTCACTCTCATCTTTGCCCTCAAACTGGGCACTTAAGAGACAGCTCCACGTGCCATGGAGCAAGAAGCCCAAAAGCTGTGCCTCGGAGCCACCGTCTTAGACACACGCCCCCTCCATGACACGGTACAGCCACGGCTAAACGGGAGCTCAGAGGGCTTGGGCTCAGGTACTGCGTCATCTCTCCCTCCATCTTCCTCTTCCTCTCTCCCCCTTTCTTTTATTTTATGGTCTATTGGAAAATGAAACTGCTTGTTATGACTTCATAGAATATTGAATTCTTCCCAGCATTATATACCTCAAATCACAATTTTGTTTAGAATCCATAGTTTTTCTGATCTATATACTAGAATACTTCCAAATAGGGAGATTTCTTGAATGATTACTTTGATATCCAAGAGAAAATGGTATGACTATTTATGTGCAGATAGTGGCTAAAGACATAAAAATGTATATCCATTTCTGAAAAAATATTTTGCACATTTAAATAATAGAAGTTGTCTTGCAGAGCCATATTTTGGAAAATTACATTTTATTTTAGAGAAGACTATAAATCTAGCTAACACAAAAAACAGTATTGAAGGGTATTTTGGGGCAGGCAGTGAGCAGGGAAATGATCAGAATAAATACAAACCGACACGAATTATCTAAAAAACTTGTAAAAAACCATTCATCTCTATAAAATTCAGTGGTTGCTTCAGGAGGAAAGAAGGATGAGGGAAAGAAGGAAAATGTAAGGATTTTGTCAAGTAATATTTTACAGCTCTGGCTTAAATAGCATATCCTCATGGTTATTAAAATCAAGAATGATGATGACATGAGTAAGGTGATGAGAACAAATGAGTTTCAACTATATTTTAACATTGTCACATATTAGGATGAACTAGATAGTGACTATGCTGCATGATTGTTCCCACTTTTCTAATTTTGTTCTTGCTCTTATTAAGATGAATCATCAACCATTTCCTAATGAAGTATAGGGACATCTAAGCCTAGCCCACTATTTTGTAGTGATTGTTAACTCATATCTCCAATATATATTAGGACTTATATCAGCCCAAGAATATTATTCATTTTCTCAAATAGCCCATTGATCAATTCATTCATACAAAAAAATAAACAAAACAAAAAAACCCCAAAACAAATCCAAAACCAACCAACAATGTGCCCCTGCCAAACCATGTACCTGCTCATTTTATCCTATCATCCGTGAGAAAACTGATGGAGATCAATTATTTTCAGAACTGCTTTTATGTCAAATCAGGATCATCACCCCAGTCAGGTTTGCAGTGGTTAAAGTGTCTTGGTGAGTATTTTGTTTCTTGGATATGTCCCCTGATATAAGATGAGTGAAATGAGGACTGAGTTGATGGTTTTCTCACTAGTTTGTGAATGCAGCAGGAAGTCTTTATGGCAACCTTGCAAGCAGAGATAGATTCTGAATATCTGTCTGAACATTCTTAAAGAACAAAAATTCTCTGTTTAGATGAAGCACTGTTTTGAGTAGGTTTAGCAAAATTAATAGACATATTATTTGCCAAATGGGTGCTAAAATTAATCTCCAAAATTTTGGATCGCACAGCAGAGATCAAAATTATTTTTCCTTAGCTTCACTACTTTTCTGTTGTGTGTTATGCATGTTAAAAGCAAATTGCCTGAAATACAGGGGGTTAACTACATAAACATAATTTCCCATAACTGAGAGTGGAGAAATATGGCTGGTTTGATAGGTGTATAAGATGTCCATGCTCAAGTTTGGGATTTGAGAGAAAACAATATGACTATTTGGAAATACTTGTATTGTAAAAAAGATACTCATAAATGAAAAATTATCCCTTCTGATTGCATGATAATTGCAAAAAAATTAGTCACTTTAAAAATTCAGGTACATATTTGTCTTTAAAGTAGAAGAGCAGACAGTTTTCCTCATTAGGTGCTAAATTCAGTTTTAATCTCAATTTTAAAATGGCTGTGAAAATGACAGTTTTCTATGGGGGAGGGGCAAGTATGCCCTCTCATGTGTTAGCAGTTCTTGATAGACTACTGAACATGAGGAGTTCAGTTTCCTAATCTGACTGAATGGATTAAAATAAGAGACAGGCTGTACATAGAGATATATATTAGCAGGAGAAAGGAGAGAGACATTTCTACAAGAAAACTCTCTTTTCTGTCTTTTGGACATGCCAGAGATTGTAGCAGGAAGGAGTCTCCTATTTTTATTTCACACTTGAATGTCCTAGGAAGTCAAATCTAATCTGTAGATATATAATATAGTTATGGAAAACAAAATTGGTTTAAAATCCTTTGTTGATTTACAAAAGAACTGACACCCCTGCTTTGTCCATCAGTACCTGTATCCAGGAAAGAAATAATTCACACCATAGCTAGTTGAAACCTGTGCACACACTTACTGGGCCTTCAAAATAGACTTGCAATTAGGTAGGCATTTGGGTCTACTGATTAGTTTTTTGTAGAGTTTCATTTGCTTTTCTCTTACTGAGGGTGCTGTCTTGAATCACTTTTGTCTGTTCAGATCCTGTTGTTTTAAGAAAATTAGTCAATTCAAAAGTTACTTCAAAAGAACTGAAGATAAAGGGGAGAATTGGCAGTGTACAATTCCAATAAATATAGAGTAATAGACCTAGTAATTTCAATAAATTTGCTTGCTCACTAACACATATGAAAGCCAATATTATTCCATTTTATGTTTTCAATCTATTTATCTGTAAGTGAAATAAACTTTCCTGGTGGTTGTCGCCTGCCAAGGCTTTGATGAATTCTTTTTTCTGAGCATGGATTGTTAAATTCTGGTGTACTGTGAACTTAATGGCCCATAACAATAGCCACTACTATCTTAAAAATACTACTGTACAGGAGAAGTAGTTTACTACATAGTAGACTGTAATGTGCCTGGAAAAACAGCTTGCTTATGCTGATGGTTCTGATGCTGCAGTGGGTACTGAAAAGCACTTGCTGTAGCCAGCTTGCAAAGTCAAGCAGTGTTGTTCAGTCTGTGCCAAAAAACCTACTCTTCTTCCTGCAGATGGAACATAGAATCAGGTAACCAAACATTCATTAGCTGTGACTCCATAAGATTGAAATTTGTAAGTGGCACAGAAGAAATGGAAGAAAAGACCAGAGCCAGAGCTTTTTTACTAAGAGGTATTTTGTCCTTTTTAAGAAAGAAAATCTGCCAGTCAGATCTCACTATGTGTGCCAAAATACAGAGACTTTTTTCACTTCATTCTCTCTGCTAAAGTAGGGGTGATGGAGAAAAAAAATGTTCAAAGAGAAACCACATTTGTGAATGGCATGATGGGGACACTTCTAAATTACAATGGAAGTAAGCAATGTTTCTGGTAAAAATCAGTGTGTACATGGATTATCTGGTGTATATTATTTGGGTTTTGACCATGTTCTGTTCAACTGATGGGATGCACATTTCTTAGAGACGAATATGAATCCTAGCACAGGAGGTAGAGAGGCTCATTAATAGAGTAGTTTCCAAGAAGTTTGGAAGAAAGAATACCAGGCTAGCCAGTGATGAGTGGTGGGACAGTGTGACAGAACTTAAGGAAACAGGCCCTAATGGGATCCCTCAATCTGCTTCATTAGGTGTTGCCTAAAAAGCACTATACCTGAAGTATTTTCACACTGATGTCCAGAGCATGAGGAATAAGAGAAAATGAAGCTTTGTCCTAGTTGCAGAGATTCTCCACCACTGGCATAAATGAAACCTTGTGGGATGAGTCCTGTGTCTGGTGTCCCCTGATGGATGGTTCCAGGCTCTCCTAGGGATAGGCAGAAAAGGCAGAGGGATGTCACTGTATGTAACAGAAAGGATAGAATGTATGGGGCTCTCAGTTGGCAATGGCACAGTTGAGACCCTCTGGGTAAGAATCAAGGAGCAAAAATAAAAGATGGGGATGTCACTGTGAGAGTCTACTACAGACCTCCTGTGCTAGTTTGAAGGTAAACCAGCAGGAGGAATTAACTCCATGCAAATAACTTGCTAGGGGTTTCAAGTAAGAGCTACAATTTAATAGGAAAATTACAATAAAGGCAGTAGTCCAGAAACACTGGCTTGAACAGGCAAAGGCAGACTATGACCTGACACCCTGTTGGTCAGGGTGATGATAGCACCTGGGGTTGGAGTCCCATTGGAGTGATTAATGTCTTGTCGAAATGGTGATCCTGTGGAAAGATCAATTCCTTCTCTGGAGGTCCAGTGGTAGTTATAGAGCTCTGGGAATCTAGTAATTGTCCTCTGGGAATCCAGTCGTCATATTGTGGTGTCCCAAGCCCCAGACGATATACAGGCAGGAATGTTCGGTACCTCACCCAGGGCGGGGAATTTTATCAATGGGAGGATGTAATTCTATGAGCCAAGGGGAGTCCTTGATTGCCCATTAGCAGGGATGACCCCCTTTAGGCTGGATGTGCATTGGACAGCTATTGAAAACCACTAACACCTCATCAGAAGGTAGGTGATGGTAGAATATATGCTTTGGTTACATTTTACATTGTAACCCAAGACATCTCCTACCTGTGGTGATGACACTGATGGATTATACTTTGAGGAACTAAAGGATGGTTCCAAGTCAACTGCCCTTGTCCTTATGGGAGACTTCAATGTGCCTGAAATCAACTGGAACCATCAAACAGCTGGTACTACCCAGGCCAGAAGATTCTTAAAAACCTAGATGACAACTTCATGGAACAAGTTCTAATGGAGTCAGCTCAGGAAGATGCCCTCCCTGATTTTCTACTTGTCATCCGAGTGGATCTAATGAGCAAAATGGAGGCTGCTGTCTTGGACACAGTAATCATGAAGAGACTGAACTTAAAATCTCAACAAGAAGAAAACTACTAGCAAAACCTCAGATTTAAACATGAGCAGAGCTCTTCAGGGAACTAGTAATTAAAGTCCCCTGTGAAAATGTTTTTGCAGGTGCTGGGATCCATCAGTGCTGGTTACTTTTTAAACATCACGTCCTAAAGGAGCAGGAGGGCAGAGAGGATCTACCGAGAGACCTCAAAAAATTAGAGAGATGGGCAATCACTAACCATACGGAGTTTAACAAGGTCAGGTGCTGGATTCTGCACCTGGGACAGGGCAACCCTGGATGTGTGCATAGACTTGGGAATGAGAAACTGGAAAGCAGTGCCATAGAAGAGAGCTGGGTGTCCTGGTCAGTGGAAAGCTGAATTTGAGTCAGCAGTGCCCTGGCAGCGAGGAGGGCCAACCATGTCCTGGGGTGCATCAGGCACGGCCTTGCCAGTGGGACAAAGGGATTGTCCCACTCTGCTCTAGGCTGGGGCAGCCTCACCTCAAGTCCTGGGGCAGTTTTGGGTGCCATAAGACAAAAAGGACATTAAGATATTAGAAAATATTCAAAGGAGGCTGTCCTGGCTTAGGGCAACTTTAGGAGAAAACCTTCAAATGGGGTCCCTCTAGAAAATCAAATTGAAGTGGCCCCTCCCTCCACTGGTTTGGGAAAAGATTTCCTTTGAGAAAAGTGGAAAAAACCTGTTTATTTAACAAGCAAAATATTCACAAGCATAAAAAATGAATACCATTAAACAATAAAAGCTCTTGCTGTTCTGAAGAGATGGCAAATTCAGAAAGTCCTTGTTGTGGGGTATAACTCGGCTCGCTCAGTCTCTCATCAGTCCCTCCAGTGCTGGAATGCACCATCCCAGGCCCTGGTGGGCCACAGATGTGAGCTCCTGGTGTTTTTCTGGGTTTTCAGTCCAGAGCAGGTTTGAACAGTTCCAAGAAAAAGAAACAAAACACAGGAGCCTTCTCTGCCTCAGCCAGTTTAAAACTAACTAAAAGCAAAGGACAGCTCTGTCCTGCTGTCTGTCCATCCGCAGACAGCACAGTCCAGGAGCAGGAATGCAGAGGAGAGTGCAGTTTCTGAAGACAAACTGGGTGCTTCTTCCCCCACCATTCACTTACAGAACCAGTCTTAAAGGTGCAGAACTTAATATCTAGCATAAACAGAACAGATGACTGGGGATGCAAACATCATATAGTCACCCTAAGACAGAGGCCCACAGGGATGGTGAAGGGCCTTGAGGAGAAGCCAAATGAGGAGCAGCTGATAACTGAGGAACAGTCACTTGGTCTGTTCGTCTTGGAGAAGAGAAGACTGAGGGGAGACTTCACTGGGGTCTTCCACATTCTTAAAAGGGGAAGAGGAGGGAATCTTCGCTCTTGTGACCAGTGACAGGACTCAAGGAAGTGGCATGAAATTTTGTTAGGGGAGGTTTATGTTGGATATCACGAGAAGGTTCTTTACCCAGAGGGTGTTTGGGCACTGGAACAGGCTCTCAAGAGAAATGGTCATAGCACCTAGCAGAGTTCTTGGGGCTTTTCTGTGTTGAGCCAGGAGCTGGACATGATTACCCTGATGGGTCTCTTCCAACCCAGGATATTTTATGAGTCTATGATTCTGTTGTCAGAGTCTTGTAAATTTAAAAGCCACAGAAGAGATAAATAAGAATGATGAATCACCTCATGAAACCTTTTTAAGAAAGCATAAATAAATTCAGAGAGATACCATCCACAAATGAGGAATTTAAAATACAAAGAAATTTTATATATTACTGTTTTTTAAAAAAACTCTTAAAGAGATTAATTTTCAAGGAATTACCCTTAAACCTCCCCCCCCCCACCCCCCAGAGATCTGAGTAATTTGACATGCTTTCTAAGAATCACTTTTTCAGCTAATACTTATGTTTCAGAAGGAAGCAAAAGTATGGTCTCATCAGACAACTGATTTTTATTTTGGAATGGAAAGTGTTGCATAGTCTAATTCTCAGCATTGTCTTGCAAATTATAGTAAAGATGGAAAAAAATTAGCATGATTAGTCTGTTAAACTAAAAATAAGAAGATATACCTTCAGAGTGTGTAATCACTTGAAAAGAAAATGTATATAACCTTTATATGTTTTTAGAACTTTTCTCATTTTATAATTCCTGCATGAATTGTCTTTGGGAATTTAGGGTGCTCTGACACTTGAGCAGGATGAATTTTCGGTCTGACATTTATGATAAAAGATTCCATTTTTCAGTTATTTTGACTTTTAAAATTTTAAACACTCAGCATGAGATTGATAATGCTTATTTTTCAAATAGAAAATATGACTTGGATTTATAGAATTAATTCACATTTTTTATTTCTTGTCTTACACCTTTAGAATGATTTTATTGTCGTTGTACATGCTTTTGAAATAAAAGCTACCAGCCTTTATAATAGATAAATATACTTAAAATCAGGCAGTGACAAACATATACATCCTATGCTGTCACAACCTTGCCATGAGTAGTACATATGAAGCTAACATTTGCAGTAGTAACATAATTCCTGGAGCTCCCCTCATCTGGAAAAGTGGTTAGAGCCAGGGCCATAAATAACATTAGAAAGATAGTACACCTAATAAGAGAGAACAAAGTTTTGATCACAAGCATGTTACGAACTGGTTTAACACTGAAAACCGAAGGAAATTCTGTGAGTAAAATGGATCAGAACCAGAAAGGTTCGAAATATATCCAAAAGAATGGGATTAAAACCTAACAAGGTTAGATGTTGGTGCCAAAAAATTGATATGTTTGATTTAATAGTAAAAGAGGCAAAGAGAAAGAAAGAGAAAAGAAAGAAATAAATAGAAAAAGATTTGTGCTTGGGAGCTGGGGGGACAGGGAGACAGTGCCACGGATCCGGTGGAAGCATATCACCCTCTGGTGACGGTGAGAGACGTCTCGTTGATCCCCTCCATCTGTCCTTCTTGGTGGTGAGAGTTCCTCGCCACATGCCACCACCACTACCACTGAAAAATATAGAATCCAGTGGATTGATATACATTTGGACCAGGTGGGAATGCCCAGGTGCCTTCCCTAAAGGGGCTAGGTTTGACATTGTCCCTTGCAGCACTATGGATCTGTTGCATCATTTACAGTGCTCTGTTGCAGGGTCTGGGGACCCCTTTTGGGGGGCTTTGACACCCCCTCCGCTGTCCTTCACATGGATGTGGCTTTTCCTGGGGTGAAGGGGCCTCACAGCTGAGCCAGTCTGCAGAGCAGAGGATGGGTGTTAACTGCCTCGGACCAGAGGCTTTTTCACCACACACACACAAAAGCCTCTCCTTTCCCCCCCACCTTTGGTGTGAGGGTCTGTGCAAGTCAGGCAGCTGATAGTCCTGGGGTGTGGTCTCCACCACAAAGGTGCTAAGCTTGATCCCTCTGTGAAAGTATTCTTACCTTAATCAATGGACAATGAGCCATTCAGGGCCCCATTCAGGGTTTTACTGGTCTTCTCTGCAGCTTTTATACACTTTTGCTATAATAGGCAAAAGTCCTTCATGAAGATATTTAAGCCATAAATTATAACTTTAAGTCTTCCACAAAGTAGAAGCTGCATAGCTGATCCCAGCTAATTACATTACCCAAATCACATTAGTGTCAGCTCCATTTAGGTGAGAACCAAGTTCTTCTCTTTCCTGCATGTCACCCACAGCCAGACACGTCAGTGCTCCCAGACAAAAAGACAATTCTTACTGTTCTATTAATAGCATCTAAAAAATATCACTTTGGGGGAAACCTGTCATCAAAATAGGGGGTTTTTGTTGGGTTTTTTTTTGCAAAGAACCATAGTATTTGGAACATTATTGTTTTGAACTTATGGGGAGTACCTCAATGTGGAACTTCCTTCCTTCCTTCCGGAATTCCTTCCTTCCGGAATTACTTCCTTCCTTCCTTCTGGAATTCCTTCTGGAATTCCTCCTTCCCTCCCTCCCTCCCTCCCTTCCTTCTTTCCTTCTTTCCTTCTCCAGTAGTTAATTATTTTTTAATATATGTATGATCTGAAATATAGTAGAATGTACCTAAAGAACTTTAGAGAGAAGGCTTAATAATAGAAAGAAGCTAGGTACCTGTGATCCCTATTGACACATCTCCACATAGTTTTGAAATACATTACGTTCCTAATTTTACTTTATTTGTTGCTTTTTCCCCATCTTCCAAGTGCCTATAAAGAAAGAATACCTAGTAGGAAACATTAATCTGAAGAGTTTACAAAAAGTCCCCAATGGAGTTCAATTTTAGTTTTGGCTAGAGGTCTAGATAGGTAATTCAGCCTTTTGATTTTAAAATGGTGATTTGATTGACAAACAAGGGTTCAGCTCCCTGTTCTTTCACGTAAGTCCTGTGTCACCATTAGCAAATTGCTTACAATCCTATTGTGTCTCAGTTCCCTTTGTGAAGGTGTAGTTTTTAGTAATTCCTTGCCTCACAGAGGTACTGTAATGGTAAATACATCAATAATAGTGAAGGAAAAAAAATCCTAGTAGAAGAAGTCATAGAGTACCATGGTTATTTTCTCCTTGATGGTAAACTCTTGTAAGTCAATAGCTGCCTCTTTCTATTGCAAATGGACAACTTTTCCCACAAGTGATGTCGTAAGAGATTTCAGTCTGTCCTCTGAGTCAATAATGCTCTTCCAAAACATTTCACTATGATTCACTTCCTCATGATGATATCTCTTAAAGATTACTTCTCATTTATGAATATAAAAGAGGAAAACTAGGAAACACTGGGACAAAAAGAGTAAAACCCCCAGTAGTATAGAAAACTAAAATATTTCATTAAGTTCACTATAGCAATGTTGAGGTCTGCACTTTATTTGACAATGGGAGATCATGCTAACTTTTATTTATCTCTGCTGAAAAAATGGTTCACTGTTGAACTTTAACTCTTCAAGATAAGAAACCCATTTCTCACATAAAAAAAATCTCTTTTGGTCTTTCGTAGTTTTCTTGTTCTGGGACAAAACATTTCAGTTTTTCTTCTTTTATGCAGAAAGCCAGAAAGAACTAATTTGTAGTTCTATACAAGTAGACTTATCTATGTCTTTCATCCAGGGCCACTCTTTGTGCTTTTTAAAACTCTCTCTTCAAAACTTCAATTTGTAATCAGGCCCACTGTTCATCTTCAGTCTCTACATTACAATTAAATATTTATTCTTCTTAGAGGCTTCTTAGCTTTCTTGTCTCTGCTTCATCAGTGATAGGTCTGTTTGAGAAGCTTTATTTTTGAACACCATTGGTCCCTTTATTATTTTTATTTTTTTATTCTAGTAATTGTTTCCTTTTTTTTTTTTATTTACTTGTAATATAGTATTATTCCTTTTTTTGCCTACGTGAATTTAAAAACTTTGTCTTTAGGCCAGAGGTTAGAAAACTTTGGCCTATTAATGGGTAACAATGGGATAGAACAGGTCTCATAGATCTTTGGGTAACCATCCCTTTTTATCTTTTCCCTCCTTCTCTCTGTTCTCAATTGTCTCATTAAGTCACTTTCATAGAGAAGAGTTTTGGGGAATATACCTGTAATACACTTTGAACTTTGGGAAGCCTTTAAGTTTTTAGTAACAGCTTCAAGAATGTGGAGATGATTCTTGAGATGCTGGCCATGGGGATGCAATTAGTCCTAATTTTTGTATATTAAATTATGCATGCATAGTAATCTCTCATTGGAAAACCAGAATTTCTTAATCAGACAAGTGACTAGAATTCATTTAGAACAGGTTAAAATTTAAGTGTGTGTTTTATCCTTGAGAGTCATAAATAGAATTTATTCTTAATGATGTATTCTGTGACCAGAGTGTGGCAACAAAAAAAATGTGTGATGTTGTGCCTACCAGCTGGTAACCAGATGTTATTACAGTCCTTAGTAATTATCAACGTGGTTTTCTGGTGGTATAATTGCTTACTACAGACAAATGAAGCCAAAAATATAACCAGACTCAGATGGTCTGCAATGATACCTGGGGTGCCAAAGATACCCGGTACCTGGCTCGGTGAATTGAGCTGTATTGTGTACAGTGCAATGGAAATTGCCTGGTTTATGTGTTGTATCTATCTCCACCCTCATTAAAATGGGCGGAATCTGGAATAATCCTGCTGATCTCAGAGAAACTGATTGTAATCTTTCCACAAATATGACTATTATTAGATGAAGGCACCACATCTTTTATTAATTTCCTTTTTTTTTTTTTTAGTGAATTTAGGTCTGAATATAGTATTAAAAGAAATTATACACTTTCCACTGTAAATGAGAAATAAACCCTGCAAACTTGGAGAATAATTATTCACAGTCACACTTACAATTAACAATGATGGAAAGGCTTTACTTAATATTGTCACACATAAGTGAAAGACTTAAGGCGAAAGTAATTAAGACATGACAGAAACAGGAGTTATTGGTGGCCAACATGAGATTGAACAGATCTGATTTTATATCATATATGGAAAAGAGGATGTAGAGAAGTTGTGAGGGCACTTAAATTTAAATTATTTAGCATGGCCGAGTTACTAAAGTATTTCAGAATTAATCATTACAGAACAGTCACAGGGAAGTGTGGAGAAATGGAGGGAGAAAGAATTAAAACCCCATCACAAGAGGACAAGTTTGCGAATGAAATGAGAGTAAAGATTAATTGCTACTCAGTGTTAATGTACTACACTTGAACTGGGTTTGAATGACTTTACTTCAAGAATAGCATGTACCTAGTGAGCAAGTGGATATATTAAAAAAAAAAGTTTTCCATCATGTCTAAGATGGAAAAAGATGGAAAAAATTCTGCAGAATTAATTTTATATAGGATCAGAGCATTCCCTGTGAAAGTCACAACAGCTTAAAAGTGGTCTGAAAAAGATGTGGTTGAAAGTGGTCATAATTTGTACGCATACAAATTGTACGCATACAAATGCTTGACTTTCAAATGTCATGGAAGTTTAAGCACATAACTTTAGTCCTGAACATATGTAGTGTGGCGGTGCGTCCCCCAATGTCTGGGTGCCAGCTAGCTCTGGGGGGGCGCTCTCACAGCACTGCTTGCTACCCCCTAAGACCAGCTGGTGAGAAGGTAGCAGGTTCTGGGTTTGAGTAAGGTGCCAATGAGTCCACACGACAAGCAGGCAGGAAAGCACGAGGAGGACTCAGTTCTGAGTAGCAGGAAAGGTCTTTATTCCATG
>WEZZ01016769.1:51337-85275 GCA_013400585.1 Chloropsis cyanopogon | reverse complement strand
TCTGCTGAAATGCTGGAAGCTCACCTTTGTTTCCTGCTCACTTAGCAAAGACAATGTGCAGTGGGGGCTGATGTAATTATCCAGCAGTTGGAGTTATTGCTCCGTTCTAATACTGAGATCTCATAAGTTGTGTTTGGGGGGAGGGTTAACACTCGGAATGAATCAACTGTCTAGCTCAATAGCCATCACATTTCCTTATGCTTACAAGGTTAAACTGTTTCCTTTTAAATATGTGTTCAGTGTGATCTCATTATAAAAATAATTTCTTGATCACAGCTGTGTATGAGCCTGTAAACTCTGTTTATGGTCGGTGCTGCTAAGCATGCTAATTCCACACCTCAGCACAAGCACAGCAGACAGGCTCCTTTTAGTAACTGAGCATTTTTAGGGCACCTAGAAATTGTTCTCCTATATTGAAAATGCCTCATTTGATGCTTAATACTAATTACAAAGGACAAATTACAAAAATAGTGTTACATAGTAACATACTGTCTTGATCCTGCAATCTTAATTCTTACTTTATATAAAAGTGTTCACAAGTGATAACAGGTATAATCTATATGCGATTTTAACTGTTTAACAGCATTGAAATATCTGCCTATGTACTTTCATTTCTATGAAAGTTCAAAGTTGTTGAACTTTCTTATGATATCTACCTGGGACTGATGAAAGAGGTTAGGAAGGTGGGTTGAGAACAGGTGAGTGGATACTCCTCACCAGATGTAGTGATGACCTGATGCTACAGATGTGTTGCAACCTTGTATTTCAAGTGCCATATAGCAGTTTTCAAACTTTTATGAAGTACTAAGTTTAAAAGTTTATAAAAAACAAGTTATTGTTGAGAGCTAAGTGTCAACATTAAAATAACAGAGTTTAAGATGAAGCTCTGAGGTTAAAGTATCTGCTACCTTACCTTCATTTCCTCAAAAAGAATAAAAGCTTTAGTTTCCTTTGCAGTGCATGCAGTTTCAGCAACAGGTAAACCACTTAAGGTGAGGTGGTAGAGACTGGTCGGAGGTTAGAGCAGCTCACTTAGGTTTGCATCTTTCCCTGGCCAAAATTACTGGAGTTGTGCCTTTAGTCATCCCTCTTTTTGAGCTGACAGAAGGCAAGAAGTGTTTCCTTTAGGCACTAGCTCAGAGATTGTCTGTCATAACCCAGATGTTTTTTGTATTCAATACTGTGTAAATTGAGGATCACTAAAACTCATTCAGTATAAAAGTAAAAAGACTGCTTTGAAGTAGGTGGCATTTTCCTTCTCCTCACCAAGTGTCACATTGTTGTCTGTCTCACAAGTATAGAATGATTTATTTTTAGGTACTTCAAAGCACCTTTAAAAATGCCTACGTTGAGGTCTGGTTATGGAACACTAATTAGAATGTTAATCTCAATATTGAACTTACTGTGCAAAATGCAGCTTATATTTATTGCATACTAGATAGCGTGCCTCCAAAATAAGATTCAATAAACAGGAAAAAAGCCCTGTAAAATGTCAAGTGCTCTTGACAAAGTCTTGCTGATTCCAACAAATACATCTTGTTCCTCTGCCATTACAGTTTTGAATGCACAGCATGAAGAAGTGCTGTGTGGTGCTTTTGAAATGGGTGTTTTAAGAGTAAGCCTGTAATTAAAACCCACCATAAGCCTCCACAATTCACAGAACTATCTATGAAATTACGTTCCAGTAACTGGAGTACTACTGTTTGCTAATCAGCATCTTTTCTTCTGATTCCCAGAAGTGAGCTGCGTCAACAAAAACTCCGTAGCCAGGAGCTCATTTCCCAGCTGGAAACAGCAAATGAGAAGGTAACTGAGGTAAGATAATGACTGATGTGACAGCTACTTTCACGTGCATACACTAAGATCTTAGCAGAAACCTATTTAGGTGAGTTATGCTGCTGGTTTAGAGAAAATTAAGGATTTTTGACAGGGATAGACAGTAACACTTGGGAAGCCTCACTGTTTCTTGTTCCAATGGCAGGAAGACAAATGAACTTTACTCTCAAATTACAAAAGTGAAAGGAGAAATCATCTTTCTGTCTTTCTAAGTAACTAATCTAGCAATTCTAGACAAATTTCAGGAAATGTTTCTGAACTTACTTCTGCCTGTGAATCCCTGCAAGGCCTGTGAATCCCTGCTCCCTGAACAGGAGCAGGCACACTGGGATTACAGATAATGTGGCATATACAGAGATACCAAGTTCTCCACATTCTGTGTGTAGCCAGAATTTAAATTCTGTGTCCACATATGCATATAGCTAAAAGCATTATCCATTAAAGATTAAGGGCAGGGCTGTTTTGGAATGTGCATTGTTCAATAATTAATGGCCACTTTAGGAAAGGGCTTTCCTGTCAGCCTTATAAATCTGGGATAACATCCATTTCTATCCAGGATAAGTCCTTCTGTCTTGTTTTTTTGTAGTGCTGTGTTATTTAGAGGATAAAAATGATACAAGAACGGATTTGTGTTAGTAAAGGCTGTTTAAGAAAGGCTTTTTACAGACCCTTTGAAGGAAACAGAGGAAATCTGTAGCAGGTTTATCATCCCATTTGTATAATCTGTTGTATTCCTTTTCTTCTGAGCTAAATAGATAAAACATTTATGTTGTAAGTTTGCATGGATTAAATAACCTGAATTAAAATCTCAGCCTTTATCCATCTTGCTTCAAGATGGTGAAATGAATAAAACTTCCCCTGCAGATTGATTGATAGGAAAAGTCAGATGATGTCACATTTGAGCTGGAAATTCGCTATGATGTGTCAGCAGTTTGTCCTCAGGCTTTTATTGTAAGGGGAATATAGTTCCACTTCTGACATTGCTCTTGTGTTAAGCCTTTTTTTGCTACAGAATGAGTGGATTCAGTGAAGAAGAACTTGGCATAGTGATGAGAGATTCTGTTTCCACAGGACGAGACGTTGATGATGGAGTATCGGGAATACATCGAGAGGCTTCAGAGGCGGCTGAGCCAGGCGGAACAGAGAGCAGCCGCAGCATCCCAACAGGTACCCAGCTCACAAAAAGTGTTCTCCAAGCACATGGGATATGCAAAAGTACCCACTTTACATCATTCCTGAGTGAAAGTGATCATTTATGAGCATTATTACAAACATGGATTTTGGACATGTCACCTTCTGACAGGCTGTTTATTTGACAGCTTAGGTTTGTTTGTGGAAACCAGTTTGATATGAATTAAACCTGCATGGTTCAAAATGTGTGAATGGAGGTGTACAGGCATTTCCAGCTTTAGAAATGGCAAGTTAGCAAAGACAAAAAAAACCCTTAAATAACTGTAGCTCCTGTTTGCACAGAGCAGGTCTGCTGGAGTGCACCCACTGCAGTTACCATTGGCTGTGTGTAACAGCTGCAGCAGCTCCTGCAGTGGTAAAAATTGTGCAGAGTAGGAAATGCTTTTTTCTTTCCAGGCCATTGGAGAGGTAAAGGAGAGAGAGTGTATCCCTCTAGGTATTCAATTTTTCCATAGTGTTTGAGCTGTACAACTTGAAGCAAGTCCCTTGGGGGTTTATACACCGAGTTCATTTTTTTGCCAAGGAAGTTCATTACTCAAGTTGGCCTCCTATTAAGTAAAGATGGTCCTTCTGCCTCCTGCTTTTTTTTTTTTTTTTTTACAGTGATTTAGGAAAACTATTTGCAAATTACAGCTTGTTAATGTGGGTGACCCCATGTGAGCTGCACAGAGGAGATGTTTGGCTGACCTAAATTGCTCAGTTAGGACAAATGGCACTTTTTTTTCCCAACAGCAGTGAATAAATGGGTCTAGCTGCCAAGCTGTCATAACATAAGCTGTGGTTCCTGGCTCTAAATGCTCTCTGTCATGACAAGGTCTATTCAGCTGCTGAAGATTTGCTCTGAAAGAGGAATTTATTTTTTTAACCTCCTGTTTGTTATGTGGATCTGTTTAGCTCTAATGCTTCTAAGATGCTATCTTCCCATAAAAACCTTAACATCCTTATGTCACATTTCAAAGGAATAAACTCATGGCCTTGGTGCCCATAGAGGAAGAGGTCTTGCTGTTCCTGAAAACATTGGTAATTAGCTCTTCCTCACCAGGCTTTCTCTGGAAGGTAGCAAAGAGACTTGATGTTATGCAGCCCAAATGCTGTTGCCAGACTTGAGAAGTGCCTTGCCCTCGTGGCAGAGGTTACTGCAGAGGCCTGGCTGCTCTGTAGTGACTTCACAATGGCTGTGCCAAGCCCCTTCCTTTTTCTCTCCACCCCAAAAAAAACACATACTGGCACTGTCCCTGCTAAAGGTGTCCAGTAGTGCTGTAAGAATGTCCCCTCTTCTGAATCTGGGTATTTATTCTCTCCTGAGCCCCAGAAGGCTGAATGTTCACATGTGGATTCCATCAGATTCAGTGTGATGATTCTCTCTATTCCTTATCTGTAGGCTGAGTGCTGCTTTCTGACTTGTCTGTTCTCACTACATTATCCACCTTCATTGTATCAAATATAGACTAGAGCTGGACTAGTAGGGAGCCTAGAAATTACACTTCATTATGATCAGTTCCATGACTGTAAATCTTAGCTTATTCTGAAATAATAGTGATTCAGTAAGAAACATAAAAATATAGGATAATATTTGCACAAGTTTAAAACATCTATCCTATAGGTGTCTTTTAAAGTGTATTCCTGCTACCTATCATCTTGTATTCTCTGGGATTTGAAATAAGACAAAAGCAGTAGTCAGCTACAGAGTACATTGTAAATTCTGCTGTTCATCCCAAATTCACACTGCCTGTGCTTGTTCCCTCTCCTTCATGACACATGCAGTATGGAAGTTCTACTGTTACTTTGATCCTACAAAGAATTATGATGAAGCTATCATCTGCTTGTGTTTCATTACAGCTCAGCCTGATAACTACACAGAATAAAAAAGCTGTTTCCCTGAAGGACCTGGAAAATATTTAAACACATGCTTTTATCATTCACCATGTTGGGAATTAGAAGGATTGCTGGAGAAACTTCATATTGGAGCACTACAGTCAAAAGCACAGCAAGGCTTGTAAAACTTGAATTCTGGTTTATTCTGGTAAGAAAGGGAGTGGATGAAGATCCTGTCTCTGTATGCACAATAAAGATTGGAAGATGACTGCAAAATGTTGTCATTCAAGTCCTTTAATGTAGCAAATGAAAAAATCTGACACAGTGCTGTGGCACATTCAGGGTTTTTTGGTCTAAAATCCACTAGCTCCAACGGTGACAAGATTGTGTACAGGGAGCAGGTAACACTTTTATTGAAATCCATCTTGGCTTGGCTCATGTGCAGTCAGTATCTTTAATTTTTCTTTATAGTGCAGGTAACTTGGGAGCAATTTGAAAATCCTTTGTGAATTATAATTAGACTCATTACAGCATGAGTGTCAAAGAGTTGCTCTTTTGATGGTCAGTGTTTGAACTGTGTGATGCCTCTGTTGCCTTCCAGTGTAAAGAATTCAGTTTGGTTTGGTTTGATGCCCCTAAGGTGCAGGTAATAATGAAAATGCTGCTATGGCTACTCAGACAGCTCATTTCTAAGCCCTGTAATCTCCCTCCAGTTGTGCTTTTTCTTCCTAATATACTATTAATTTTATAATTGTTTTACAATTCTTTGCTTTTCTCTTGATCTGCTCCCTTGGTATGGACATATCTGGGAACTTCCATTCTCTTCAATTTGCACAAAGGAGTGGGTTTCAATTCTGCAGATGCCAGGATGTGGGAATCCTCATGTACACGGGGTTTTTTTGAGAGTTGAGACATGTCATAGCTATCATTCTACAATTACAGCCGAACTCCATTTTCTCTTTTAGCATATATTACAAGCATTTGATAGGTGTTTAACTGATTTTGAAGTGCTCCCATCTTGGCCTTAACTGACATAATTGCTTGTCCTTCCACTTGAAATGTGAAGAGTGTAATTCTGGTTTCTAACCTCTCCTTCAGCTGCTGAAGGAGTGCTTGATGGAAATGTCTCATTTGGATGAATGTGTGTCCCTCTGTGTCCATGGCAGTGGATCTTCACTGTATTTGCATTTTAGAGGATGGAGCTGGGCTGATCCCCCCCATGGAAGCAAGACTTTGTGCTGCCTCCTGAAATCTTGGCTGTTGACATAGAGCCTGCAAGATGGATACATCCTCAGAAACAATTCCTGCTTGCTGCAGGGAAAGCCAGTAGTTCCTACAGTGGTTGCTTTTTCTCTTTGATAGATGCCTGTATCCACTGCACTCTCTAAATCTCCATTTTGGTTAAAAGATGTCGAAGATTCTCCAACACAACATGGATACATTTTTCAGAAGCTCCAAGCGTCTGTTTGGGTGAGATTTTCATCAATCAGCAGTGTGACAGAGGCAGGCAAGTACCAGGCACCTTGTTGCCATTTGCATAATGCACAGCTGAGATGATGACAGGCCACCTGGAAGATTTTGTGTGAGCCATTAATCCCCTTCACCCCTCAAAGGCAGGCTCTGGCTGTGAAGTGAAACCTGGCTGGAAGGGGCAGGCACTTCTCAGTATTTGTGTATTTGTTCCTGGACGCACAGAAGGGCACCTGCATGCTTCCCTGTTCATTATGGGTATATTCATTTCACCTTGGGGTGCAGCTCCTAGGTGGTGGCTTTTTGCCAGAACAGGAACTGCAGGAATGACACAAGCACCTCACCATGAAGGGAAGGTGCAGAAAAGCAATTCCAGGAGATGACACACAGGAAAGGAAAAGCTTTTCATCCTGGTCTGCCTCACGGCACCACCAACAGCAATGTGGTGACATGGAGCTCATCATCCACCCACCACCTCCTTTCACTTCCCTGAGGTGGCAAGAGGAGGCTGCTCCCATGTTGCTCCCGAGTTGGGAGATCTGTTTTTTTCAAGATGGATTGCTCAGTGTGTCCTTTCACAGCCTTGCCTTGCCTTTTCTTGCTCGGCACCAAGTCCATTCCATATTTCTGCATCTGGAGTTCAGAGGAATCCTCACCTCCTGGAAATCCTGCTATACAAGAAAATGTTCTCTCAGTAATGCGTGACCCCAGCCAGTTCAGAGGGTGAATGGACTTTCAGCCTGATTATCCCGAAGATCCACGGGTTCAAACCTCATGTTCCTTTTCCAGTGGAACACGTATGGAGATCATGGACTTTCCAAGGACATCCTCTGTCTACAAATGTAAATGTTTTGAGGTAAGCAACATCTCTTTGAGGATGCCAAGGGAAAAACCACATAGGGTGCTGTTGAAGGGTTGGGCACAGCTGTCAGTAACAAAAACCTTAAAAATTTACAAAATCTTGCAGCTGCAGCGTGCATGGTGATACCTGTGCTAATCCATGAAAGCTGTTCAGATCATTGCAGTGAAGTGTTTTTGGAAGAACCCAAATACAAATAGGGGGAGGTCTGAACCACTGCTGGCAAGGATACTGCAAAAATGTACAGCATTTATTCACATACAGACAAAAGGCACAATTCTACGGAATATTTTAACAAAAAATACAGCTGTTTCAACTAGGTCTTTAGAAATACTTCAAAAAAGGGAGAAAATAAATACAGGATTGGGCCATGTAATATAAAATAGTCATCTCTACATATACTTTTTTATTTCTGTTTCTCTTCATGCACCTTTTTTTTTTAATTAATTTCAGCTGAATGGACACCAAAGCTAGGCACATAGTGAAAAATCTGTACAAGTTTTACAAATGTCATCACAATTGTCTCAAACTTCTGAAATCAAGATTTGTACACAAGATGAACCCTTCATTTAGATCTGTGTGAGTTTATAACCTAACAAATGGCATTCCAGGCAACTCTACGGACATTCAACTAGCCTACAGTTGGACAGAACACACGGATCATATCAAAGATCTCTTGGTCAGTCAGCACAAGGAAAGGTCACACTTGGAAACAGAAATCCAGCAAATCCCAGTAAAACAGAGGGGTGGGTTTGTCACTGCAGTACCTGCAACACCTCCTGCTGAGGGCTAAGCACAGGGACAAAACTAACCTACAGAGCTGGTCGTACCACAGCCTTTTTGGTTTGGAGTCAGCTCCACTGGAAACCTCACAAAGCTTTTTGCCCACAGTGCCAAGGGACAAAGCAGCTAAGGCATTCGCTCTGCACAACATTAGTGTTCATAATATAGTGCAAATTAACAAGGTACCTCTGTCCAAGGGGTGTGAGGTTAAAGGTTTACTCAGAATCCAAATTTAGGGTATTCCATCTATGGCTTGACAATCCTGTGTGGTTGGTCATGAGCTTCTTTCTTGGAGAAAATACCAGTGCCTGTCTGGAGAATGTTGCTGGATGCTGAGTAGAACTTACTGGCTTTTACCTTTTGTCTGTCTGCTGTTTATACTTCGAACACGTCCCAAAAGTGACTATGTAACTTCAGTCACTAGTACCCTGCCTGACTTTTGACTTCTTGGGACCTGCAACAGGATTTTGAAAGTGTATTATCTTACATAAAATGGCCCTTCCTCAAAAGGTTAAGACTTCTCAGTTTTAAAACACGGACGCATTCTGGTGAAATATTTAATTGATAATGTTAACTTGCATAGCAAGATAGGGTGTTAAGCCTTTTTATTTTCAGATTGAATCCTCAGTCCTATGGCAGAGGAATTCTGTGTTGTCAGTATTCCCTCCTCAGGAGACAAGGGTCAGACATTCCAAGGTGAGTGGATGCCGTAACAGCAGGCTGGGAGTGGGAAAGGGGAGGAGAAGGAGGTTCTTTATGCCTTTCTCTCTGTTAACACATTGCTGCTACAACCTTTTTACCAAGTACATACCTCTCCCACATCTATGAAAAACTCCAAAATGTACGGGCTCCTAGCACTCCACTGTGATGTGTGCACTCTACTCAGTACAAAACAGTATCCTCACAACCTGTTCATATTATTGCTCACAGCTTACTCATTATTGCCATTTGCAATTATTAAAAAAGTACACAATCAGAATACAAGTTCCCTTTTCCATCAAATCTAATCCATAACAGAATGAAATAGTTTTTTTCTTTGCTTGACTGTAAAGAGCTAATCACCATGTATTGCCTTTGCGTTTTATCCTATTTAAAAATATATATTTGTGTCCATTTAAAGCAACCTTTTAGTGTCTTAAGCCTGACTTTCCCAGTACCTATCAATAGTGCATCTGTGGTGGCCTTTGGGAAATCCTCCTGCCTAGTGCCATAGAAAACTTCTCTCTGGAATTGTCATCGCACTCCCGAAGGTAGGTGCCTGACTATGGGTGACAGGTTATTCCATGGAGTGCTGGAACCCCCAAACCTGCCCCTTGCTCAGAATTGAGTCATTTGGGAACATCCTTTGTGTCAGTCCCAATCTTTCAAGCCCTGCTCTGTCCCTTCCTCCTCCTCCAGTGCAACGTCGTGGCTGTGCCTGGTCATCATTTACATGTAAACTCTGGAGCATAGGGAGGGGTTTGAGCTGCCACCTGTGCTCAGACTGAACACAACAGAACACATTCTGCAGAGAGAGGAGAAAGAGCTGCTCCTGCCCAGGGACAGGGAACATTTCTAATGGGACTTACCAGTGCAGTGCAGTATGGTCTAACAACCATCTTCCATTCAATACACGAGTTAAATTAAGAGCTTGTGCTTTTCCAGAAGTCAGGGGAAGGGAGTAAAATTTTCAGTGCCTTTTAGCTAGAAGGGATGAACGCAGCCTGATTCCTCCTACCCACCCTAGCCCCCTTTAAAAGATTTTTGTGAGTCACGTGCATCTCAACTCCTCTTTTAGCAGCGATATCACTTTTCTGCTTACCCAGGAAAGATGCAAATAAGGGAGATTCAAACTTCTCACAGAAATGGGGAGGGTGAGGGGGCAGAGAAAATAAAAAAAAACCAACAAAACAAAACCAAAGAGCTTAAAACAGCTTTAAGTGCATGTAAACATATTTATACAACTCAGAAAAAAATGGGCTTTCACTTTGTCAGTCGGTAGCTCTAAGAATGCTCCTCTCTCACACTGATGAGTAAGGGGGAGTTGGCTTGTAGGCAGTGACTCTCCTGACCCCGCCCCTGTGTCCCGTCAGGTCGCCAGGATGCTTCTCCGAATAATGTCCGTCCTCCTGCCGATGCTGCTGCTCGGACTGAGCCTCTGCTGCCTGCACTTCTGTTCAGCCACCTCCGTCTCCGAGTCGCTCATTTCGGCGTCGGGGACGTAGCCATCGTTCTCACTGTCAGGCTTTAACTTGCTTTTTGTCCTCTCCTTGGCTGGAACTCTGCCCACGCCCAGGTAGGGGTAGCCGGAGTTCTGGCGGCAGGCCTCCTCCAGGCTCTCCCCCTGCTGCTGCCTCTCCCCCTTCTTTGGAATTCGGAATCCGCCCCAGTTTTTCCCTGGGCTGGTGGGCGCGGTAGGCACTTTAACTACTGTCTGATTAGAGTTTACTTTGACCAGACCCCCGTTACATTTAGGCACTATATCCCTCCGAGTGCCAGGCGCTGACCTACCACTGGAGTGGGTCACAGCCCTTTTGTTTTCCAGTTGCCTCTGAGAGAGTTCTGTGGGTCTCAGCGGCTTGTGGTTGTGTTTAGAAGTCTTTTCCTTCAGCTCTGCCTTCGCCACCTCGCACTGTGGGCGATTGTCTCTTCTCTTCCTGTGCTCCGGTAGAACCACGCCATTTTTCTGCTGTGCCGATACAATCCGCGTCTCAGCCAAGGTCTTGTCAAAATTTAAAAAGCTGCCCGGAGCCGCGCCGCCTTCCCTCGGGCTGGGCTGCCTCAGCAGGGATTTGCTGTCGTTCCCAGCCCTGTCTCTTACCCTGTCTCTCTTGTGGGGTTTCTTCAAGGAGTGGGCCAGAGATGTGCCCATCTGCTTCCTGAAGAACGCAGAATGCCACTTCAGGTCCTCGATCTTGGGGGCGTTGGGGCCCAGCGAGGGGCTGTTGAACAACACCGTGTTTTCCATGGAGGAGAATGAGGAAGGCACACCTGCATGGAAGCAAACTAAGTTCAAGACAAGCAATTCCATAGCTGTGTAGACAAATACCAGTTTGCAATGTACCTGATTTAACTCAGCTCCTCATGCCTGATGTGTTCACATCAGAAATGGGTATTTGGCTGCCTGTCCTGCACTCTTAGGTCACAACTCTGTGGCTATATCATGGTTTCACAACATCCTGCGGGTGTGGTTTTATCTTCCTGTACCTGCACCTGATTACACTCGTAGCAAACACAAGTCCTAGCACTACTCTACTAAGACAAAGACACTCCTCAGAGACAGAGGCAAAAAGCAACCAGCAAGTGGATCTCACTGATGCCATCTAAAATATGGTTTATTAGTCACTCAATAGTTCAAGGATAATCTGGCCACTGCAGTAATTTTGAAGGTATTCATCTTTCTGAGGAATGAAATGAGGACAAATGAGGCCCTGTTTGTCCTTCACAGCCTGTAAGCAAACCTTGTCCCTGTGGTCTGACATGAGGAAGGGAATACTGAGGCATACCTGAAACTCTTTCTTGTTCCAACTGCTTTGTGTAGCTGTTGAATATCTGTTCCTGAACTTTGCAAACAGATCTCTTGATTTTTTCTCTCCGCGTCACCATGTAAGTGAGGTTACGCACCTGGAAGACAGCAAGGGGACAGGTTTTACAGGAACTGTATTCCCAGGATATTGCCCTATCTGTGCTTTGAATTAATTCAGCTGGAGTACTAGACACCATTTAAACAAATGGTGTACAATTAAGATTTAAACCATTTGAATTTCAACAATTTAAATTTAACCACCTTCAACACGATTCTTAGAGAATAGTCTGTTTAACTGACAAATTATCTCTTGAATTTACAGGCAATTTAATTGACAGATTGTTCCATCAGATTTGGAGAACCACAGCACAGAAGTAACTTCTATAAACACCTGAGTCACACACACACAAAATCTAGGGAAATGTTGGAAATCCTTGAATGTACTCAGTATTAAATACCTCCCAGATGAGGGAATGACTGAGAAGTACAGGTGGACGATTCTAAGGCTCCTCTCTCAGTACAGGGTGGTGCCCTGTGAATTACAACCTTGTGGCCTGATCTAGAGAAATGTATTAAGTGTGTTTGTTTTGCAAAGGTCCTTTTTTTTATATCCAAATCGTCTTGAATGTACAATCAGTGGGAACAGAGCAGTAAAACGTTAAAATATTACTAAAATCACATATCCCGTTTTGACATCACATTTAGAAATGGAAATGATACACACAGAATAATTTAAAATCCAGGGAACATAGCTACAAACTCTAATTATTTAGTTGATCAAAGAGAAGATGACAAGAAGGCTTGAGCACATGGAGCAGGAACAAAAGATCCCAGGTAACAGCTAGGATCTGGGCTATCTGAACAGCTACAGAAGGGCCATGGGCTGGAGTTGAAACTAGGGGAAAAATCGAAAGGAAAACTACAGCAATTCATTATAAGAGTAATTAGGCATCAGGATCCTTTACAAAGGATGCAGTACACCCATCAGAAATGCTGTCCTGATTTAAAGATTACGACAGTATTATGAAAGAAAGGCTGTGTTTTCACCTACAGGTTACTGAGGTAGGACCTCCTGAGCCAGCTTTCGTCCATGGCCTACATGAGCCATGTGCTGTAGGGACGTGAAAACCCAATTTCAGTGTTCTTTCTGGCTCTAAGAGCTCTTAAATTAACCCAAAAAGAAAGGAATTCAGGATCAGATGTACTTATTGAAACACCAAACTACTCCTACTGAGCTGTTATTCAAACATTCAAAACCTAAATAAATCAAACATCATTTACCTCCCAAACCTATACAGATAGTCCAGGGCAACATCACCCTATTCTGGTATGCCACTGAAAAACAGATCTGCTGCAAATCAAGGTAAGTTTCATCATCCTTTTCACCAGGTGAAAGGAGCATGGAAAGCCCTTAAAGGCTGAAAAGCCTTCAGCTGGGGGCTGCAGTACAGTCCACAGCCATCAGAGTTAATCAGTAAAAAGGCACAAGCAAAAACACCACAGTCCAGTTGCAGGTGATTGAATGCTACACGCCAAGACCTGCTGGCCCTGTGACTGACCTCTGTGTGCAAAGGGCAATTGCTGTGCTCTGGAAAATTTAGTGTTAATGGTCTTGCCTGACAGCTCAGCTCTGGGGTGAGCTTAGTTTGAGAACTCTGGCTGGCTAACCGTGGCCAGCACAGGCAGTGCCAGGGCTTACCCGCTCCAGGTCCTGCCGGAGGTGTGTGAAGAGCTGCAGCCTCCTGAACAGAACATCCTGCTCCCGTTTAGCCAGATTGTCCTCCTCATCCTTCTTTGGGGTAATCAAAGGCTTATTGAAATTGGATTTCCTCTTCAGTTTCCAGTACTGGTAAAGGAATTCCACAGGCTCCTCAGGCAGCCGCAGCACTTTGGCCACTTCCAAAGACTCAACAAAGGTGTAGAACTCATCCTCCAGCTGCTGGAGCTTTTGCTTGCGGAGGCTGACCCTGTGGGCTTCCTCCTGGTTTTGATCCATGCTGTGGAAAGGGTCCATGTGGGCAGGAAGAGAGGTGTCCTGAATCCCATTCCTGTTCTCCTGCCCTGGGCTTTCACTCAAAGTCTCGGCATCCGCTTTCTTGGTGGAGCTGTGCTTGGGACAGAACGACTTGAACTTCACCTCGTCGTTCTCTGCCAAGATGGTCTTCATCTCCAAGCCGCGGTCAAACGCGCAGGTGACGTGAAAGGCTGTTCTGCAGTTTTTCACTGAACACTAGAGAAAATAAACTACAATTAACCAAATAAATATAAAGTTAAGAAGCCACACTGCCTGAAACTATTGGAGAAGTCGGGGCTGCTTTGGAAGAGCCCTGTCGGCGTGCTCTGCTTCTAAGCTGCACATACCTCCTTGCTCTCTTTAATTAGGGTTATGACTTAGTGCTTTCAGGCCAGGCAAGGATCAAGTGGCCCAGAGGGACAGGAGTGTTTAACCCCCCCTCCAGCCCCACCATGCTATTCCATGCACAAAAAGCCAGGAGAGGAACACTCCCACTGACACCAGAGCCACTTGTGTACAGCACCGTTACCCCAAGTAAAGTGTTCCCCTTTGGAATGTGCCAGCACAAGGGGGGAAAAACATCGTGGTGGCTCCAGGCCAGTCTGAGACTTTTAATTAAAGTTTTTCCCAGCACCTGGTCCCATGCTATCCAAAAGGCCTCAACCAAAGGGACTTTTTCCCCATTATCCCAATTTTATGTCAAATATTAAATCACTGTCAACCATTACTTCACAGCCTTCACCTTGGACAGGAGGAGAACAGGAAATTCAAATGTTGTCATTTTTCTTCCTGCTCAGTGAACCCAGACACATAGAATGATGGGCACTAGTTCAGCTGATTTAGCACTTCATTTCCATTATATCTAATTTCCTTTTGCAAAATGCTATCATACATACCACCAGCTGAAAGGTTTAAATACATATAAATATGTATATACACACAAACACACTTACCCACTTTCGACCCACTCACACCACTGGTGAACAGGATTTGAAGTGGAAATGAGCATTAGTGCTCCTAACTAGGAAACAAAACTATGCTTAACCCAAGCCACCGACCCTGAAAGAGCAACAGAGTGCACTGGGATGTTTATACAGTGCTTTGTAAAGAAGCCAAATCTCTCTCTCTCTCCTCTGGGTTTTCCTGCTCAGGTTGACTCAGCAGCCAGATGTCTTATAAAGGTATGGCAGTGTTTAAACTGCACAGGTTTCAATGAGCAGTCTTTAATAAAAGCAACATATAAAAAAAAGGGATTAAAAAATACCAAAGCATCTTTTGCTCTTTCCTCTCCTACTAATAAACAGGCCAGGAGCATCCCAGCTGGAACACAGGGCAGTACAGAGAAGTGCTTTAGCCATGATTAACTCTTACTGCAGCTCATGTTTTGTTGGGAGAAGAGGGGAAAGCCTGTCTCACTGGGAGGAAATCTGCTGAACCTGGGGGAATACACAGTCTTGCTTTTCCCAGCTTTTTGCAGCTGCTCCCTGACCAACCTGACACACACTTCCAGCTGCCACTTTTCCTAATTGTTGTGCACCTATCAGAAGGTGGCCTGGAGAACAGACAAAAACAGCTTCAGCTACGTAACAGCAGCCAAGAGGAAGGGGATGGCTCTGCAAGGAGGGATTATGGTTGCAAATTTATATGCTGTGGACAGATTTATTTCCTCTAGTTAACACTTACTATTTCATGCATTCCTCACGTGGAAGTGGCCTGTGATAGCTGGTTTACAGCTCTTCCTGGCAGCCTCACTCAAATAACTTGGGGCAGAGGAGAAAAGGGCAGTGGATATAAACTAATTTCAAAGTAGTGTAGGACTGGAGCAATTTTTGTGTCCATATGCTGGTCTGACCACCGTGGATCCTGTAACACCAGGCTAGCCCCAGAAGAAAGAGCTCTACTTCAGCCTCCTTATGAGACTGCAGTATCATCCCTCTCTGTCTTGGGGAGCTTCCTGAGGATTGTTTTGCTGCTGGAAGTAGCTCTGAGGATGAGGAGCATCATTACAATGCTAAGCTACATCTTACTGTCTTTTTCTACACAAGCACTGCCCCAAATGTCCTTACATTCCCTCATCATTTATTCTCAAGTAAAGGAGATCAAAGTCTTGTCTGCTGTCCCAGTATCTCCCCTTTGAAAAATCTGAGGTTTGGTAATATGTTTTCTCAGTCTTTCTAGGTTTTAAAATTTTTCTTAAAAGGATTATTTAACATTTCTGAGAGATTTTCCACTGTAAAGAATATACAGGTGTTTACAGCTAGCAACCTAAAATAAATATGCATGTGAAACAACACTGCCCAGTCTAAAATGCTCTGAGGTGCAGATCAGGTCAGTTAAGTTCACAGTAACAACCAGCAATACATTTTCCTATCTACTAAAACCCGACAAAAGAAAACATGTGGATATTTGTGCGGTTAAATTACCTGTATAGAAGCTCCAACTTTTTCATTACAAAGGCTGCACACCAGTGCCCACCTACTGCTGGGAATGTGGGAAACTTTTGTGATGGGCTCCATTTTTTCGGGGCTTCCAATGCTCACCTAAGAGAAAAATGGTCAAAAAATTGGAGCGACTACAACACTGTTAACTGAAAAGAGAAACAATTTTATTAAAGAAGTCAAATTCCTTGTGTGTATACGCAACTTAGTGTGTCTCAAATTCCTCAGTTTATCAGGATCTAGAATTTTTTTTTTTTAAAAAATCAGTTTCTCACTTTGTGAACAAACCAACCAGTTTCAAGGTGAAGCCCACCAATTTAAGATTATCATACAGAATGAACACTTGGACTATGAGAACCCACAGGAATTCCATCAGATTCAAACTTTCCTGATCACCTTTTAATGTTCTGTTTATAGAGTGAAATGGTATCTGGTGTCCTTGTTAAATGAGCTTTGCCACCAGCAAAGGCCTCATTTTCCAAGGCCTAATTCTGACTGACAAAGGGGATTTAATTAGTTTCTTTACAGGCAAAGCATCATCCCCTGCCAGACTTTTTACCTAACCAAGAAGCTTTTATGCTTAATTTCTAAGTTGAACAATGCTTTAAGGAGGTTTTTTCTCTCCCAGAATCCCAGGACCAGCATCTGTGGAGTCTTTGCTTCTTTTTTGCCAGGGTTGGGATTAAATGTGTGAGACAGTATTTCTTGTTTGGACTCAGATGTTTGTTAGTTCTTATCTCACAAACCATGAGTTCTACAGCACTTCACTCTAACAAACTAAAAATGGAGCCCCATCTTTCTCCCTACAAGGACTTTTAAGGATAAACTGTCCAATTAAGAAATGACACCTAAATTATTTTTACTTTTAACCCAATAACCAACCACCCGTGGCCCGCAATGTGGACTTTTCTGTACAATTACACAATACCACCCAAACCCATGGAGAAGAAGGTGAAGAAGGACCAGCCTCTGCCCTAAAACCTCCATCTTGCTTTATATATATTACTATATTCTAAAACCTTCAACTACAAGTTTTCCACCATGTGATATTACACACTTCTATTCAAACTCCACACCCACAATCCCAGTTGTATCATCCCACTTTGGAAGCCTTCTCCACGGCCTCAGGTCAAATGCACCCACCTCTGGAATCCAGAGAGCGCAGCTGACGTGCACCCACTTGGTGCCGCTCCGGGTGGGCTTCATGGCGCCGCCCTTCTTGGGGCACAGCAGGCACTTGGGCCGGACGCCCAGCGCGCAGGTCCGGCACAGCCAGCTGCCCTCGGGCACCTTCAGGATCCCGTAGCACGCCTGCAGGGGTGCCCCACAGGCAGCAGGGGCAAAGAGAGCAAAGCAAACACCTCGTTGTTTCTTTCTCTCAGCCTCTTGCAGCTCTCTAAGTTATTTTTGCTCAGAGGGAAAAGTGCCCTCTATGCCATCTATCTGTACTATCAGCAGGTTTGATGTGATCAGAGAAACCCTACAGGTCTGAAAATAACAACTTTGCTCTGTGTATCTTGTGGGATAGTCACTTGTACTTAGAGCTGTCACAGGCCTAGTCCTTTATCGTTAGTACAAAAGCAGTTAGGTAACATATGCCAGAAAATGTGTTTCCTGCTCACCAGACAAGTTTTTCCCAACACTGAATGACAACAGAAAGTTGTTAAAGCTGGGAAGGAAAGACAGGCTGATGGGAAGGCACCTGCCAGAGTAAGAAGCATCCATGGAAACAGATAGGCTAAAACTGTATCTCTTATGTTAAGAAAACTTCTGAACTACCACAGAAAGGTGCCACACAGTAGTGCTTCCTTAGCACAGCTCTCTGGAATAAACCCCACCTGTGTCCCTACTGATTGCCCTTTTGGAAAAGTTTCTGTGACCACCCAACACCCTGCTGCTGCCATACCTGGTGCACACAAATATTGCATTTGTCACAGAAGACCATTTCATTGCCATCCTCTCCGTCTGGGGACTGACAGACGTCACAGACAACATCCTCATCGTACTCGATGCCCAGCCCTTCCTCCGTCTCGATGGCGTGGTTCATGTTATCGTAGCAGCGCTGCTCAAACTCCTCCATCACCCTCTCCATGGTGTACTCATCCAGCTCCAGCATCCCTGGAACACAGTTGTTCATGCAGTTTAGGAAAAGAGCGATACCATCACCATAAGCAGCTCCACCTTCTTTTTTAACAGCTGAGTAGACACAGACAATCCCCATACAGACACATTTCATTCATAGACAATCATGCCTGTTCCAGCATAAACCAGGGAAACTGTAAAAAAATGCCAAAGTTGTCTCATAACTGTATTAAACTAACAAAAGTGGAGTGTCCAAATCTTTCAAATTCTAAGAAAAGCTTTCCAAGACTGATTCTGGCTTCCTGGTCTTGTTCTCATTTTTCCTTCTGGGACAGCACCATCTATGGCTTTTGCTCCAATTTTGCCACCCAGATGCTGAATCTTTGATGAAAGATTTGAAAGTATTTTGAACAAAAAGTGATGGAGCAGGGAGAGAAAATAAATGACAAAATCTGCTGTGATACTTGGAGAGAATCTGCAGTTCCTAAGAACAGTTGTTGCTTTATCTCAAGTTCCAACCTAAGAGGATGCAATCCCAACTGAGGTCTTCATCAGACCCTATAACAATAAATTAATTTGTTTTAAAAAGTGAAAAACTGTAATAAATGCAACATCATATCTGGGACAATAACTAAATGCAATACCTAATCTGAAATTTGCTCTCTTCCAACAGCATCGGCTGAACCCCCACAAGCATCCATCAGAAAATTATTCATGACACACAGCTACAGACCCCCTATGTTGTGGTATTTTATAATTCAGATTTGTTTTGAAATAGAAAGGCCTCCCTTTACAGGCAACCCCCCCAGTTTATATCCTGAGAATGACCTTCTACCATGTAGAATATCCCTTTGGTCAGTTTGGGTCACCTGCCCTGGCTATGCTCCCTCCCAGTTTCTTTTGCCCACCTCCTCACTGAGAGAGCATGACACAAGATAAAAAAAAAAAGCCTCTGACTTAGGATAACCACAGACCCCAAAATATCAGTGTGCTATCAACACCATTCTCATTATAAATCCAAAACACAGCACTTGTAACAGCTACTGAGAATAATTTAGCTCTATCCTAGCTGAAACCAGGACAGACAGAGATGGCAACCTCAGGATGGGTGTTTTAACAAGAAAACTCTCCTTTCAGCTCTCCCTTTGAAAAACTGAGCCAAAAATTCCACAAAACAAAGAACAAAAAACTTCTCTAGCTCCTCCAAGATCAGAAGACAAGCACTCCACAAAAGTACTTCCAGCTCCCCGACAGGTAAATCCTTGCAGCAGGGATCAATGCATCCCATGCTACCCAAACTGAGCAGCTGAAAAGTAGCAAGAGGGAACATCCAAAATCCTGCTGATGAAAGGATTTTGCCCTGCAACCCAGAACTGCTGCACCAGCAAAGCAGATGATGGCAAGTTTCACACCAGCTTGCAACTGAATTCTATCTGCTCTCACTTTGTAAGTGACCCTTAGAGATGTGACTGGCTGCCTGGCTGTTTGCAAGGGTTACAGAAAGGGGAGCAGGGGCTGCAGCTCCTGCTCAGATGTTTACAGTCATTCTTTTACAGAACCACCGTATGTTCTCAGTACCTGAGGCACTCCTACAGGGATCAAAGAAAACACAGGGAATTCATGGCTGCAGGAACACCGTAAGGAGTGCTCCAGGTGCACATCAGGAAGTAGCTCACTTTTCAAATGCCAATCTGTAGTGTCTGTAGTGTGCAGGGTCTGACCAAGCACCCACGTACATGTTTCAAGACCCCCAACACACTGCCTGGTACTGACAGGAGCATTTCCTTCCCTCTGTATACAGCAAAACTGAGTGGGTAACGATTTAGAGCAAACAAACTGCAAGGAACTACACCAAAACGTAAGATCCAACAAATTCTAGCTGTTCACTGTGCCATGTGCAGCGTGTACTTTTAAAGGTTATCCTGGTGTAGCAGAATGGGGCTCCCTGCAGAGGAACAAACCTGTCCTTCTTGTGCTACTCACACCCCCCTATAGGAGCTCTCATCTGGTTTTGGCAAAAGACAGACTGGATAGAAGGATACCAAACAAACAATAAAAAGTATGTTTTTCCCTCAAGGAAAGCCAAGGGAACTTGCTGCTGCTGTTTTCCTGAAGGTAATTGGAAAAGGTAAGCTAAACTCTGGAATTGTAAACTGAAATCCTCTAAGCCCAACACTAAACCTGAGCAGGTCTGATGTGAGATCTGAGACCAGGCCAAGACATCATCTGTTTCTTTCATGTGTTGGTTTGGAAAGGAGAAACAGTTATAAATAAATGGTCATTTTGTGGTTTACCATTTCTTCAGCCATGCCACCTATGGGCTACAGCCAAGTAAAACATTTTTGACTGAACTGCAAACCCAAGGCAGGGAACTGCCACAGTGCCAAAACACAAACCAGAAATGTTCAGCAACATGTCCAAACCTCTTCCATCTGGCACAGTGTTTTTCCTCAGCCAAAAAATGTGGCAGAAGTTCTGTGCTGACTTACATCCTATTCAGTTCCACTGAAACCCTCTCCTGAAGCACTCACCTTACCAAGAAAACATTCCAGTTCGCCCCTCTCCCCTGTCCTTTCCCTCACTCAACCATCCTGCAGAAAAGCTCCCTTTGTGACAGCTCTTCCTCCTGCTTTGGAACTACAGCACACAGTCACAGTGAGACTTGGGAGCTCCCTCCAATAAATCAGTGCAGGAATTCCTTACTGTCCCATTCCCTGTGCAACTCAGCTAGCACAGATTCTCTAAACCTGCCAAACAACTTATCTTGCCTTCTCTGCACTGAACATCACGAGTTAAAACGATGACACAGGTTTGTGCTGAAGAGAAAAATAAATAAATAAGACTACCTGGAAAAACTACCTGAGTGGTGTCTCTGATACTCCCTTTGAGAACCAAAATGGCAAACTGGGAACTTTGTGAGATGGAAAGCAGCGGAGAAAAAAACAAAACACGTGGCCAGACTCTGACCAGGTGTAAGCAGATACAACAGAAGAGTTATGAAGGCTTAATCACATCAACTCTGCTCATATGATCACTATCTCCTCATACCCCTACTACTTCTTCCCACTGCTGCCCTCCCTGAAATTATTCTTAAGATTGCCAGCTTTAAAAAGAAAAAAAAAGAGGCAACAAATCCTTCATTGCTCACCCATTTCTTTGAATTCTTCATTGGCAAGTTGCAGCCATGCCACGTCCACGTCGTTGAGGTCGTAGCGGCACACGCTGTCTGCCAGGGTTCGGATGTCCACGTAGCCCAGCTCCGGGGGCTCCGCGCCCGAGGACACGATGAATTTCCTGGGCCGCGTGAAGGTGACGGCTTTCGTCTCGCACACGACTCTGAAACAGACAGGCAGGCAGGCATGAGGAGTGCCCAGAGGCTCAGCTCCAGAGAATTCAAAATGCTCTGCTCTGAGCGACTAACAACCACGAGCAGCAGCCACCTAACCATCCCAGCAATAATCACCTGGCACCTCTGAGGTGGGAAAACAGTTCCATGCCCTTCCAGAACTGATTGGTGGTATTGTCAGAACTCAACTGGAGTTGTCTAGAAATCCAGTTCATTGCCAGAATTCTAAACAAAATTAAATATTAGAGGACAGAGCTGTGCTTACTCTCACCTGAAATTAACACTTGTCTAAAGCCAAAGCAGGGACGCTGTATTTGCACAGTGTCTGCCATATATATACACGTTAAAATCTGCTTTAAGGCTTTTTTTTTTTAATCAATCTGTTTAACTAAAATACTGACCACAGAAACATTCAAGGAAAAAAGAAGTATTTCCAGCTGTCTCAGTAGAGGACACTACCCTTTCTCTTTGTTAACAGTACACACTGAAACTGAGCTTGGATTAAACCTGCTTCGCAACACAACCCTGGTCCCTCCAGGACCAACAGGCCACACTGTCAAATGCCCACCTCCTGCACTACCACTGGAGATGATCTTTTGGGGTGCTAGTGCCACAAGGGAGGAGATTGCACCACTCTGTGTTGCCACAACTCTCTGCTGGGAACAGCCCAAGCCCCACAAGGAGCAGGACAGCCTCCACACCCCCACTCTATTCTGCCTCCATCTGAGGTCCAGTAGAAACCCTAATCTGCTGCTGCTGTATTTGCACAAACAGATCTCTGTAAATCCTCTACCTATTTCAGTCCTGCACATCCCTCAAGCTTCCCCTCTTCTAGCTTATGTCAGACAACGAGCCAAATGCTGAATTTGGAGCTTCTGAGGTGCTGTGAAAAAATACAAATGTGAATGACCTTGCCAACCTAACCGCACTGCCCAAACTGTTTCTGGCCAAATTGCACCGTGTTCAAATGTTACAGACTACTGCATCTTCACAATGTACTTTAAACTGGGCACTTCTCTCCAAATCTTCTTTATCATAAATTCCTTCCAGAGTACCTCTCTGTGGAAACCATAACCTCTGGGCAGCACCCTGCCACAGTAGTGGCACAGAAGAAACAAGCACAGTGACTCTGACCCAAAAACAATTCCCTTTCCTGGTTTTATTTCTGTGCTAGAAAGAAGTTAAAAAAAAAAAAAACCAAGGCAAACCTTACTACAAACTGAAAGCCATTCAGATGAATTGTCCATCTGAGCACATTTTCAGTGAATCTCCACACAGCCTCGCTCCTTTCTCCTGCTCCTCTGCCCTCACCAGTCATTACCTTTTATTCACTTCCTTACTAGCACCAGCTCCCTGTCCAGCCTTGGCTTCTATCCTACACCAGCTATGATCTGTCTATCGCTTATTCCATGCACAGAACATCCCCCTTCCCTCCCAAAGTCAGGCACAGAGCAGTTCCTGCACTCCAGCAGCACCAGGGCAGGGCTCTCTGAGTGTTTTGTGAGGGAGCAAAAAGGACAATACTCAGGCCCCTCTGACCAGCAGGTGCTCAGCAGTAGGACTACACAAGATAGCTCAGCAGAAAACAAGGAGTGGTGCCTGCTGTGCCAATACCTACAACTGTGATGCCTTCTTTCCCTGTCTCTTGCCGTCTTAAATTTGGAGCAACATCTCTACTGGCCTTTGGCAGAGAACAGCTCTCTCTTAAGTGAGTACCTGGACCTGCTACAGCCACCAAAGCACCTCCCTGACAGACACAGGGCAGTGATCCCCTGGGAGGTTTTCCCTCTGCTCAAGTCCACAGGTGTGTGGCCCTCCCACAGCTTTGGGAGATGCTGAACATTGGAATCAGTGAGGAGCAGGCAATGTGAGTGCACATGTACTCTGTGTGTGTGTGTGCCTCTGCAGGGACTGGGAGAGGTCAGTGTGGAACAGGGAAAGGGTATGTTCCCATGTCCTAAACTGCAGAGCAGAGAGCAAAATGCTAGGTTGTCCTTGGAGCTCCAGGTCCAATCCTTTAGAAGAAGGATGGACAGGGTTTCCCTGATGTGCAGGTGAACCCCTCCTTGTACAGACCTGGTGGGGCACTCTGCAGGTTGCTGCACAGAACAAAAACAACACTAACAAACTTTCCTGTGGCCCCCTTAATCCAAGGCTAAAGCTGACAGATACAGACTTTACAAGAAGCAGTGTTCCATCATCACAAATTTTTTGCTATGTATCAAGGATTGCTGTGGTCCCACCAGCACTGGTGGGTCATTTGGTAATGCCTTATGGGCCAGCCTGGACTGACCCAAAGGGATCTAGAATAATTAAATGGCAAAAACCCTTGCTCTTATTTTCTCCAACCCCTACTAAGCATAAAATGGGCTGCAGCACACTCCTGCCCTTAGAACTGCTGTGTTTAATTTGAAGCAGGAAATAGCATCTATGTGTAACAAACATGGCAAGGAAAACAAGGAGGTTTTGGATAAGAGCTGGAAAATATCACATTATTTAGTTACATGAACATCTGGACAGTTCTTAAAACAGTTGAAATGTTGTACAATCAATTTCTTAGGTCAATAAAAGAAATCACAAAAAAAAAGTCAAAACCAAAATAAATGCTGTGTTTTCTCTAGCCCTTAAGCCTGGTTTGTCCAACTGTTCCTTGAAAAGAACCTATGGCTTGGAAATAAGCAGAGGGAACACCAGACAAGGGCTCTTCCAGGAATGATAAGTGAGCTCAAGTCTGGCTTAAAAATAGAAGCTATTTTTAAGGTTCTGCATCACACTCCATTGCCAAAAACAGTTCTCTGACATTTGTGTTCCATATGGGCAGAAGAGGCCTGACTCTTGACCTCTCTGACCATTCCAAAAGGTGAGGCAGGTTGCTCTTCATCTCTGAGAACCAAGATCTCCCTAGCTGGGCACTGTGCAATAAAGCTGAGGAAGCCAAGGCAATGTAGACAAAAGCTGCTAGCACAAACGTGTGTGTATTTGTTCACATTCCTCCAAATTATACCTGGCTACTGGTTCTGGGATGGTCCCTGGGCTAACTGGCACCTGAACTCCCTTTTCCCACTCCTGCCTCCAGGGATCTGCCAGCACATAGTATTCATCAGGGTTCAGCTGGAAGGAGTCATGTAACTTCATGGCAGTGATCAGGTCCGTTCTGAACACCTGCAAAGAGAGTGACCAAGAGAGAAAAACAGAGACACTGACATTTGATATCGACACTCCACCATTCACAGCTTCAGGGTAACCATGGAGCACAGCGTGGAACAAGGTCACTGTACCACCAGAGCACTAGCCCAGCCCACTGCACACAGGGTTTAGCTCCATGGCAGGGAAACAAAGGGGTGGCTGAAGGCACAAATACTGACAGGATGGCTTGCACCTAACTGCACTACAGGTCCCAGTGCTCCTCCTGCAATGGAGACTTGTTCTAAAAGGTGTTACCCACTTTCACCTCCATACTGGCTGCAATAAAAGCTGCAGGAGCTCCGAGTTGTAAAACAGCAGCACAAGGATAATTCATTTTTGCTCACAGGCTTTTTGAATTTTTTTTTTAAATTATTGGAGCTCTGACTCATACCAAGACATTCTAGAAATTCCCTGTGGTAGAAATCAAGGCGTGACTCCGCCATGACCGGCTGCAAGAGGAAATTCTAAGAAGATGACTCTTAGTGCAAGTACTTATAACCCAAAGTTATAGTAAGTTAAAAGTTAAAAATAGTTAGTTAAAAATAAAGTTAAAAATAACCCTAAAGACAAAAAAATAAGACCCAAACTGGAATTCTGGTGGCAGCTCCCCGTTCAGCATAGGTATTTATTCAATCAGCTACAGACACCTCTGTGTCACAGCTGTAATTTTCCTTTGCCTTTGCAAAGGCACCCAGCTCTAAAGCCAGCAGGATGTTTGGCAACCTGTGGGCTAGCAGCCATGAACAAGCAGCCATGCTGTCTTCAACAAGCCCCAGAATGAAATAAAAAGGGATTCACTCCTGTGGCAGGCCTGCTGTGGCACTGCTGTGGCAGCTTCAGCCTGCTGGCGCTGCAGAAAGCCGAGTGCTGCTATCACAGGCATCCCAGCTACAAGCCTGCACTTGCTGACACAAGTTCCAGCCCTGCCCACCCTCTCCCTGCAAAAGGCAAGGCCCTCCTCACCTCCACAACACTAATTCCTAACTACTCCATGCCTCATTCAAAGGAAAGGGTTAAAAAGCAAACAGGTGACAGAAAATTAGCACCACCAGGACAAGAAGACAACAGGTAGAGCTCCCTGCAGACTTCTCAGTCTGTGGTGGTCAGAACCAACACCCACAGAGCCCCACACTGCAGCTACATCAGAAAAAACTTGGGATTTTCAGGGCACTGCTCCTAGAGCCCCTTATGAGGCTGCTAAGGGGGCAAAGTGACCCATCCTCCCAGTCCCAAACCAATGGTCATGCTGTCATCCCAGCCCGCTGCTCCGTGTGGCTGAGGCAGAACCAGATGTACACTGAGAGCACCAGGCAGCCACTTCTGTCATCCACTACCCACGCACCTGAAAACCCCAGGATTTTTTGGGAAGTATTTTAGTGTGTCTGATGGCTAATTACACTTCTGAGAATATTTTCAAGTGTGATTTGCCTTGCCACACTGCGCATCTCGAAACCTCTCCTCCCCCCACCACACACATACTGTCCCACTTCTGTCTATGTATGTTTCTGTTTCTACTCTGGTTTTGACATTAAAATAGCATAAAATCATGACATTTTTCTTAAGACTTGTCTTCACATGTCAGAAAAAAAACTGCCAACATTAAAAAGTAAAGAAAAAGATTGCTATATGAAGAACGGGGTGAATGCTGGTAATGAAATATAATGAAATGTTTAAAACAATTAAATTACAAGCCCTGTGAGGTTTCAATCATGAAATGAAAAGTAAGCCACAAAGTAAATGGGCTCACAAAACAAACAAGCACAGCTGGCCAGGGGATTCTGCACTTTTAAGTGATTCGACTTAAAGCAATCAAAAGTCAAATTAAAAGAAGACTAAAAATATAAAATGGGACACAAACCTTGCTCAACCTCAGAGCCAAAATAACTCAGGCTCTTGGATGAATTTGTCTCAAAACTCCCTCAGAAGCAAAGCTAATGCAGCACCTGACAGCCAAGAAAGTCCTTCCCAGGCCAATGGCCCCCTGACACCATTCTTTCTGCTCCAGCTGCTGACGCAATCAGAGTGCCTGGAGGAAAGCAGAGCTTACAGAAGTGCTGGCTCTCAGAAGCACTGAACGCTTCAGAGCTAAAGGGTGAAACCCTGGCCACGCTGAAGTCAGTGGGAATTTTGCCACCAACTTCAAGGAGCCCAGGATTTCACCCGGGGAGTTTCCGAGTGTCACTTCCCTGCCAGCGCGCTTCTCCTGCTGTGGCGAGCAGGGACAACCCGGGTGGAAAGGCTGTGGAGCAGAGCTAAAGGGAAGCACAAGAGAAGTTCATCCAGACTGAGAAAACCTGAGAGAACAGCACAAAACTGCAAAGATTTTCACAGCAAAAGCAAGGTAAGGGAGAGAAGAAAACAGAAGCACACAATACTAAACCAACAGCACGACTCCTGATTATCTCAGATGATTTCTTGATAGCTTTTCACAGGTAGCTCTCAAAAGCAGGTATAAGGGGCTACTTCTAAGGGATGCACAAAAGATAACTAAGGAGAACAAACCTATTGCTAGCAAGAATAAATTCACCAGAGATCTCCACATTGGCAAAAAAAAAAAGGTCTTTAATAGCCAAGAATCAAAGGAGTTTGGAAACCACCGGTACTAGCATAGTTCACACTCAACAATGAATGGGATTCTCCTTGTGAAAATTCTTCTCTGAGACTTAGGTACACTGTCATTAGGGAGATTAATAAAGCAGTTTTTCCTCAACACCACTCACTAATGTGTAAGGAATACACGTCCTGGGCAAGTACAATAAATGAGAAATTCCATCTCCCAGTGCTAATCCTTTCTTTGCAGCTTCTACAAAGTCTGCAGTGTGGTATTTTGCCTGAAGACAGGAAGATTCAGCAAGAACATTTCCAAGGAAATGGATTGCATTTTGTGTGTTACTAACAGCTGATCCAGCCTGGAAAGTTCAAAGATTTTTATCTCCCCTGATAATATTTCTTCAAAGCACGAGAGGAGACAGAACTGTCAGGAAGCAGATTTCTAGTTTGACAGGCACTTTAGCAAAGATCACACACACCAAGCTCCAATACAAACTATGAAATAAATGCACCTAATGTAAATTTCCACTGTTCACAAATCAAGCTGCAAATAAACCCCGATGCCTAAAATAGCACAAGAAAGACTCTGCAGCTATGCTGAATGGGTGTCAGACTACAACAAAATTCACAGATAGAAACTGGTGCTGGCAGTAGCTGTGCCAACAGCTGAACTCTCTAATCTTCAGGGGAAGGGGGAGAGGGGAAGAAGGAGTGAGGAAGGGGAGGTATGTGCCAGCCAAAATGTAGAAAAAAAAATTAAAAAAAAAAAAGTAAATAGGAAAAAATGGATCCATTACCAGAAGACATGTATGTATATATTGTGTGCACAGGTACTTTGAGAGATGTAACAAAATGCAAGTCAAATTCCAGAAATACCTCAGAAGGTTTCCGGTCTTCCTCTCTGGAACACGAAGTCCTGCGGCGTTGAGATCTGGAATGCTGGGACCAAGTAGACAGACCTAGGATACAGAAATGATAATTTGCAGGCTTCTGTGACAAACCTCCAGGAAACTCTTTCAAAATGAACCAGAAAATAAAAGCCACTCAATCTTAAATTTCTGTGGTCACTCTCCAGGGTCTGTTTTGTTTCTCATTTCCTAACTGAGGTGTGCCTGGCTGCACTGCACTTACCTGCCTACCACCCAGCATTCAAAAAAACCCATTTCATAACATCCTTCCCCCCTGAGCATCAATAAATGACTTCCTGCAGATTAATAACTGACCAGGAGCTCTGCCAATAGCCTGGGATGTATTCTTTGAAGCTAATGTCCTAGATACCTACACTGGTTACCTGATTTCTGCTGGCACAAGCCTCTGCAAAATGAAGCACACTGCCACATACACACACACAGCAGAGCCCACAGAACAAGCTGTTGTTTCTCCTCCCAAGCAAATCTCCCAGTGTGGCTGTACAATTTTTGTCTGCATAATTATTCACTACACTCCAAACAAATTATGCCTTTTTTGCCTGGAAACTGTTTGACAGAGTCTCTGTCAGCTTTCAGAAATATTGTAACAGGACGAAAGGAAAAGGAGAAAGAATCTGCACTCCTTTGACAAGATAGTGCTTTGACACCAGAATATATTATACCTGTGCAAATCAACTGATTTCAACACAATAAGATCCACAGATACAGCAGGTATTTTCCATTGCCAACTACAAAGCAGCAATGAAAAAAAAAAGCCAATAAATCTTCCTGGGTTGCAGAGATGAAGGATTTGTACTAGGTCTATCTGACAGGGAAGCTAAGACCAATGTCATTAACTCAGAATTTGTAAATCTGGACGTTAATTGCAGACAAATTGAAGCAAACTGATGCAAAGGCCTTCCCACACTGCTCATTCCTTCCCTGTCTGTGCACAAACATGGTAGGAGTAAAAAGTCTGTAAGAGCAGCACCACCTCACACCAGCCCACAGAAACCTCTCGAGGATCAGAAAGCCCTGTTTAGAAGCACAGGATGGGATAAGTTCTCTATTAAAAATAAAAAATAATTTCAGAAGTGAAGTAACTGTCCAAGGCTTTCATTAGAAAGATATGACTGAATACATTATGTTTTAGTTATCTGTTTGTCTTCTCTTTTCAGTTAGTGATACATTAAGAAATCTGCCCCAATAAAACCTCTCTGGAACACAGCAATGAATACCAGATATTACACAGAATATGCATAATGGTCAAAATTGAAGCAATGTTCCCAGGAAATAGCTAAAAATCTTATCTCCTGAGGTAAGAATACAGAGAGGATAATTTTAAGTAAATGTTAGTGTTTTAATATAAAAGATGGTGAAGTTATCGACACTCTATCTTCTTTCTGTGAAGGGAAAAAAAGAAGAAAAAGAAAGAAAAATAGTGACTGACTGCCATTTATTAGTCTGTGAGAAGAGCCAGACTCCCAAGATCATTTAACTACCATTCCATTTAATTGTTCCCTTGAAAAGTGAAGAAGAAACACAAGCAGGAGTACAAACTTCTTGTGAGGATCCTATCAGACCATCCCCAAACTCTACTTAAGGTCAGAAGGGAGTAAGTAAATCCCTCACAAAAACTGTGAGATATACAGCTAAAATGCATGACAAAAAAAATCCAGATTTATTTCCTGTAATGCAGCAATGTAAATATTAACATTTTAACACTCAGACAGATGTGATTTCTTTAATCAACAGCCTCCCTAGAAGACACAGACTACAAACATACCCACACAGATTAGTATTCAGTTCTCATGGGTTCTGATATTTTCCATTGGCAAGACATTAATATCTGACCAACTAGCTGCCACTGAGGTGTTCAGCGAGTTAAACCACTGCACCAGCAAGTCAGCACCTGGAAATTTCCAATTCTTTTGTGGATCTGAGTGCTTTTGTGCACTGCTGGACCTGAGAGAGAGAGCTTGCACGCTAGAGAAAGAATTAGGAGCAACAAGCTGTAGTGGCAAGGTGTGTTTGATTCAAGTTTCTGTGAGAGATGAGCTCGTGAGTCTGGAGGCTTCAACACAGTAAGGCAAGCATCTGGCAAAATTACTGTAGTGGCAGGGTGATGTACTTCTGGGTCATTACCAGTGTCCTTTAATTCAGCTCTGATGACAACTTATCATAAATTGAATTAAAAAAGAGTATGGGCAGCTTTTTCCAGGTCCCTCTCATGCCATAAAGAAGCTACAAAGGTGAGGAGTAAGGCAATCCCCGCCATGTCACCCATCTCCATTTCCTCACTGTGTCATCTTACAGATCAGAACAAGTGTCTGAAATGCACACTTCTATGTCCATGTACACAAGGGTCTGGTCACTGGATTAATTAACTGTTCCATGTTTCACAAAAGGGTAACTCTTATCACCAAAACTACAGGAGCTTCACTTTAAATGATTTTTTAAAAGTGCTATATGAAAGCACACTACGTAAAATTCCCATGCGTAAGAGACAAGTCAAACACAGCTAGCCTTCCTCAGACCTATTATAATGTGTTTTATTTTACCATGCCAACTACCTGGCTACACTGAATAAGGAAAGAAAGTTTCTCAGGTACTTCTGTAACAGCTGCTTCCTTGCAGACAACACTGGTGAATGCACAGTGGAAACACTGTTACCGAAGAGGCTGCTGGATTTTATTGAGCAGTGTAAACTACATAATACTAGGAAAAACAGTGGAAGAACTCTTCATGGGACTGAGGTTTTACTAGACATGACCTTTGGCAAGGGCTTCACGTCAATAGGGAAAACATTTACTCACTGAATAAACAAAGCCAGACCATAAGCCTTGAATTCAGATTCAAACCAGCACCACTGCTTAGACAAGAAAGTAAGAAACTGAAGGAGCCAGCCAAATGACAGCAAAATATCCAGCCCATAACAGTATTGAATCTTACTACTTTTGAAATCCCAAACAAGGGTTCCAAGTCTGTTTCCATCAAGACCAATGACAAAACGTCACTCTCTTCACCAGTGCCAAGCCCAAGTCACTCAATTTCCCAAAGCTCTCATTAATAAGCCATCCACCTATTCTGCCTACACAAATAACAGTGCAGGAGGAAAATTAAGGATGTTATTTGTCTATTAAGCATCCTTTCTGTATTTTCATACTTAATCCAGAAAACGGATCTCGCTGAAAGCAGAAATTCATAGCCCATTACACCTCCTTTAGTGGTTAATGATCTGATTTGTGCATGAAGAAATAACCATCCCTGGATTATACAGAAGGCAGAATCTACTCCGGTCAAAACAAAACACAGGATTCAAAATAGCTCTTCTGTACTAAAATAAACACATGAACCTAGTTATTTCAGAAAGATTCACCACTTTGCCAAAATCATTCTCTTCCATTAAGTATATAAAATCACTGTGTTCATCAAGTTTTCTGAGTACTAGCCGTAGTCCCAAATTGGATTAGGATCACCAAGACTAGAAAAACAACTAAAGATCAAGACAACAGTTAAACTTGGTTATGGTAAAATAAAATTTTTTAAAAAATCGTAAGGCAAGTCTCAATCACTGGGATTTGGAAGATATAAAAGTTCTATAAGACACCATTATGTACCTCATGGGAAGAATGAGTTTCGCAGCAGATGGAAAAACAGTGAGATGTTAAGAGAGCCTATGCTACCATAAGCCACGTGAGAAACAGTAAATATGAAAAATACACAACTCCAAGGCATGAAGCCAAATATACACATCCAAAACATGCACTTCCATCCACGTTAGACATCAGAGATAAAAGGCATCTTATTAAGTGTTACATGATCACGGCAAGTCTAGGATGAACACAGTACCCTAACGAGCATCATCACTCTGGGAGAGAGACCAAGATCATCTGGAGTATTCTATAGTTCAGATTCTTTCAGATGACCAAGGTGTTCGTGTGTTTTAAAAGGATTTCATCACTGAGAACAACAGGAGAGGGATCATACTCCTATTACATGCTCTTAGTTTTCCTTCTGCATTTATCCTTAAAGACAAAAAGCAAAAAGGAATCCCAAACCATGAAAAAGGTGCAATCCTCAGCAAGGGAGGCAGAGCTTTAACACACTACTGGTACTGAAAAGGACTTCTCAGACTCAAATAGGAATTTTTTCTGCTCCCCAAGGCTGCTATGAACACTTCACACTGTAAATACAGTGTTCTTATAATACTGCCACAGGGTGTATGTAACACACACGCCTCCTGACAATAAAAGAAAGCAATCAAGGAGTGTGCATTCTTTTTCCCCACTTGTGAAGAACACACGCTTCCCAAAAGGAAAAACTTAATCAATTTTAACTGCATCATTTTATTAAATGATCTGTCAAGAATACGTTTTCATTCCAAAAAAGAAAAAAATCCAATCAAAACAGAAAATTGCTTGGAACCAATAAAACAATTCAAACCCTCAGGGAATTCTACCCCACAACTAATACACTGCTCAGCACGAGCAGAGGAGTCTCAGCTATTAGGTCTCATGCACAAGGCTGTTGTAAAGCCACCTGTAAGGCACCCAGCTGTGTCCCTGGAGAGCTACCTGCTGCTGCAGCCTCGGAACACTTCAAAGGCTCAGATCAGGGCGAGCGCTTCTCCCAGCGCAAACACCCCGCTCCAGCAGGCAGCACAGCAGAGCAAAGCAGCCCTGACACGGATCCATGTCTGCCTGTCGCTTCTGCTTAGCACCAGCCTCTCCAGATGCCTGTGCTGCTCCGCAGCTCACTCTGAGACCGGCTAGGTGCCGCTGCCAACGCTGTCAGAAAGATCTACAGCCCGAGGAGAAAACAGAGGTGCTCAATCTCCCCATGTAGTGCCTGGCCCACAACTCCTTACGGCAGGGCTCCATGCCACTTAGAAATATCTCCATGCTTGGACTCAAATTCCAGCACAAAGCAAACAGAAGCAAATTATTCTGTGGGCAGTTTCCACTACATCAAGTACAGCAAGAGCTGGCTGGGCAGAAGTTTTCAGGCCTTATCACAGAGAAAGCAGCACGCAAGCAAACACAACCTAAGACACCATTTCACAAAGCCAAATTTCCTTTCTCACTTTTCTGTTGCTGGAGGGTTTGCCCATCTATCTTCCTTATCTTTACAGCATATTATAATACAGTAATCTCATTCAAGATCAAAACAGAAGAAGCAATAGCCTTTTATCTCTCGTCAACAGCAATGCTACTTGAAATTTACTATCAGTTGATGACTCCCCAGTTGCAGCTGCTGAACAATGCGTCGATCCATACGATCTCTGCAGTGCTTTACAACACCACAGCACAGGTGCTCAGTCTCTGACACACATAATGAACCATCCCTGCAGCTCCCTGCCACAGCACTTTAACACAAGTTGCCACCTGTCGTCCCTTTGCTCAGTAGCACGTATTTGAGTTTTATCTTCTCACAGAACACACACACAACCACGCCCAGGCACACGTCACTCTTACAACAGTCAGGAATTCCTAGACCTCATCTTGTTTTTCAGCACAAGACCCAAGTGCCACTTGAGCCCCAGACCAATTCCCATGGTAACTACGTTTTACCATAACAGTTTTAACTCAAGTTTACTACAGGTTATCAAAGTCAATTTGAGCACCTCCCATTCACAGGTTGAAAACACGATGTTGTCAAGGCCTTGAAAGTCCAGTGGACTTAGGTGTACTCAATCTAGCAGTCTTGTAAAGAAAAATGAATCTGCCTCTCCAAAAATGAATCATGGTATCACAGAATGCACTGAGTTGGAAGGGACCCATCAGGACCATGGAGTCCAACTCCTGGCCTTGCACAGGACCAGTCCCAGGAGTCCTACCATGAGCTTGAGAGTGTTGTTCAAATGCTTCGTGGACTCTGTCAGGTTGGTGCTGTGACCACTTCCCTGGGGAGCCTCTTCCAGTGCCCATCCACCCTCTGGGTGAAGAACCTTTT
>WEZZ01016769.1:37606-50885 GCA_013400585.1 Chloropsis cyanopogon | reverse complement strand
GTTTTGCTCAAGTCTAAAAAGATTGCATCTACTGGCTTTCCTAGATCAACTAAGTAGGTCACCCTGTTGTAGAAGGATTCAACAGGCAGGACTTTCCCCTTAAGAAGCTGTGCTGGCTGTGACCAACGCTGGTTGCGTTGTTATCCTACGGCTGTTTTCAAATACCTCCCCAAATAATCTTTTCCATTATTTTACCATGATTAATTTAATCTTTTCCATGATTAGGCACTGAAGTGACACTGACAGAACTGTAGTCTCTGGGATCCTCCTTCTCGTGCTCCTTGAAAATTGTGACGTTTGCCAGCTTCCAGCCACCTGGGACGCCTCAGGATTCCTGAAACGGTTCAAAAAATCATCAAGAGCTGTTTTGCAATGACATCAGCCAGCTCCTTGAGGATTCTGTGATGAATCCCATCAGGCCCTGTTGATTTGTAGGGATCCAGCTGCAGCAACAGATCCTGCACAAGTTCGGGGTCAACTGGGAGTTGATGATTCTCGCCGTCATGATCCTCCAGTTCAGGGCACTGAACTGTCCATCATCAGCGTTGAAGACAGGGGCAAAGGATGCATTGAACACCTCTGCCTTGTCCAGGTCCCTGTTCCTGTTTGTGAGGTGACCATCCTCATCCTGTAACATTGAAATAGCTGATGCTATTTCAATACTGCCTTTTGCCATTAATGTATTTAATAAAACTCTTTATTGTCCCCCTACATTTCTGGCCACCTTCAACTCCAAGTGAGCTTTGGCCACATGAATTTCTCCCTACGGTGGCAAGCAGCATCTCTGTATTCTTCCCATGTCACCTGACCCTTTTGTACTCAGAATGTACCTTCCTTTTTTGCCTTACATCCAAGAGGACATCCCTGCTCAGTCCAGCCAGCCTTCTGCCTTTCCTGCCTGACTAGCAATATTTTGGAATTGCCTGCTCCTTTGCCCTTAGGAGACGGTGTTTAAAAACTGATGAGCACTGATGGATCCCAGCACCTGCAAAAACATCTTCCCAGGGGACTTTACTTACTGGTTCCCTGAGCAGCTTTGTAGCCTGCTCTCCTCATGTCCAGAGCAGTGGTTTCCCTGGCACTTTTCCTCCTGTCAATTCTTTTTCCCTGCCAAATGAAGGTGATCATTATGGGAAGTCCCTTCCTCAGATGTGATACCCTATCAGCCACGATAAGCCTTCCATATCACTCTTCCAGACTGCTCCTGCAACTTCACCACAAGCCACTCTGCCCCACTCTGAGATTAACCTTCAGGTAAGATGCTCGTTCTTACCATCTGCCATCATTCACCAGCCCTTTTTCAAAGGCACATAGTGACCACTACACTTGCTGCTTTGCCCAAATTCTGAGTACTGTAACTACATTACATTCTCCTATTCAGTCACCATCCCGTCCCTCCCGGCAGGTTCAAATGAAAAACAAAAAAACATTCCTCGCTTCCTTTTCACAAAGCTCTGCACATGCAATCACTGCCTTTCAGGCCAGCAGCAGCTGCAATTCTACAGTAAATGACACACACCCCCAAGGTTATGTACTCAGTAACCTTTGTGAAGGCACCCTGGGATCCAACTCAAACACTACAGGAATCCACTGGGATTCAAAGCCCTTTCTGAATCTAAGATCCCCGTCATTCAGTCAGTGCAATGGATATTGGCAAAATTCGTTTAACTTTAAAATAACATTTGTTTAGCAATGATAGAATAAGGGTCTGCCTAAATTACAGAACTGTATTCCATAATCCATAGGTATTAAATCTTTCATTTCTCAGAACTCATGTGAAACTCTGTAAATCTTGGAAGTATTTTTCATCTGCAAGCGTCTTCAGTTCTTCTCTCGGACACTCTGCATGTACGAGTATGATAAATTGATAACCCCTCCAAGAATTAATGAAAAAGCATCATGGGAACAAGCAAAGTCTGAATAAAATCATGCTTTGAATTCCTTGCTCGTGGAAAACAGTGCACAAACCCTCTTTGACACCAGGGAGTGCCTGGATTTCACACAATATCCCTTACACAAATGTCCATGAGTTTCAGACCTTTCCCAAAAACGAGATGTCCACGTGTCAAACCAATTTATGCAAAAAGGAACGCCTTGAAGCTATAAATGGGAACTCCTCCACTGCACAACTTGACCTCACCAGGAAACAGCATATGGAATATTCAGCACAAACCACCTTTGCAGATTTACAGACCAACGAGGCTAAAAAGCCAGGTGTCAAACACTGAGCAGAAAAGCTAAAACAGCTTCAGTATCTAACATTTAATTAGAGTGAAACCCTAAACCATAAAGAGAAGTTTTACCAACAGAGGAGCAAGCTGAAATGCAGTGTAACAAAATTTGCTTAAAAGCCATCAAAACCCTAGCCAGCCACCAGAAAACAGGAGCGTAATGGATTTGAGGTAAACACGACTGATTTCTTTTCTACAGGCTTTGAAGAATGCATCATGTACATCACAAGGCTTCTATGACGGGCCTGGCTAATATGAATCCCCATTATAGTTGCTCTACTACTTTATCTGGAAGGCCACAGAAACAAACAAGCTCTGCCAGGTGACCTAGGAAGAAAAGCTTTCAGGAGCAAAAACTCCTAGGCACTTCCCCAAGCCTCCTCTCTCAACACCATTCCTCTGTATTTAGACAAAAGTTCAAAATCCAGAGCAATGCCTGCAGTCATTTTTCATTCAATTATATTTCATGGGTAAGATGTTCAAAAGTGACCTCTAATTTCAGAAAATGAAATCCCTGAGAACAGGCTCAGATATCCAGGGACTAACTGCAGAACTGCCAGGCAAAACTGGCACTGACACCTCTTGCCCAGTGCTTCAAATATGCTATTTTGGCTTTGTGTTGAAATGAGGATTTAGAATTTCGATTCTAAGGGGACACAGCTTAACAAGTTCTAGTAGTTAGGCTGAAGTACATGAAACAAATACTTTTGGGAGCTTAGCTTTAGGAAAATAATCAAGTCTGAGGGCAAAGAAGAAGTGACAAAGAAAGAAAGGGTGCTCACTTTAAGCTGCAGGGCTCTAAAATACTGCAAAAAACACATAACCACCCACACTAAAATATCTTACATGAGTCAGTAAATACATGTATATACTCTAGGACTGCAGCCATGTTGTTAAGCTTTCTTCTCTGCTGTATTTCGCCCCTAAATGAAAGCCATTCTCCCTCCTTTCATCTCACGAAATGAGAGCACCTTTTTCTCCCTCTGAAGAATTACTGTATCTCCAGAATAATGTATTTTTAGCACTTGGGTATGAGCTTTGTTTCCCTGTGACTACCAAGGAAACTGATTCAGTTCAGTGATCCAATTTAAAACAACTTTTTTTTTTTTTTTTTAAATAAATTCCATTATTAGTGGCATCATTACTATTACATTCCAAATATTCAGGTTCCTGAGCTCAAGAGAATAAAATGTAGATTTCCTCCATGCCAAAATATTTTCTGGGTTGCACAAGCCTACATGCTGGAGCCTAGCCCAAAAAACCACCATCATTCAGGTTACATTTACTCAGTGACCCTCATGATGAACCTGATCACAGCCCAGTAAAGCATGGTATGCAAACTCTGCTGCAGAACTGCAGCAGCTGGAGGCACAATCCTCATTGCAGGATGAGGGAGAGCAAGGCTGAGCCCTAAGCTCCAAGACCACAGAGCTCATAATGAAGCAAGACTTAAAACAACTTTTCAAGAGGCACCACTGGCTGAAAGGGAAGCAAGTGTTTGCCAACAGGATTCCAACTAGGTGTTGATTAAAATTTCAGCTTTCCAACGAGAAGATGTCTGTTTGAAACACCCAGAATAGTCAAATGTAATTGTTGTCAGCCTCTGGAAACTCTGAGAAATGAAAACAGCCAGTGAAAAATTTGAAGCCTTCATTACAGACCACAAAAACTCAATAGAAATGTTTATATTTTTGGGGAGGAAACTTGCTTACCCTTCTAAGACTACTGTAAGTACAGTGGATCAGAGATACTACTGGCAAAGTAAGAATACAGAAACAAACATAGTGAAGAGTAATCAGTAATTCTACCAAAGGCAAGAGAGATCCTGTGAAGGTGAAACCTGTAAGGGGACACCCTTGACATTCAAACATAGTTGCAAGGAACCACTGGCATCTCCTGTAACAGGAAAAGTGGAAAGGACCTAAGCTAAGTCAGTCATTCTTTTCAGGGAAGTCTGAATGACAGAAAGCCTTGGAAGTGCTGACCCCACATTTAAAGTTATCTGGGCTCCTGATTAATAACCCTTGATCCTTCTGAACATGTATATAGTAATAGAATGAATATGCAGGAACCTGTATCCTGGCTGAAAGGGCAACAAGAGGCAAAAAAAAAAAAAAAAACAAAAAAAAAACACACCAACAAAATCAAGACAAGAACAAGCATAATGTAAAAGAAGTGGTATATATTTCAAATATACTTGAAAACACTTTTAAAATCTCACTACCTTTGCCATGCAATTGATTCAGGGAAGTTATTTGCAATAACCAGGCTTTAAAATAGATCATAAAACGGCAAGAGGTTTCCTTTTCTTTTTCAAACTCATTTTCTTATATCATGATCTGTGGAACAGATTTTGTGGAAAATATAATTCACTAAGTTGATAACTCTATTCCAAATAGTCATACATCAAATGACATTACAAACAAGCACTGTAATCAGCAACAGGTCAGTCAATTGTATCTAGAACTTCAATTCCAAGATTAGCTGCTTCATATTTTATTTGGTAAAAGCTGTTACACAAGGCACCAGAAGAGATCAAAGGCTTAAAAAAAACAGCTAAGAGAGTGAAAATAAAGACTACTATTAATTTGAAACACCATTTTATAAAGTTGGTAGGGAGTGAAAAAAGGGTGAAGCTAAATTCTAATGGAAGACACCATGTCTGCTGCTACTTGTTTATCCTACAAATAAAAACACACCTTGGTTTCTGGGAAGTACACATCACCCTTAAGGAAGTACACTGACTTCAATTTTAATAACCTCAACTAAACTTCTTACCAATAAAAACATGTCTGATTTGTTTGGGGCTTCTTCTTCCAAAATCCCCCAGCTGCAGATAGCTCTCCAAAACCAAGCCAAATTCCTCACCTCTAACAGATTTTGCTCAATCCTTATTTGGATTAACTCCTAATCAGCCTGCTAGTTCTTACCTTCTCTAATCCTTTCACCTTTACTACTTCATTTCAGCAACAGTTTGCCTAGGGTTGTTGAAAGAGGCAGCTTTGGCCATACCTGAGCAGATCCCAGGCAGCACAGACACACCTAAGAAATGCATGCAGGCAAAGCAGGAACAGTGTACCACAGGGATAAGTTCTCAGAGTGAAGCTTTCAAAAGCACCTAGGAAACCGCCCCAATCATTTTCAGACTGAAATTTTACCATAAAAACCCCTCAGGTTTGAAGATGTGCAACCAAATAGATGAAATCAAAACCACAAAAACCTCTCTGACAACTGGCTAAGCTGCAGTATTGTCAAGTGCAATCTACTTGCTCATTTGGGCAAATAAGACACCTTGGCACATTCCCCAAACTGGTGTTTTGTCTCTCCCCACCATCCCTTCTTTTTTCTGATTAAATGAAAGATAAAGATTCTGCTTAAATGAAAGATTGTCAGTCACTGGAATCCAAACACAGGACAGAAAGAGAGAGAAACCACAGTGAGTGCTACTTACAGCCGTACAGGAACAGTTAAAAACCATAAACACATTCTGTATCCAAATTAGTGATTTGCTGAATTCAAATTCTTGTAAGCAATCCCTCAAAAATCTTCAAATGCTGTGAGGAACAACTTTTATGTCTGTTAATCTTTTATGCTTATGCTTGAAGCACTGTACTTTCCCACTGTGTAAGAGGGTGTGAGAAGATTGAAGCAAATTTATAATCCTTATGCAAACTTCTATGGGCAATGTCAGCAGATGTCTCCATGCTCACTCTGTCCTTATAATGACAAATTATGCTGCTTGCCAAGATTTCAAAGATGACCACTGACTTTCTGCTCTTGTTTTATCTTATTCACTAATGTCAGTTCAACGGGGTGATCCTGGATCTACTTCCCCCTGCGCTCAGAATGACTGAGTTCAAAACTAGATCCTCACAACCCACATTCCTACCAGCTCAACCAACATGCAGAACGCCTCTGGCACATGAAACACCGCATTAGAACACGTTTTCCAACCCATAACCTCCTGCACTCTACACCAAAGGAGCACTTACTGCCATTGTCGTCAGAGTCCTCGCTGCTGCTAGGAAGCCGATGTCGTTTCATGATCTCCCCGGGAAACAGCAGGCAGCCTGGGAAGCAATGAGACAGCACTTAACCCCAGGTAATAACACACACTCGTCAACTTGTGCTTCTGACGGCACGCCAGCAGTCACAGCACACAAAGGCAAACAAACAACTCCAACAGCAGCTGAAAGATGAACAGTGAACCTCTCAAGGATGCTTAATTAGGCTGTTATCACATGAGCAGGTCAACAGCACTGGAGAGTGGCAATGACATCCCACCAATGCTTCCCCCCACCAAAAAAAACTCTGTTTTGTCCTGAGAGGTGTTAAAATCACTAAATATCCGCAGCCAGCGTGCTTAACTTCCCCTGCCTATTCTGACACCAGATTTGCAATACAATAACATTTTTACTGCTCATGTAAATATTTACTTTGGCTAATATATTTTTGGAGCGATTTTATTCCTGTTTAAAGTGCCAGAATTACGAAATCAGAGATTAAAGTCATCCACTTACATGTAAAAAATGAAATAGCAGCAGTAGCAAGCCCAGTTTTCCCAGATGAGCCAAACATGCATCATCTATGCCCTGGAAAGCACCACCCTCTAAGATGAGAGAGTTACTTCCTCCTGCAGGCACATTTCTAGAGCCATGCCTAACACTAACTGTTCTTTGGCAGTAAAATAATTCAGAGGCTCCTCCAAACTGCCAGATTTCTACCCATACCAAATTCATGGGCACGTGAGACTGTGACAAAAAGGCCAAAAATTCCAAATCTTTTTAACTGCTATTCTCAGGGTGCTGACACTTTCACGTGTATTCCCTGTGGAACGAAACAAAATTCAGAAAAAACAAGGAAGCTGTAAATAGCTAGTCAGTATTTACATGTAAAAAGCTATTAAAAAGTGCAAGTTGAAGAGCAGACAAAAAGGTGACAAGACAAGTGCGGAAAGGCATATTCACCATAAGTTAAACTGACAAGGACTCTAGATGCACATCAAAACCCCTGAGTCTTTGCTTACCACGTATCAATCCTGGTATCAACAAGGTCTGGGCACTCTGCTAGCAGCAAATCCCTCACACCTACCTCTGCACACAGATTTGGAGATCAGATGCCAAAATATTCTTTTGCTTCTAGCTAAGTGCAGAAAATCAAACCTTATTTCCATGTGAGTTTGGACTTCTTGAACCCTCTCAACAAAACTCTCTGCATTAGTCCTTCAGTGTAGGAATTAACTGAGAATACAGCTCATTTTAAGAAATTCAAAAATGCCTCCAACTTTTATAAGACTGATTCCCAAAATAAGAAAACCCAAAAAAACCTAACAAAGCCTGACACTATTTACAATAGAGCACAAAAATACCTTCTCTTCCAGAAGTGATTCACATAAAAAGAAATTAGCATTTTTGAGGGGATTCATTTCGTCCCCGCTAGCAAGTCACAAGAAACTGAAGCTGAGACTCTATTTCACACTTCCAGAGAACTTAATGCAGTTCTAAGAGCATGAGCATTGCAGGATTGCCTCTTTTTTCATCTTACATGTGCAAACAGAGTTGGAGGGAAGCCTCCCTCCCACAGACTGACTTTTCAGAGTGGGATTTAATACACCTGTCATTGGAACACGTAACAGTTTTGAACTGCAAACTTTGCTCACTAAAAGACAAGCTGAATGGTTCACCTCACCAAGACCTTTTGTCACCATTTCATAGAGTAAAAGTTCACATACAGTGTCTGATGCCAGAGAATAAAGAATCATCAGTGGCAGCCTGTTACAGGGCTAGAAGAATTCTCTCCAAAAATTGCTTTGAAGCAGGCCAGAACTTTCTGTGTATGGGAGATGGAAATGCTGCCAGTGGATAAACACCCAGACCAGCCAGGACCATCAAAACTCACTGAATACAGATCTGGTATAAATATAAGAGATCCAGAGCCAAGTTCCTATACAGTTACTTAGAAAGACAGATATTCAATACTCAGATCCAAAACAGGCTGAGACAGAACTGAAAAATCAATTAGTTCTTACAAGGCCAAAACTAGGGGGATGAATATCTATCTGTAAGGTACTTTTTCTATTAGTTCACATATTAATAACAGCAATGTAAAAGAAGGTATTTATTTAGCAACAATCTCTCATATACAAAGTAAAGAAAATTTAGAAGAAAATACAGGAAAATTGTCCTATCTCAGAGGTGTAATTTGTATATTCCTGGTTTATTTCCTGCTTTATTTCCCACATGGTCTGAAAGCCACAATACACTGTTAAGCAAAACAACAGAGTGTATTTACACTAAGACACAGCTGTGAACTTGCAACAAACAAGAACATTTGGAATTCTGCTCCTTCACATGTTTCTGGACAAGTGCATTTGGAGTTGATCTTCTCCTAACATACTTCCTGCAAATTCAAAAAAATAAGGAAAGAGATGGAACCTTCTTGCTTCTACCACATGTCTTCCAAAAACAAACTGAACATCTCCTTTTTGGTTGCTGTTTCAAGGCAAGAGTGGTAATCACACCTCCTAGTTTAAGTACCCTCCAGAGTTTTTCAGGAAATAAGCCAAAGCAGAAGCCACTTTCCTGAGCACAGAGTATTAGATAAGGCAGTGAATTTCCTTGTCCACTCTAGTCAGGCATCTGAAGTTGGCCACACTGAAAAGCCTGTGTTCTCAATAGTAACATCAAAAGAAATATCCCATTTGGTGAAGCTCCTGGGAGATTGTTTTATAGATGCATGTGGGGGAAAAAAAAATAAAAAAATTAAAACTCAGATCTCATTTTCCCATCTTTGAACACAACCTGAGTTTACAGGGAGTTGAATCACAGGTGAAAAAACAGCATTTGCCTTCTTAGAGCAAGACTCAAACCTCGTAAGATTAACCCCCCTGGAACTTCTGTCATTAGAAGAACAGCTTTTTTCAACCTCTAAAATCATTTTAAACTGCTGCCACCAGATGTTCATATCCACAGCTCAGAACACATGCTCTAGAGATAACACTGGAGCAGCTAGTAAGACTTACAGCCATGCAGATTGAAATGCTGGTCTCAGTCAGGTGGTGGGTGACTCAAAGTCACACAAGAAACATTTAAAAGTGCACATTAAAAATAAACATGGGTTATGGATAGTGATGGTTAGCTGCAGACTGATACTGCAAGTTTTTGCCCTGTTCCAGCAGGCATACACTACAATCACTATGCCTGTAAGCCAACAGAATTCCCGTGTAAGCATAAAAATGGTAAAACATTTGAGGCCAGCTCTAATACCAGGAGTAAAAGCTATGCACCCCAGCCTGCCACACTTGCAGGGCAGGAAGAGACACCCAGATGACTGAGCTCAGTTCCCAAGTGCCTGCAATCATGTAATTGCTGTGCAGCCCAGAAATTCCCACAAAAATCCACTGCACCCACACAGGGCACAGGACGAGCTCCCAAACCCCTTGGCAGAACGAACAGTGCTCTGAAGCAAGCCAGCCGAGCAGTGCTCGTGAGTGAACCCTGGATCTTCTATCAAACATTTCTACACCTGTTTTTCCCAAATTCTTACACCAGCCCCCAAAGGGCGTTTGCCCAACACACTGTTCACCCGAAGAGAAAGCCCAGCACTTCAAAAGCTGCCACAGAGTCCAACCACCCTAAGCTGACAAAGGCTGCTTCACCAAGGCACACTCTGTCAGTTTTCAGTGACTCCTGGGAATTCTTAGCAACTCAGCAACTTTTGTATGCAAACTTGCACTTTCATTTCCTCGAAGGACAATTGTTTCTTTTTGTTAAAACCATCCTTTCAGAAATCAGTCAGACCAACACACAGCATGCTGATCATGTTTTCTCCCGACACTCCAGTGTAACATTTACCAATTCACTGGGGAGGAACCAAACTGGGCTCAGGCTAATGCCAGCCTTCAGCCAAACACAGCTTTCGAGAAACAGCCACAATTCTGCTGGCAATGTCACTCCAATTCCACGGGCAGCAGCAAAGCATCCAAGAGCACTTCATGCAACCACACCACCGCGAAAAATGGCACAAATGGGACACAGACCATGTCCTTTTAGTCCCCAGATGAGCTGGCCACACCAGGGCAGCACTGGTGAAGCCAAGCACAGCTTACAACACACCCTACTGTGCAGCTCCAGAGGCTGAAGGTGCTGCTCTGGTTTACAGAAACACGTCACCAGTCGCTTTTCCATCCTTTTTAACCATGCTTGCTCTGGAAGTTAAGCTCTGGGTTTTACTCAATGATTAGATATAAACTTTAAACATAAGAATGCAACTCTGGACTTTGGTTGTGCCTTTGCTCAAATTGCTTTTGAAGGTGAAATTACACTACCTGAAACTGGCTTCTGTAATTTGGAGAGCGTGGGAAGCCTTTTTCAAAATACTTGTAAATGCTGTGCAAATGAAATTACTAGACAGATCCTTGTGGAGCTGAGCAACAAACATCTAAATCTATACAAACAACTAGATGCAGGTAGGCATACAGACTTTGCTGTCCACTTCCCACTATGACAGATGACAGATGCACTGCAGTGGGTTAGACTCAGCAACCTGACACAGTACAACAAATCCACTATTTTTAGCAGTGTTCATTACCATGCTACTCCATCCTTACCTCTCCAAGAGATAAATTACCAACAAAACCCAAAAACCCCACTGGACAGTGATGTCAAGACCTTTCCTTTTTTCTCCCACACTGGAGTCCCCGGAGTTGCACTGATAAGAGTGCAAAAAATGCAAAGAGCAGAAATCCAGACGCTACCCCACGAAACTGGGACAATAGCATGCACACACATACATCCATGTGCCATACACCACGTGCACAGTTAAGAACCCCACATAGTTCTTCTCTCAGTTCGACCTCAAGTAGAGAGGCAATCAAAGAGGAAGATGTAAAGTGTGTCAGTCCTTGTTATGCAAATAGCTAAACAGAACCAGATTGTAAAAAAAAATTATACATGGAAAAATCTACATCCTCAGGTCAAAGGTTTTCCACAGCACAATTCTTACTGAAGTGTTTTCAAGGGCTGCATAAACCCCTGGGTAAGAGAGTGTATAATTCAAACTCTGACAGACAATTAACTGTAACCATGTTAACGGGTGTCACTATAACAAACTGCAGTGAACAGCTGCAGAGACAGAATGGGAAGAAAGCAGAGTTATGACAGATGTACACCCTGAAGACAAACTGAAAAACTGGCTTCTCCTGAAAGTAACCCACTAACTGCAACGAAACGAAGACCTAATTACCTCTAGAACACAAGGAATTCCTTCAGAACACCTATTGTACAAATGGAAGTGAAGTGTGACACAGCTTGATAAAATGGACAGAAGATTGAGACATTTGGCTTCTATTACTGGGCTCTTTTTAAATAGCTTATTTATAACACCACCCCTTCTTCACTGACATCTGACATCACAAGAAGAAGCTTTTTTGCTTCTACCCTAGACCTAAAACAAAACAAAACAAAAAAAAAAAAAAAAGGAAGCACATCAGAAATAAGCTGCATTACTAAAATATACTTAAAACTTTAAAATTCCATAAAAGCCTTCACAGCAACATTTTATACTCACAAGGATACAAGGAGAGTTCTGAAATGAAATATTACAGTATTATGGAGCACCCTCCACAGTGCAAAGAGTCACAGACCTTAAATCTGGAGAAAAAAAATCCTCCAAGTCTCACAAAACAAAGAAGTACTTGGCCAAACAAGGCCAACAGCGTTCTCCACAGGGAATATTTCTACCAAATTGAACACCCCTATTCAAAATTTCTCAATACAAGAGAGAAGCACAATTTGGCCTTATCAACCCAACACTTCTCAGGAATCCACGTGGTCATTTATGCACCTGTGCAAGCCAGCTCATGGTATTAACTTACTACCTGAGCAGTGGCAGTAAATTATTCCCAAACTGTGGGAGTGAGTGAAACTGACCATCCAAAACCTCAAGCAATGCATGGGTTCCATGAATTAATGCAACCCAGCCTGCACCCACCACAGTTCATCTCTTCCACCTAGGAAATGGTACCAGCTTGGTCATCTCCAGCTGAAAACAGGAGCATGAAGCAGCAGTACTAACCACATGGAGAAATCATTTCAGGAAACACTGGAAGTTTTTGGTTTTTTTTACTAGGTTCTGTGAATTGGGAATGAAACCAGAGAAGCTGGAAGGGAAATCTGCAGCTGTGAGAGGAAAGGGAGTTTATTATTATTATTTTATTTTAAACATATGTATTAAACATAGCTCAAAAGCAGGGAGCAAGTGGTATCTGAAGCCAGAGGGAAAATCCTGCCACTAAAACATACAATCCTTGCTGCTTCAACAATATCCCACTGAGTGTGAGAAACCTCTAGAAATAGAATCATAACAAGCATATTTTGGCGTTACTTTAATGAAGGTTTTAGGTTTGCGAGTGTGGGCAGCTTCTGACTTAGTTATAAGACAGCACCTGCTTAAAAAGGAAATTATTCCAAATAACAGCTGAATCTTTCTCTAAAAAATGGGGCTGGCATAAAAGCATCTTCAGCCTTTGACATTAAAACGTCAACTAAAACGTGTTGCTGAATCCTGCTGGAATTTCTGATACTCCCTCACAGCTACACGTGCCCACTCAGACCGGGTCCCCCACGCCCAATGTTTTACTGGGGGTGGAGGCTGACAGATCTCGGGATGCCCCGGCTCTCACCTGCGGGTGAACCTAATAAACTTTCCGAGAGCAGGGCGCTCAGCTGAGGAGCCGGAGAGAGCCGGGAGGAGAGGCTGGCCGGCGGCAGGCGCTGCTCGCAGGTGCGCTGAGCCCCGGCCGCCACGGCTGCGGGATCGGAGGCTTCGGGAGTCACTCCCAAAGCGGCACTCACGCCGACCGCCGGCTCCAGCCCGTACAACCTCTCCTCATCCTCCTCCTCCCGCAGCGATCGCATCTCGGCTCCGACCCCGCGCCCGCCCAGGCTTCGCGGCAGCGGCGCCGACCCCGGAGCCACCAGGGCACGGCCGGCTGAGGTCACGGAGCAGCCGCCGGGCTACACCTCCCCCGCGGGGGTGGCACCTTCCCG
>WEZZ01016769.1:13654-27701 GCA_013400585.1 Chloropsis cyanopogon | reverse complement strand
AAAAAAAAAAAAAAAAAAAAAGGCTGATCTGCTTATGTGGGCAGATTTTGGCACAGGGTAAACACTGCTGATGTTTGCTCCTCAAATTGCACAAGTCAGAAAAGATTCTCTCTGTCTTTCATCCAGAGCACACTTTTAAACCGTAGCACATTTCTGTCTCTGACAATCTGAGGCAGGTTACTTTCTTCACGTGGAAGAGTAAGAACTGGGACAAAGTAAATGTGCCAACTGCCTGTAATCTGGTGTCCCTAGAGGGACACCCTGTAGTGGGCACACAAATCCTTAGGTAGCTGCCAAAACCCCAGTTCCAGCCTACTCAGCTCCTCAAGTATTCATCCAGCCATAGCAGCACCTCTGCTAAAGGTGAGCCCACAGTGCCTCAGATCTCTTCTGGGAAAGGGCCCAACTACTTAAGACAGAGACTCAGGCCACAGCACACAAGAGTTTACAGAAGATAAGTTCAGGAAAGCCTGAAAGAATGCCAGCCCCAGTGCTGTGCCAGAGTACAAAGTGTACTGGCACTCTGGTGTGGTGCTTTGGATCAATAACATGTGTAATAAAGCACATATTGACTGACAGGCTGGACAGGCCCACAGAGACAGCAAAGGGATTTTTGCTCTCTCAGCATGTTGACAGTGGAGCCTAGAGCCTCAGTTTGTCTTTACTTTTCTTTACGTGTTTATCTTCTGCAAGAGCTGCTCCTGTGAGTTCTTTGGGGTCTCTCTCTTTCTAAAGAAATTAGGCATCCTTCACGCCTTCCTTAATAAAATGTTGTAAGTATGGTGCACTCAGTAGTGCCTGACACAAGGTTTTGAGATCCTAGATCACTTGTTGGCAGGTGTTTGGCCTCAGTGAAGGAAATTGGGGATAGCAAAAAGGTCCCCCCACCTTGGGCAAAGTAAAGAGAGCCCAAGATCACCGGTTGTGTGAGCCCTGGCAGTTCAGGTGAAGGGAATGAATAAGTATTGAAAATACTGGCCCCAGTGAGGGAGCCTCATTGACCAACTAAGCTGGTTGTCCTTCAGAATGCCATTAATATCATCGTATCACCTAGTTAAATGTTTTAAATCCCCTAAAGTCGCCAAGGATCCTCTAATATCCTGAATTCTATAGTTTTTTTCCATGAAAAAAGATATCAGTCCAGAAAATCAAGCTACACACAAAATCCTTTGCTACTCTGTACATTCATGCTTTGTTTTCACAAGTATCTCAAAGCCAGGAGGTCTCCAAGCCCAGCTAAGGAAAGAAGATACTTTCTACTTTCTACTACACTGATACTTTTCTTACTTTAAAAATAATTTCCATGTAGTTAGAGTTTGTTAGCAACCATTGAAACCAAAAGGATGAGTTGAAAGTCTCTTTTCTTTGTGAATGGGTGTTAATGCCACTGACATTTGTGGAACTAGGCTTTTCCTCAGGCCTATGTTTTATAATCACAGAGAATTCTATATAGCCACTGCCATACAAACTGTATAATACTTCTTAATAAACTGATGTATCACACCCAAGACATCATGCCCTTGAAAACCACCATCTCAACCTCAAAATCCAATGAGGAATTAGCTGACAAAGGGTTTAAAAGCTGCATCTCATTTCCAACATAAGCACCAAAAGAAATCCTACCTAACAAGGTGTTTGCTGATCCTAACCCTGTTCACACTTCACAGCAGAATAAGTAGACACTTTCAACCCTGTGAAAAACAACACTTTTGTTCACATACTACATACATAGGACACCAGCTAAAATATCTTAAATTTTTTTGTACTCTAATCTCTATTAATAATTCCACTACGTTCATCTTACAGTTCCCTATTGAGAAAGTATTTAATTTCACATACAGGAAAATCTCCTGTATATTTAAGCCACAGCTTAGAAAAATAAACAAATACTCCATTTTCTAATAGACTTGGCAGGTGGAGCAAGTTAAAACAAGGGACAGAGACACTCAAGACTCTAAGCTCCAAAAGGCTCATCCCAGCAGAGTCCCATCTAATTGCTATCCTGATTGGACTCTGTGATCTTAAAGGTCTTTTCCAACCCTACTGATTCGATTATAAAGTTCCTAAAGTTTCTTATGCTGCTTGCCAGTGCCAAAAAAACACAAGTATTATTCAAGGAAAAAAACACTTTTGCAAACAAGTGAAGCTGCAATTTTTTTTTTTCCTTGCACTAAGGTTACGTCACTTATCTCTTGTGTACAGATGACATTCATAACCATGTGCCTGGACCCCAGCTAAGTTATCTCTTTCCCCTAAATAGTCTGAGGGAAAAAAAACAACAAGAGTTATGTACAGGAAATTAGGAAGGCTTGGGCTTAATTTTGAAAATTCTTTCAGTTGAGCCTCCAAATTTTTTTTTTTCTATGGCTTTTCATGTATGAAAGATTTATCATTTGTGCAGGCAGGCTCAGGAGCTGCATGTGTGGCTGCCCAGCTGCACACAATGTGGGCACAGCACCTGCTGCACTAAAGCTCTCTGCAGACAAGCAGACACTTTCCAGCTATTCAGTCCAAGCATTTTAAATGATCTCCACCCTTCAGGAGACCTCTTTTTGCCTTTGTGGAAAATACTTATTTTAGTGGACAGGGTCCTGCCCACCTGGCTTCATGTGCTATTCATGATCAGAAATTCACAGCCAAATTCACAGCAGGTAGTACCAAAAGCATTCTAAGATTTCTGCAGCAAAATGTAATGACTTCATTTTAATAGGTAAACATGATGAGCTCCACAAATGACTGCTGAGGCATTAGACATCATTAGTCCCACAGAGAAAGCCCTAACGTCCTGCAATATCAAATTGTTTACCACTAATTTACAGGGGCTGAATCCACAAATACATTTCTATCATTTTGCAGTTGCCTAATTAATTACATATATTAAGCAAATTAAACTGAAGGATGCAGCAAGTACTCCCAGGGCAACCAATGGCTGTGTCACCAGCAATTTGCTGCTTTTGCGTTTGGAAGCACTCACAATTTTCTTTTAGTGGCAAAGACAATCATAAAAGGATGAAAGCAGGAATCTCACTAGTACAGCAGAAATCAAAAGACACTTCTATTGCATTGAAATTAGTGAAATAACTCCAAGAGAAGAACTTTATAAACATGTGCAGGAATGAACACACGTTTAGTCTTTGAACCATGTTGTGCCTATTGTGTGCATGCATATTTTGTGTCACACAGACAACAGAAGCAAATATCACCACAGTCATTTATTTTAAATGTACATACATTTTTGTTAATTTGAAAAGATACTGATTTTTCGTGGTGATTCAAAAATCATCTTCCAAAAATAATTTCTGGTACTTATGAAGCTCTATTTAGATTTTAAAAAAAATAAATTTGGCATTCTTTTTTCCTGTACTACAAGAGCACAGATCATTTGGGTAGCACAGGACATGTCTTCTATCTTCACATACAGGAAAAAAAAAACCTCAACAAACCAACCTGAAATGTACCCAAATCAGAAGGAAACACACACAAGGGTAATTCCACAGCTATTTGGTGGTAAATGATAAACCATAATGTGTCCCTTACTGGGTGTGCAGAATGTGTGATCCAGAGTTTGGAATGTCCTCATTTCCTGACTTTTTTTTTTTATCTGTGGAAGAGCTGCTGACTACCACATTTGATAGGGAGAAGCAAACTTATTCTTTGATGTTTTAAGTGCCAGACTTTGGAATGACTAGTTCTTCTGTTCCAGTATTACAGCAGCAGCTCTGAAAGAAAGCAGACAAAAAATGCCCCTACCCATCTTTTTTTTTTTTTAATGCCAATTTTGAGACATAATTTTTAGAATCTTCTTGGAGTACTCTGTGAAATCTTAAATGTGCCCCATGATACAAGGTCAAAGCCCTTCTCCACTTATTGATACCAGCATTTGTACTTTGAATTAAAGGTCAAATAAATCAAACAAATCCTACAAACAGCTAAAAGACTCTTTCACTCCATATCCTCCAGACTCACAGTGGTTTTACTTCAAGGTCCAAATCTAAGCCATAATTACAGTAAATCTTTCTTGAATGAACAGAAAGTCCTCTGATAAGCAGCGAAGGCAGTAAACTAAAGAATTCCATTGATACAGACTACAGCAATAACATTTTCAGGAGAAAATGGCTTGTAAGTCCTACCAAGCTCCAACCATCTAAGAAAACAATCTGCAATTTGTTTTCTTATTTCAAAGCAGGAGATGGTTATAAAGTTTTTCTGGAAAGTGCATGAGCTTAAATCCAAAATCTGATGAGCCTTCCCTTCCTAGTAGGCTAATTACCTGATGAGCCTAATTACCTAGGAATAGGTAATTAAAGCATAACAGTATTTCACCAAAATATTTATAATCTACATGGCCAAAGTAGATAGCACTTTTCAAAGTAACTTTTCACCAGAAATCACAGGCTAGCTCTGTTAGAACAGTCTGTGTATTCCCTTAGAGGTTACTCTGCTGTAGTCAATACTAAGTTTCCCCTTCAAAATTCTTCTATGAATTGAGGAGGACTTATCTTGACCCTTTTCTTCCATTTTGATAATTATTTCCTCTTCTGTTCCTCTTGGATATCTTTTATTTTCTTTCCATTCCTGGCAGCTGTTCCTTCCAGCAAATGCCCTGGCATTTGGGCTCTGTTAGCCACTCAAAAGCATCACAATCTAGGCTTCCTTGGATGGAACAGGCTCAAGTATCCTCTCTCAGGCACCTTTGGTACATGTCCAGAGCACTCACTAGCTCTCTATCAGTCACTTCTTCATGCAATTTAGGATGAAAAAAGCCCAATTTTTGTTCCAAATCAACCAACAGTAACTTTCCCCAAAACAGGCTGTTTTCTATGTCTGTGCCTCAGGACACTCCAATTTCCAAGCTCATTTTTCAGGGAGCAAATGGTTACTGAGGCAAACTGATCCTTAACTCTGTGTGCAACATGTCACTTGTAAATGTCCATTTTAGCAACCACAGTTTTCAGATTTAGCTTTTAAAAGTCTCTTAAATTCTAAATACATCCATGTGCACATCAACCTGATTCTTTAAAGAGTCTTAAAGACAAAGATTAAAGTCCTCTGAGAACACAATTATCCCTATTCTACACAGAGGTGCTCTCTGAAACAGGAGGCACACCAAGCATTAGCCTTTCCTCACTTCTCATGCCCTTGTTTTCACCATCCCAAATGCAACTGGCAACAGACCAAGAAATCCAGATTTCTTTTCATGGTATTACTCATCAAAGCCTTTAAGTTCCTTCACCTGCCAGCTGAGCCATTACCTGTTTACCTGGCAGAATGGTTAGGGCTTTGGTTTGACCACTAGTTCTGCCATAAATCACATTAGACTTGTGGAACTCTTCATAGAAGTGATGCTGAAGCAAATTTATCCTTTGCATCACAAGGCTGGCATTTCTCAGAGTGCAACTCCTCAATTATTGTACACTTGGTGAGAATTAAAGAGAATTCACAAAGTAAATCAAATTTGCTAATTTATCAGTAACTACTGATGTTTATTTATACTTTGGGCCTACCTCCTTGTACAAGCCATCTGCAGAAACAAACAGAAAGCAGCAAGAATCAATTTTGGGTTTTTTGGTTAGTAACAAACATTCAGAGGAAAACCATCCAGCCATCAATTTCAATGTTGATTTTTATGTCATTAGGCATCGATACTTACTAATATCAATAGGTACCAAAATATAGGGGTTAATACCTATCAATTTCTATAGTGATTTTGAAACCAATAAGCATCAGTAGACATTGCTAGGCATGAAAATCTATCAATATCATGAGCTACTCATTTCAATAGTAGACCAAGACTAATGATTTTGATGCTGATTTTGATATCAGTAGGCATCTCTACCTAGTGATATTGATACCTTTCAAAAGCAAGAGTAGTTAATATTTATAATTTTTTATACCTACTGATAGGTAAGTATTGATACAGTGATTTAGATAAGAATTTATACCTATCAATAGGATACTTTTTGATAGAGATACTTACTGTTATAGCAGTCATCAGTAAACATTAATACCAACTGATAAGTATCAATACCTATGAATATTATACCTATCAATATCAATCAATAACTCGGTATATTAAGAAGCATCAATTCCTATGGATGTTTACCTACTGGCCAAAGAGCCATGTGAAGCTTTGGTATGTAGGTTACAGGTTGTATAATTTGGTATGGGGCTTGTCCACTTCTGCTGTGCTTCCTGGAGCAAAAATGTTGAAGAAAAAGCCTATTAGGTGTGCAAAATCCTGCATTTCAATGTTCAGTGAGTGTGTGCAAAAATCACAGATGCAGGGGTCATTTGTTAATAACTGATCCTTGAGAGACAGAGGAGAAATATGGAAGAACAGTCTTGCTATTTCATTATATCCAGGAATTCTGAGTACTTGCATGTGGCTCAAATTAATTTGGTTTTCTTGGAAGCCAATTCTCTTTAAATCAGGTTAAGTTTCTCTTAAGCTATCTTGAGGATAGCTCAGTTTCAGCCCATGGAGATGTACTTCCTTCCTTCAGGTTTTGGAGAGTTTAGATTTCTCTGCACAGTTCTGGATCCTCTGCCATGTCCAGATTTTTTTTTTTGTTTTTTTTTTTTTTTCTGAAGGCTGACAACACAGCCAGCCCTACCCCTTTTTTCCTTTCAGCTGCAAACATCCTCCCTCTGTCCCACACACACCTCCAAACCCAGCAGGGCGAGACAGACACACTCCCACAGAGCTGTCTAAGAAGCTACAGTGCCACATGGAAAGACAGTTGGATTTACTGGCATTGTTTCTAACTTTAAATATTTTGTCAGCTCTGGATTTGTGGTTTAAATTTGCTTGTGTGACTACAGAACAAATGATAGCTATGAAAGCTACTGCTTGCTCATGTTATCCCAGCACAGATCAGTGCTGCAACAGGAGTATCAGCATGTGTGTTGACACTGGCACCTCCTGAAGAGGCAAGCTTTCAAAGTTCACCTCTTGCCTGCTGGAGAAGGCCAGGATGCCCAGACTAACACAACTTGCTGGTGGTAAATGTCACCGTGGTATCACATTACCACATCTAGTTTAAAAAAGTCTGACATTTAAAAGATACGAGCTTGGAAATCTCCTCCCAGCTCCACCACAGATGCAGTGCTGAGTGGCAAGGAGAAACTACTGTCTAGCAATTCAGACCACCTCCCTTCAGCACTTTTGGTTTTTCCAAGGGCATTTTCCATGCAAATAGTGACTCTGCTCAAATCCTGTTACCTTAAAAACATTGGCAGGGTCACAACCTTGAGAAGCACGGCTGATGGCTGGTACTGAATCAGGGAATTCAGGATGGATGTAATACACTACAGCAACACTTGCCACACCAAACCTGGGGATGGAAACTGAGTGGCTCCCACCCTTCAGTGAAGTGTCAGTATAAATGGGATCCCAACATCTGTGCAGCTGCTTCATTAACAGAACAGTCATGGTGCAGGATGGAGATTTTCAATTAAAACTGGAGTAATTTTCACCAGTCATAAGAGATCCATTTCTGAGGGCCAGCACCTTGGCTTTCAAGTTATTTCTCATCATTTCTCAGCCCAAAGTGAGCTGTTCAGCAGCTCTATGAAGTTGGTGCTGAAATACCTCAAATCTCCTTCATACTTGGTTGAGGAGGGTTACATTGGGTCACAGCCTGGCCTAAGGCCAAAGCATCTTCACAAAACTGCTCAAAACTTTCTGAAGGGCAGTTATCCCTCAGGGCTTCACAACCTAAATAAGGGTCTCTCCAAGCACCCTCTGTCTTCTCACTTCTTACAAATTCTTCAGCACCACATTAACCTCATGAATGCAGTGAGACACAAGGAAGAGAGAGGATGATTTGCGGCATTTGGGTGCCCATGGGTACCACGGGATGTGCTACAGACCCCCTGTGACACTGGACTCTTGTATTGGGCCTGTCTGGGATGGAGTTAACTTAGGAGGCTGTCTTTATCTTGTTCCTTTTTTTTTTTTTTTTTTTTTTTTTTTTTCCTTTTTTTTTTTTTTTTGCTTTTGGTCTTCCTAATCTCGCCCTCATCCTACTGAGGGTGGAACCAAACCATGCTATGCTGGCTGAAGTCAACCATGCAGAGTCATAAAACCATACCATACCCTTTTATCATCAAGCTACAAGAAAGGAAGGGTGAAGGAAAGCTTGCCAAGAGCTGTTAAAGCAGCAGCCTTAGCACAGCAGAGGGAAAATCAGTAACAGGGAATCATGCAGCAGCCATCTGGGGTGGGAAGGATAATACCCTCCCAGGAAAAATCCCTTCTCTTTACCCCTTCTATTGAGACATGAACTTCTGTGCTGTTTAACACCAGCCCCCCACACACAAACACTCACACACAGACTTTGGGTAGCCTGTGTCATAGAGGAAGGAGGTAGAAAATATTTTCCAAGAATAATTGATAAGTGATCTCCCTATTTCCCAAGAATAATTGATGTGTGATCTCAGCACAGCAGCAGCCTCTTTGCTGGGAATCTGCTCAACTCCTGAAGACTAGGGGGACCCAAAGAACGATGTGGGCTGCCCATTCTGCCATTCCTCCTCATGCACAAGCCTGCCAACATCTGCATCCCAAACTGGTAATGCTGTGGTGCTGCATGAACCCAAAACCTCGTTTGGTGTAATGGCCTGACAGCACACAACAGCCAACAGCCCTTTGTCTGCTTCCCACCCCGAGAGACTTACAATTTATCCTGTCTGTGAGCTCTTGGCTGAAACTAGGAACCAACACAGCTCCCAGCCTCCTGAAACAAGGGGGATGACTCTGTCCTGCACAGCATTTCTGCAGAAGGACTGTCACAATTACAGATGGTCACACCCTTGTGGCTGCCCTTCAGGGGCTGACACAGGATGGGTGACACAGCAACTCCTGATGTTGAGACATGCAGAGGAGAGAAGGGTTACTGCAATCCACCAGCACCTCAGCCAATAACTGCTTTGTATGTAAGAAAAGTGGTACTTAATCTTGTGTTTGTGGGTCAGGGACAAGCTCCACAAAGTTACTGCCCTGTGAGCAGGCTAATCCCTGGCAGTGAGTGTGTGAAACTGGGCTGAATTGGAGGCTCTCAGCACAGGAACCTCCGAGAGCTGTGCTTTTGCAGCGTGCATTAAACACAGCTCCCCAACACTGGCGCTGAGCTAGGTGCTCAGAGTAAGGACTGGAGAAGGAATTTCTGAGATAGCTATTCCATGCAGGAATTTTTCCACAGCTGATGGCTCTGAAGGAGGTGTTTTAAAGGTATCAGAGCAGCAGTGCACAGCTTCTTTGTGGCTCTGAGCCCGAAGCTGTACGGCTACCAGAAAGGTCAGGCACTGACTTCCTGCTGTTCCTAGAGCAACATAGAGCAGCTCACGTTGTGGGGCTGGAATCCAGGCCACTGGCACAAAGGGTGACTGGCTCCAGGACTGGCTGGAAACATGGAAGGAGGTATTTCTTGGCCTGTCCTTGCAGAAGCCTTCTATGTGGAGCTGGGATCCTGGAGCAAACTCCAGAATAGCCACTCTCTGGACTCTCCTACATGGTGCCTCTGCCAGATGTTGTTCCTGAGCCCTTCGAGGGCTCTACCCTCACTTTTTAGCTGGTTGAATTCCTCATTCCTTGCCAGTATTCTCTTTCAACAACCATCATGAGATTGATGACTTCCAGGTCCACAGCAGATCTATTTGACAGCACTAAAATCCCAATTCTTGCACAGTTCAAAGAGTGTCAGATCTTTGGGGGCCCCAAAGCTGCAGGTTTCTGAATTTCATGAGGTAAAACAGGCAGCTATAGACTTGAAAGAAGATGGTGAACAATTAGAGGAGGCATTATACCAAGTGGAAACAAAGGGAAATAATTCAGTAAGGGAAGAGAGAAAGAGAAGGATGGGCAGTGACAGAAGGAGAAGGATTTCAATTCCAAATAGATCCAGATGGATGAGGAAGGTTTCTTCAGGATGCTGTGAGAGCCATCAGCATTTGACATCCTCATCCTGACCCTTCCGTATTTAGTCGTCCAAGATAACCTCATGGTGGCAAACCCCAAGCTGAAGGAGAGAGCCTAACAAACTCCAACACTGGAGCATATTTTGACCTGAACTTCCAGGTCAGATCCCTCCTAGAGGAATCCAGATCCCTTTGAGAACTGAATACATATGCAGTAAATTGGGACAATTACGGGCTTCACTTTAAAACCATACTCTTATTTAAAATCCAGCTGCTAATATGGACACAGTTGTAGTCTTCCCAGTACTGTTCTAAACCTTGGCCAGGTATTTTCTCTCTTCTGTTTTTATGTACAAACAGGTAATTATTTTCTTTTACTCAGATCTGGAGGACCCAGTATTTGACATCTACAAGCGTTTTTATCCACCACTAAATGAACTACACCCACTGCCTAGCCAGGAGACTTCCCTCCTGCCCATCAGCACAGGTGTCTAAATGCTTGTTTAACCTCATAGTCGAAGGATTAAATAGACATAGAATCTGATCTAAAAATCATGGTTTCTATTGAAAACAGCTAAAGCCTAAAATTAAGGATTACACTCCCTTTGAACCAGTCATTGGATAAATAGGGTATCCATTTCTTGGAGTTCCCATGCTTTCAGAATAAAAAAATGCCTGCAATTGTTTGGGAGAGAGCGGTGGAACAAGTTAGTTTTTCACTTTGTTCTTGGAGTCAGGGTTGAAAAGAATGTATTAGGCAGTGTAAGTAAACCTGTAAAATCATTGCCTGTGCTGTACATATTTTAGACACAAATAAAGATTTCACCTTTTGTGGGAAAAGAAAAACATCTTACATTATAAAAAAAATTTAAATCAACCACTGTAAATCCTACAAACTGTGAAGTCTAAGGTACATTCTCAGTTTTGTGGGGTTGAACTAGGAAGGGTCACGTGCAATGTTTGACCGACATAGTCACACCACATATACATGCAGAAATGCTCCAAAGCTTTTCAAGGGCACAGGGTTCTGGAAAAAGAGCAAAGAAGGACCATCCCCACAGAATTTACCTGCCAAGTATAAATCTTCCCAAAACTACATTATTGGCTATAGCTCTTGTGCACAGCACACCTGAGAAAACCTTTAATTGCAAAGCACTACTGATCTTTTTGTGGATTTAGGAGCCTCTGGAAAATGAAAACAGCAAGTTGCAATTCAGCAGCTAATAAGAACACGCACACACAAAAATCATTCTCTTAATAAAGCTGAAAAGCTGACATTAATTTCAGTGTCCTTGAGATACTGTAACTGCACCCGAGGTCAGTTCCAACTGATGTTGGTCCCACAGGGAGTTTTTAAACTGCTGTTCACTAAGCTGTAGCCATTCCTGCTTTTCATGTCAATAAATCATGGGATTCATGCAATCAGCTACGACTCGCTGTGGCCTGGTATCCCCATCTCATCATCATGTGGGGGTCTAATGTAATTTACACAGCCAGCATAGTACAGGCCAAAATATTTGCTAAATGAGTCTTGCCTAATTATTTTGTCCAGAATTTAGATTCATGTTCACTCAGATTTAGTAAGTTAATTTTTGATAGAATCTACTTCTAGCTACAGTTAGATTCAAACTGGTATTTTCCAAGCTCTGTTGCAAGCCAAGGAGAGATTGACCATAGCTCTAATACCTTTTCCCAACAGCTCCCTTTAAATAATACACCTTCTCCATTGACCTAAGTGAGTCCCAGGAATCTGAAAGAAAATTAAAGAATCAATCAAATTAACCTTTTGACCCTCCTGCACTCTCCCATTTGCTTACCCACTCTCAATTTGGGATCTATACATTTCTTTGCAAATACATTGCTTCCAGCACTGCTTGGGATTTTACTGCTATTATTGTTACTCGCCCAGTCATCTGCATCATGTTCCTAATTGTTTGTCTTTCTTGTTGAGTAAGTGTTAAAGGGAAAATTCAGATTTGTAATTCATACTTAGGAAGAGTCTATTCTAGCAAAATGCAGTTTTTTGTCTTAAGATGCTGCATTTCTACTAAGCCCCTTATGAGAAAACATTTAGAACACTACACAGGAAAAGGTATGGGACTGTAAGAGAAGAGCACACACACAAAGACAAGCCTGTGTCATCTACAGGCATCAGAATTGTGTAATTTCTTCCAGTGGTGAGACTACCACAAAGTCTGGTTTATTCTGCAGCCTCCTAAACTTTGAGTGTCAAATGCCACATATTTCTACCATTTTTTTTCCCTAGCAGTGGTCTCTGTCAAATAATCCTGAAATTAAAAAAAAAAAAATAATAAAAAGAAGAGATAAGGGAATAAAAAGCCCTACGAGGCACTTGTAGTTTTTGAAACACTGTATCTATTTAATATTAGAGTTATTTCAAATACTGTGAGCCATCTGGAACATTATGGCTCTGGCTTGACTGCCAGAAATGGGTTTCTTTTGTTTATTCACTAGTAGAGACAGTTTCTAGTCCACAGAGAGTCTTAGTCTTATCACTAAACAAACCAGATAGTCAGTCATGAGCAAATGAGTACAGTGAACCCTGTCCTTAAATGCCCCACAGCAACAGCCTGCCTCCCTTAGGATTTCACAGTAGGTGGTTCATCTATCACAGGTAGGCAAAGCCTGAAAACACATTATTGCTGCTGGAAATGGGTTTTCCTCTGTGGAAATCCTTTCTTTCTGCAAATGCAAACTCCAGTACTTCAGAACTTGTGATTTCTAAGGAATTTTCTGGAGAAAATACAGACCCTATGTAGAAGGAAAAGGATATCTCAATGTAGATGTACTTCAATATAAAAATGGATCATGCAACCAAGGCCTCTTGTCTTTGCTCTCAAGAGACATCTAAAACTTTATGTTAACCTAATATGATGCAAATACCTTTTGTGTATGTGGTATGGGTGTAACATCTCTGTTACTCACACTTAAAGGAAATGAAAGAGTTCTTAAACCCCAGAGCTTGTAAACTTACCGCTTCTGACATTATTAGGAAGGAAGCATGGAAAGAAATTTCTTTCAAAAGGAAAAGAAAAACTAAATCACACCTCACCTCAAAACTGTTCACCCCAGAAGTTTGGCAGAGCCCTTGTGGTACCACTGGCCAGACACAAAACGGAGCAGCCTTGTTTTACAAAATCAGTTGACATCTGTTTGCCCAAGACAAGCCTGTCCTGCCCTGCCGTGTTCTCGTGCTCTCAGCAGCATCCTCAAGGCCTGATCTGATAACTCCCGGAGCTCAGAGGAAATCTGGCTCACACCACAACTGTAATCCTGCCATTTTGAAGAAGATCTATGCTCTTATCATTGTTTGCTTGTAAAGCAGCAAAGTGATTTACTGTTGCCTAATCAATCTCAGCTGCTAAGAGTAAACACATTTCCTTTAGACGTGGTCTTTATTGTTAAGCTTCTTTACTGCCTTTCTCTCTCTTTCACCTCCTTTAAGGATAAAGGATAAAGGAATATTGCTTTACTTTCACACTCCAAAATCAGAACAATTCCCTTTCCTCTTTTCTTCCAGTAACATCCATGCAATAAATTTTTGCACATTTATTGCCTTTTCTCTTTAACCCTCGCAACTTTGTACACAGAAACTTAATAAATTACAAAATGGAAAAAAAAAATCTGATATTGTATTGAATTTTAAACTTGCATCTACAAGTTAGAAAAGAAGGAGCCAATGGATTTCTGCCCCAAACCAAAAATATGGTAACAGCTAATCAGTGTTTTTCTGTGCCATTGGACTGGCAGAGGTTACATCCTACAGCTATGATTTCTCCTTGCAGGTGAACTACTGTATGCCCAATTCAAAAACCACCTACAAAATGAGGTACCATCAGCATCCCATTCCTTTTCAAATACATTTTGGATCCTTTTTTCAACCTCTTCTGGCTATGGCATTTAAAGCACTTATTTTTGCCAATTAAATTAATAAAGTATTTTGGAAATTTGCCTTAAAAGTATTTGGGAAAAGCATGCATCTACAGAAACCAAACCTAACAACAACTTCTTTGTACCAAACCGTGAGCAGCTGAGCACTAGGGCAGGAATGCCACCAAGAGGCAGATGTGCCCTCTCTGCTGTCACCCCCCCCAGTTTGGGGACTTGC
>WEZZ01016768.1:23313-36497 GCA_013400585.1 Chloropsis cyanopogon | reverse complement strand
GAAATACCTTAAGAACAGAGAGTACTACTGATGGTGATATTTAAATAACACCAAAGGTGAATAGAGTGAATCTGCGAATGTTACAACATTCTTTCTAGATGAAATAATGTTGGTTTTATCATTTGAAAAGCAAAAGATAGTTTCTAAGGCTTTTCCTTGTGTCAAAACTCAGAAGGTCAACCTTTGTTTTTTGCTTCAAAAAAACCCCAAAGTGTTTGTTTTTTTTCTGTGACAAAAGTTCTGGTGCTTTTTACATATTTCTCGGTGCTTTTTAGTAGCTATCCACATTCACAGCTGTCTTTTGGTTTAATTCACAAAATTCACAGAATGACTAATTAAACACGTTCTCCTTAGGCTTNCTTACATGGTAAATAAATGATCACTGTGATTATAATCTGAGCAATCTATTAAGAATTATCTTAATCTCTATTTTAATCTATGCATAAAATTGCATCTCTTTATCAGAGCACTAAATATCGATGACTGTTTGCACCCTCACAAAATGTACTGTATGTTATAATTTGTTATGCTTGAATGCTATTTTGTAACTAAAGCATATTTTAAAATTATCATCTGTATTTTGTAATGCTTATTGGCACACCGGTTAACCGTACTATTTAAAAAACACCAAAATTTGCATAGATTAAGCATATTTTAGTCTTCCTGTTCTAGAGTCAAGGTTCAGATCTACAAAAAATTCAAATGTATGTAAAACAATGACAAAAAAATCCATCATATCATACACTCAAAAGAAAAGTAAATTGAGATGAAGTGTGAATAGTTGCATTGTGTATCTGGACAACAGCTGAAGTTTGTCAGGTAATGACTACATTTACAGGGAATGTGGTACATAGGCTCCTAAACACCAAGACAAACCCAAATCACTTTTTCAAGGAATATGAGATTAATAAATTATATTTTTCTATTTAGTTTCACCATATAGAAATAGACAAGGTTATTAAGGGATAGGGGTATATTATCTGTATTAGTTGATAAGTAGTAACACTTTGGTTAAGATTATTTATATTTGTTTGACTTCTTCAAGATAAAAGACACTAACAAGAAAAAATATCTCTCATTAAAAAAAAATCTATATATTAAAAGTAAATATAAAAACATAGACCAGGCAAGAATATCTGTAGTTTGCAAACATCTGACTGAGGTATTGCTATAGGCAATACCTACAGGGTCTTGGGAAAGAGCTCTAGGTTTTTTGGGAGAAGAGGCTACGTTGGGAGTTGCTGAGTCTGACAATTCAATAGCCATGAGGCTACCACAGCACCATGTGTCAGCAACAGTCATGGTAATGGTAAGCTCAAACAGAATACCTGTACATATATCTATCTACATGTGGTCAGACATACAGGTGAACCCTGACAGCAAACAGATCACTCACAGAGGCACGAAAACTACCAACAGCCTCATTCTATTCCTGTCTGCTTGCTAAGGGTGAAGGCCCATTCATCAACAAGATGTACAGTGTGGTTCCTTGCAGAGACTGGGCTCAGATTCTCAGTCTCCCTGGTTGATGGCTCCTGGGTACACCAGCCACCAAGGCCACAACCCTTTCTTCTTGCTGGTGCTCATACAAGCCATGGACATGCTCAGTAACTGGTCTTACACAGTCTACCCAGTAGGTGTCCCTTAGATCTCCAGAGGCTCCCAAAACCACAAGTGTGTCTGGTAGCTGGCCCTATGATTGTATGAACTTCCTCATGAGGGGAAGAGAAGGGGCAAGTAACAATCTTTTCCCTTTTGTAACCAGTGACAGGATCTGAGAGAATGTCATGGACCTGAGCCAGGGGAGGTTTAGATTGGCTATCAGAACAAGATTCTTCACCCACAGGGGGTTGGGCACTGGAACAGTCTCCCCAGGGAAGTGCTTACAGCCTCAAGCCTGGCAGAGTCCAAGAAGCATTTGGACAATGCTCTCTGACACATGGTGTGATTCTTGGGGTGTCCTGTGCAGGGCCAGGAGCTGGATTCGATGATCATTTCAGCTCAGCATATTCTATGATTCTATGGTTTATTAATGTTCTAAGAAAACTGAATTCAAATAATGATTTTATATTTAAAGAACTAAGAATTAAGTATATTGTGAGTTTCTATGTATCAATTATCATGTGCATCATTACCAGTTATTAGTTTATCATTTTACCACATCCATTAAAATATTATTTGACACACAGATTTTCACTTGTCTTCTGATGTTATCTTGTCTTTATGCTGGAGCTGAATTTGATCCCATATTTATAATCCATCTGAAGAACACAAACTCCTATAAAGTCCACAAAAAGGTGCATTAACTTCTGAGAGATGATAGAAACACTGGTGAGAAAAGAATGATTCACAAGCCCTTGACTACTTTTCATCTGAGTAATGTTCTTGGCAGGGTGAACACTTGTCTGATTTAGAGAAGCAACAAATGACTTTGAAAATTAACCAGGGTCTAGACTGCTCAATGAAGCATCTATTATTCCTGCCTATTCTCTATAATGGAAGAATTGCTGCTTGAATGGTTTCCTCAGCTTAATCAGCAAATCTATCTTCCATATTTTTCTAGTGGCAGAACAATTTACATTTATACCTTAACTTTCATTGTTCGCCAAAACTTAGATGCAGCCTTGATTTTCTTTGGTATTTTTTAGAAGTACCTATGGATGTGATTTTACAGATAAACAAAGTAATCTTGCACTTCAAAATAGAAACATTTGTGTAACAACAATATATTTTTAAAATATGTTCTTGTGTCTTTAAATAAACTGTATCTTCTGGCAAACAATGAATAATCACAGGAAAAATGGATTTTTTAAGTAGGTCTAAAAAGAAAATAAATCTCAGACATTAGTTTTCAACAGCAGCTTAGACAGCTGGCCTATTTACAATTGCAGTGACAATGTCTTAGATCACCATAAAGTCTTAAGGGCAATATTGTAGACATTCACTGCATTTATTCACTATTTGTACCACAAAGGTACAAATGACACATGCAGGAAGAGGCCATCTGTATGATGGGAAAGCAGAATTTTAAGCTACAATTTTGCCATAAAACTACAGATTGTTAGGGGGATACCTCCTATTATTATTATATTAAAGAATTTAAGGCACTGGAATCTGCTTTTATTTTATGGTGAGGGTTTTGGGGTTTTTTGTTTTTTTTTTTCTTTTGTACTGGTTACAGACTGCTGCACATCTCAGAGTTACTTAGAACAGCTGCATTTGTTGTGCTATGGTCCCAGTCAGACACATACCCAGCTAATATACAGGATGGGAGGATGTATTTCAAGAGACATAAACCCTTTCTACATCTTACTCCCTATCCTCCTAGAGTCCTGTATCTTGCTAAAATACATAGGAGCTAAAAAGATGGATATTCCTAATACACAATTCCTTCTCATGTTGCACATTTCATTAGATGGAAATTTTAAAATATGCTACTAAAATTCTCCTGGCGCCTATATGCCTCTCATACACAAAGGTACACAAACAGACTGCTAAATGATAACTTGCTTTGCCAGCCCCATTTGTTTCCTTTCATATTTATTATCCATTTAGCTTCTAAACCAACTCTACCTCTCATATATTCTAATTTTCCTACACAGAGGACTTGGAATGGTTTTGTCTGCATTATATTAATCTGTTCAAATTTATTTCATATACGTATTCATTTTCCAGATTTCATTTGTCTGGTTTAAGTTACCCATTTTTTATGTTTTCTAAAAGTCCAAGAGAATAATATAAAGATCAGCTTTACCACTGTGACAGAAGGGCTTTTGCAAAAATGACAATTCACCACTTATCTTGCAATCAGCTTCTTATTGCTAGCAGATATTGCCTTCTGAAAAATCTTTCTAGGCTCTGTACATAGGCCTTAGCTCATGGTACATCTATGACCACACATTACCTATATTAAAAATGTTCCTGTAATGGTCTCAGTAATTGATTGCTCCAGTACTGTTTCTAAAAAGCATCTTTTTGTGTTGGAAATCATCATGCTCCAGCTCCCATCATTGGATCTTTTCATATTTCTTTCTGATATACTAAAGATCCCTTTATCTGAAAGCTCTTCCTCAGTATAGCGAATGCACCAAGTGACAGAAACAGGAATTATACCCCACAGCCATTTTCTGTTTAGACTTACCACCAACACAAACAACTAATTGGTTAAATCAATATTAATAAAAAATGTGATTTTTATAAACTATGGAGTGATTCCTGTCAATTAAAGAACATTAAAATATTATCCTAAATATGAAGATGGTGAGAACACTTGCATCACAAATATCTAGAATGTCTCACTCCTTTGTGAACAAAACAAGAAGTTAGAAAGAACAGTCTAATTTAATTTCAAGAAATTGGTTATTCAGTGAGTTTTTTAAATGGCTCTATCTTTATTTCATAAAAAATGGAATAAGAGGATCCTTCCTTTTTAATTCTTTAAAGTTTGTACTATCCTCTTCCTTATATTTTTGTTTTGAATGCTAAATATGGACAATTCAAACAAAAGACACCCCCCACACCCAGTAGCCACATCTATCCCTTAAAATTACATATTTTAAGAAAACTGTTAGTAACTAAGATAACCATCAAAAAAGACATGCTGAAGAAACCCATGTTAAATATCTCATGGTGACCTCTTCAACTATGATTAAATGGAATAGGCTCTGAAATCTTTACTACATGGAAGTCCTTGATCTGTTGTAGCAGATCCAGAGAAAGGCCACAAAATCTATTAGAAGGATGGACCACCTCTCCTAAGAAGATGGACTGAGTGGTAGGGTTGCTCAGCCTGGAGAAAAGAAAGCTCCAGGAAGACTTTGCTGCGACCTTTCAACACTTAAAGGGGAATTATAAGATGGGGACAGATTTTTTCGTAGGACCTCTAGAATTAGGGCAAGTGGTAATGTTTTTTAATTAGAAGATGGTAGATTCAGACTAGATATAAGAAATTTTTAACGATGAATATGGAGAAGCATTGGAATGGCTTGCCCAGAGAGGAGGTGGTTGCCCCACTCCTGGAAACATTCAAGATCAGCTTGGATGGGGCTCTGAGCAATCTCATCAGGCCCAAGATATCCCTGCTCATTGCAGGGGGAGGGGAACTAGAGGATCTTCAAGGGTCCCTTCCAACCCTAACTATTCTGTGATTCTATAATTCTATGAAGATGACCAGGGTCAAGCAGGTTTTGTTTGGGTTTTTTGTTTGTTTTTCTTTATTTTTTAATCTGTTTTGGGACACACTACTCTATTTTATCTGAATTGTAAATTAATTGAATTGAAAAAAAACCTCCTAGGTATTCCACAGATTTTTTTAAAATTAGTATCTAATATGTAAAATGCACATTTATCATACTTACCACCATATTTAACTGTTTCTCAAACAGCATTCTCTGGCCTGCCCTTCCTAAACTACAAAAGGTTCTGATCACTATGAGATATGCAATAAATTTTTAGTACTTGTACAACCAAACTCAAATGAAATTTTTTCTAATATACAAACTGATCAGTAGAATGAGTCTTTCTTTCTTCTTGCCTTTCCTTGAAAACAATGAAGTATTCACAAAAGGATGACTAACAAAAAATGTGTCTTGATTCTTGTGATTATTATTAAGCATATTAGATCATTAATTCAAGTTACAGGGAAGATATAATTGTTTTCTTTCCATATAATTAGGTTCATTAGAACAGAGTTTTAAAACAAGAAAATTAAGACGAATCTGCTTACTATGTGAGATATTTCAGACATATCCTGATGATAAATTCAAACTGAATAAAATTGCATTAATCTGCAGCCTTGGAGAACACCTCTTGTCATGCAGAAAGAAAAGAAGGTTTGTTACTCCCCAAGCAAATTATTTTTTGCCTTGAATCCTCATATTCTGTTGTTTATGATAATAAGTGCTGGTGAGAGCACGGGGGACTGGCTCTAGGAAGATGCTCAAAGAGCATCAAAAGATAATAAAAAAAAACAAAATAAGCTTACTTATTTTCTGTCCACGTATCAACAACTCAGTACAGCATGTACAGAGAAAGACAATATGCAGTATTTTACTCATCACAAAATTTGACGGTATGAGGTTGACTTGTGTCCTGGTTTCAGTGAGGATAGAGTAAGCAAATACCTGTTGTGGTCCACGGTGGTGGTGGCATCTTACGTCAAGGGGTAGGAGCCACGGGAGCACCAGCACACAAACGCGCACGCGCGCACACACAAACACACAAACATGCATTTTGGCATGCACGCACATACACATACACAGACACAAACACACAGCAGCTCGGCAGTGAGGACACAGCAGGGCCCAGGCATGGTGTTCCAACATGTTTTATTTCAAGCTACACTGAAGAAGTCCGGGGGCTAAACACAGAATACAATGGAGGATCCAGGGTTAAATACAGGGAAAGAGGGGCAGAGAAGAGCATCAGGACCAATGGGATGAGGGCACGGGGGTACAAAGGCCAGGAACCAATAGGGAATGCCAAGGTGGATAGGCGGGGTTCCACAAACCAACCGGAAAACAGAGAAGGGAGAACTTGCCAGAACATGAACATATAAAGGTAGAAAGGGGAGGGAAGGCCAATGGGAAGGATGAAACTAGGATAAATTAACATAATGCTGCAGAGCACCATGGGGGCAAGCTTTTGTCCTCAACCTAACCTGTGAGGAATGCCCAGAGCCTATGGTGCATCCCTCCAGGGCATTGTGATTGCCTTTTCCCCAGTAGGCTCGGGGCCTCCACAAATATCTTCTCCGCAGCTTTACAGTCAAGACATTTTTAGCATATATGTACATATTCAATTAAACATGAGATCTTTTTAAACATTTCTTAGTAGCATCTTCCAGTAATATACACTAGCTCAGTTTGGTATGGTTTTAACACATCTTAATGTAGATTCATGGACCACTTATAGTAGGAGAAATAGATTAATCAGAAATAACTGAAGAATTTATTAATTATCTTAGTTTCTTTTTTGTTATATTGAGAACATAGACCTATGTTAACACATTCACCATTTGTGTAGTAGAGAAATCCGACAGAAGTAGCTATACATAAAAAGGGATCTATAATTTAGGTGGAGAAAAAAGCCCGCACCTTTGTCTAAGCAAGTTCATTTTTCCTCTACGATGCACCTGTTCCTTCTTCTCCTGGAATTGGCATATCCTTTCCTGCTATTATTCATGAGCTATATGACTTTTCCACTGCTTTTTGACTGTGTTATTGAATCAGTCTTGATATTAAATGTTCATGAGGCAAAATGAATTCCTGAGAGTTATAAAGAAATTCTTATATACAAAATATTTACTAAACTATACTAATCACTTCTTCTCACCATATACTTTTACACCTTCTTAGTTTATTTTTATGAAAGAACTGTATCATCCACATTCTACTGAAAAGCAGTGCTTGAGTTGTATAATTATAATAATAAAGATAAATCCATACAATGATTCTGAACTGACCCTGATGAAATTACTCTCAGAAAATACAGCTGCTACAGAATTATCAGCAGTGTACTCAAGAGTGCTGAGATCTTTCATTTTAACAGACAGTGTTTGTCAGTTTTTTCTCTGGTCTACTTCCCCATATGAAATCACATTCCTTTCTTATCCTGTAGCCTGATACAGTAAAGTGGCTTCTAAATTTAGCATTTAAATATTTTTATTGTATGCCTCCAACTCAAACTTCCAGCTGCAGAACCAAGTACTGAAACTCAGTTCCATTCTTAGTAATGAGCTTAAAGGCCCAGACATGAGAGAAAATGCATACAAGGATAAAGAAGTTCCAGGCATAGGACATTTCTGATCCATAGCTCTGTTTTGCATCTTCATGATTTGCATTCTGGTCTAGGATTCAGAATGGAGTCTGGCATAGACTCGTTTGCTAGATGGCTATGGGACTGCCTGACACTTTTTAAAAACTAATGTCAAGGTAAGAAAACAATTAGAAGGGCTGCTTAGTAACTGTCTCTTTGCTATTTTAATATCTGATTGATTATTTTCTTAATGCAATTCTCAAAACAGGTCTTACATATAAATTTAAGTCTATATCCTGTGTCAGGGTTCATATCATTAGATGTGTATGAGTTATCCTGAAGATGCAGATGTCTCACAGCAATTAGGTTTCCAGACCCTGGAGTGTCCAGCTTCCCTTTTTTGGGCATTTAAACAAAAATTAAATGCTGTGATACCAAATTAGGTAAATATCTTCCTCATATCTGATCCTGTTTGGAACTCACAAAATATTCATTTACTGATTCATCTCAACTGTCGTATTCGAGAAAATAATTGTGTTTAGATCATGATTTCATGATCTTTAGACACTCGAAATAGGTTTCACCTGAGATGCAGGTTGCCTTTCTGAGCATTTTATTAGAATGCAACATTCAATAATACTATTATATGGAAAAATTGAAAAAAATACCAAAAAAGGGAATAGCTTAACTAATTACAGACATCTGGTAAGAATTTGAAATTCTCCCATGTAATTGTTCTCATGGAACTACTACCCATTCATGAATGACTCAACCAAGCTCTTTAGTAGAGAAGCATTGATTGGCTTCTTGTTAATGTTTATGAAATTTCATATATATTAGTTATATCCCCAGGTTCTTATTAGTTTTGTACTGAAATACAGGATTTCAAAACCATTCAAGTTTCCTTTCTCAAGTACAGCAGCATGGGATTTTCTATATAGTATTTTCAAAAGTCTACAGATCAACTTCTGCATTATACCTAAGTAATAAGTTGCAAACACTTTTGTCTTATGTATTATTCCAAATTATTTAAACAGCTAACTTCTAATAACATAATATAAATTCAGTGCAAATGACTTGCTGAATAGTCCAGTGAAAGTTTCTTTCAACACAAGACTACAGTTGGTCTCACTGATTTTAAGGAGGTAAGAAATGGTAACTCCTCCCTTATGCAGGACGATTGTCTTTAATAATTAAAAATAACATTATTCACATAGAACAAGTTCTTCAGTGCTTGTTTTCTTAATAATAATTAAGAAAATTAAGTATTTTCTTATCTTCCATTTCTGGAAGATGTCTAATGAAAAGAAGCTTTAGTATAAAATAAGAAAAAGTAAATATAATTACATATCTCTGAAGAATCAGAGAAAATTATTTTAGTAGAAGAGAAGTTTTATTTTAGAAAACAAAAAATGAGGGTGAGTACATAAATGCATATTTAATCTTTTCTTCATTTGGCTTTGCTCCCCAATATATTTGTTAAAATATTGCTAAAACCTGCAAAATATTTTTAATTTATAATGTTTTTCAAGCATTTACTGTAAATATAGAACTTCAACCTGGACTTGATGATTTCCTTGTCTAATAAGATCCAGTATATTGTCACCTTTGAGCATCTTTCACTGTCAGGTTTCAGATTCTCTTGACTTTCACTCTCTCCTTTCATCTTTGATGCAATTTAATCTCTTATCAGACACTCAAGTTGTCTGCTTTCCTCTCTCCTTCCCTCTCCTCATTCCCTTGTTGCTCTTCAGCTTTAGATCAGTTACAAACACTTTGATGATATCACCTTCCTTCTGTATTCTCTGATAAGGTTGTTTCTTCTATGTGCATTTCATTTTCTAATGTAGTGCAGTAATGTTCTAATTTCTGTAACATGCTCTTGCAGTTCAGCTTCATCTGCTTGATTTGACTGGAAACACATCAAGTGTTTCAGGGCTAGCTGTTGTGAGATATGATATGATCTGCTGAGTTTTACTACTTTGTGTCACATACCTGCTTCAAACATGGAATAAACTGCTGTTTAAATCTTGTCCATGTATTTTTTTATACTACCGTAATGCTCTGTCCTTTGAGCATTTTCATTACTTTATTTTTCCACTCAGGATGTTAATAAAACAGTAGTCATTCTGCAAATGCCTTCTGATTGTTGAGAATATGTCATATCAGCAGGATTGCAGTACTGGAATAAGATCCATCCCATTACACCTCTTCAACCTTGTCTGCCTTGTAACCATGCTAAGAGGCTTTGCTGATACAAAATGTTCTTCATTGGTATGAACAGACCTGGGAGATGGTACACTTACCAGGACTTATTGCACAGTTCCAGAACATCACCTCCTAGTTGATCAAAGAGGAATCAATCCAGGGTGAATAAGTCAATTTATGTTGCAGTCGGACATTTAGCCTTTTTATTCATATCATCTACAAACTTGCTGTTATTTTCAAAGTTTAAAAAAAAGTTTAAAAAAAAATATGGGGATTCTTCAGTGCCAATTTAAGATCCAGCTAAGAGATAGAGTGAATCTATGCTTATTTAAATTTTAAGACAGACCTATGGACAATAACCTAGTCCATGATGACTGTATTTTCTTGTCAGATTGTCTTTGAGGTAGAACAGCCTTCACTTTCTTCTAGATAAAAGTACTGTGATGAAGTGTCTGTTTACATTGTGGCTATTGGTGCCTGTACTTCCAGTCCTTTCTTATCCATAGATATGTAAAATTCCTCAAATTTCAGATGGCTACTGTTTTTAATGTCATGATGATCTGGTTGTCTCATGGCAAGCTGGAGTTCATTCAGGATCTGATTCAATATCAGTGTCCCACAGTCTGGGAGAGGATGCTTGGGAGGACCTATGTTTCATATGGGATAGCTGACTGTAATTGTGGCCCTTTCTGCACAGGTTATGACCCTGACTGCAGGAAGAGAGAGAGATTCAGAAAATGATCTGCTTTTATGCATTCTTAATACACAGCCTACACTATATACACTGCTATAACTATATACACTTTGCTTATTTACTTCATTCACCAGCAAACAGGCCCTTTATATTCCCATCACACAATATTCAATTCCTCCTTCTTCCACCAAATTTGTTTCTATAATGCAGATTCCAAGAAATAGTTATGTCCCAAGTCTTGGGGTCTGGAGTGCTTAGAAGCTTTCCACAACTCCCCCCTTGCAACACTACAGGCTGGGGAAAGAGTGGCTGGGCAGTGCCCAGGCAGAAAGGGACCTGGGGGTGCTGGTCACCAGCCAACTAAACATGAGCCAGCAGTGTGCCCTGGTGGCCAAGAAGGCCAAGGCCATCCTGGCCTGTATCAGGAATAGTGTGGCCAGCAGGAACAGGGAGGTTATTCTTCCCCTGTACTCAGCTCTGGTGAGGCCACACCTTGAGTGCTGTGTCCAGTTCTGGGACCTCAGTTTAGGAAGGACATTGAGATGCTTGAGCATGTCCAGAGGGTGGCAACGAGGCTGGTGAGGGGCTTGGAACACAAACCATGTGAGGAACGACTGAGGGAGCTGGGGTTGTTTAGCCTGGAGAAAAGGAGACTCAGGGGAGACATCACTCTTTACAACTTCCTGAAGGGTGGTTGTAGTCAGGTGGGGGTTGGCCTCTTCTCCCAGGCAGCAACTGACAGAACAAGAAGACACAGTCTTACACTGTGCCAGGGGATGTTTAAGTAAGACATCAGGATAAAATCCTTTGCTGAAAGAGTGAGTGGGCACTGGAATCATCTGCCCCAGAATCAAAGTCCCTGGAGGTGTTTAAAAGACTGGATGTGGCACTCAGTGCTGTGGTTTAGTTGATGAGGAGGAGTTAAGTCATAGGTTGGACTTGATGATCTCTGTCTTTTCCAACCTAGTTCCTTCTGTGATTCTGTGAAAATGACCTTCCTTATATCTACCATTTTAAAAGAAAATGTGATTCTAACTTGTGGATCTTTCTCATGATCTCTTCACTCCAGAGGTGTTTTCTTGATGCTACCCGCATTACCTACACACTGTAATTTTTGGAGCTAGGTTAAATTCTGTAGACGTAAAGTCTCAAGGGCTTCAAAAACTTCTACATATTTATGTCTCTCATTTTTAGAAAAAAACACTCAATATGCCTAAGCTAAGTTATATTTCACAGAATCCTGGTGCAGTTTGGGCTAGAAGGTACCTTAGGGGTTATATAATTCCAAGTCCCGTGCCATGGACAGGTACACCTTCCACTCGTTTAAAGTTTACTCCAACCTGTCCTTGAACACTTCCAGGGATGTTGCATCCACAACTTGTCTCAACAAACCCTCCTACTGCCTCATCACTCACATAGTGAAGAAATTCTTCTTTATACTTATAGAAATCTACTCCCTTCCAGTGCAGTACTGCAAGACTGCTCTCACGTTTCCCTGGTCTTCATAGGAGGGATGCTCCAGCCCTCTGACCATCTTTGTGACCTCCTCTGGACCAGCTCCAAGAGGTTTCTGTTGGGGACCTCGGACCCAAACATAATAATTGCAATGGAGTCTCACCAGAGCAGAGCACAGGGGCAGAATCACCTCTCTCACCCTACTGGCTGTGCTGCTTTGAATACATTACAGAAATCTCTTGGTTTTCTGGGCTTTGAGCACACACTGCCAGGACACCTTATGTTTCTTGTCCACCAACACTCACTCCCAGGTCCTTCTCTTCTGGACCACTCTTAATGCATTTTCTATCCAGCCTGTATTTGTGCCTGGGATTGCCCTGATCCAGGTGCAGGACCTGGCACCTGGCCTTGTTGAACTTCATGAGGTTCACACAGGTCCACTTCTCAAGGCCGTCATGGCCCCTCTGGATGACATTCCCTCCTTCCAGTGGTGTTGTTTGCAACATACAGCTCAGTGTCACCAGAAAACTTGCTGAGGGTGCACTTGATTCTGCTGTTCCTGTTGCTGACAAAGATTTCTTACAAAAATATAAAAGAAATATTAATTGCTTAAGCAGATCTATGTACACACTGTCCTCTTCCCCTTTCACTGCTATACATCATAACATTTTTGTAGAATTACAATGATATTGCCTTCCACAATGGCTCAGCCTGGAAAGAGGGGTGTTTGAGTCCTAATGCAGTGACTCATATAAAACCCTACTTTGGGCAATGCTGTGGGGGTAATATGCTCTCATTATTCACTCCAGTATAAAATATTAAAATAAATGTGAACAACAATGAACAAACAGCATATTATAGTTTGTTTTCTTTAGTTCTTAAATACTCCTATAGTTACTATGGTGAAAATCATTACTGGACTATTATATATTGCTGAAAATGATTAGACTTTATGGCAGCAGAAAGGATACTAGATCTTGTGAAGGTCATTTTGTAGGGTTCAGTCCCATAGTTCATGTCATTTGAGCTTCTCTCCTCTTAAAACATTCATTTTATGAGGGTTATGCTTTTT
>WEZZ01016768.1:3964-18479 GCA_013400585.1 Chloropsis cyanopogon | reverse complement strand
TCACCGCCTTGTCAACCATGTGGATAGAGATGGCCTCCATAATGAGGCACTCTATCACCTCTCCAGCAATTGAGGTGAGGCTGGCTGGCCAGTAATTTCCTGGGCCCTCATTCTTGTCCTTTGTGAAGATTGGAGTGAGATTTGCTTTCTTCCAATCCTCTGGCAACTCTCTTGATCCCCAAGACCTTTCAATGATGATCATGAGTGGCCTAGCTTTGGTGTCCACCAGCTCTCTCGGCACTCATGGATGCATTCCAACAGCGCCCATGGACTTGTGGATGTCAAGTTCACCTGCTCATAATTGCTGTCTGATCTCTCAGCTTGGTCATGTTGGAGCACAAAGCTCCTCATGAGCCTAAGGACCCTATGGTCACTTTTACCACAATTTTGAGAACTAAGTGTCTAAAACTAGCTGTGTGACTAAGGTATGTCATTTCAGATCAGAGTCACTATAAAAAAACAGGAAACACCTCTCTATAAATCCAGCCTGTTAATGCTGGGCTGTTGTGAATCTAAGAATTCAAATCAACTGACCAAAGAGAGAATGAAATGAGGGTGAACTTAATGCTGACATGGGTATTGAGGGGTGGGGCTAGAAACCTAAGGAGCAGCCCCCTATCTTGTTTAGTGATATGCAGTTCTGCACAAATAAACAGCACAAAGGAGTGTAAAATGGAAGGTTAAAATAATTTTCACTCTTGCAGCCATCAAGTTGGGATGCAGCTCAGATCTCCTTTAAGAAAAGTCTCTTTATGGGTTTCTTCTTGTCAACGAAAATTTTGTTTGCAAACTCCTTAGCACTACAGGAATGGCAGTATTACATTTTACAAACAAGTAGCCAATATAAAAAAGACAGTCCAGTTAGTGCTGGCTAGAAACCTGAGATGAAAATAGCACTGCCTATTCTTTTTTTCTCCCCCATGGTAGAATCTGGGCTATATATGAATTAATACAGTGAATGTCTTACCTTCTACATCAATTAAGTTTTTATAATAGTGAAGTATTTAAGATTTTAATTATTAATTGCTAATAAAATATATGTATTTGGATTAATGTGGATATTGATGAATAGAAATTGGTAAAATAAGTATTTAGATGCATGTTGATGGGAAAACATTTGTTATACATGATCATAGCCAGTTATACATAAAATTAGTTCTACCAGCTATTAAAAGTCTTTGAAAGGATGCATTAAAATCAATTTATTTAACCAGATTAGATCAGGAAAATTGGCCCAAGGAGAAGAAATGGTGCCCTTGTGGGATATATTTGCATAGCAATATTGGTTAATACTTATTATCTTCTATGAATAAGCTACAAGAGGACTCCTTTCAAAGAGGTGTAACATAATTCTGTGTATGAAATTTAAGACATAAATCTATTTCATTTTAAACTAGACCTGTGCAGCATTTATTATTTCTGTGAAGAAAACTTTCTTTCTTTCTCATTCTTTCTTTCTTTCTTTCTTTGGTTTTCTTTCTTTCTTTCTTTCTTTCTTTCTTTCTCTCTTTCTCTCTTTCTCTCTCTCTTTCTCTCTTTCTTTCTTTCTTTCTCTCTTTCTCTCTTTCTCTCTCTCTCTTTCTCTCTCTTTCTCTCTTTCTTTCTTTCTTTCTTTCTTTCTTNGACCTGTGCAGCATTTATTATTTCTGTGAAGAAAACTTTCTCTTTCTTTCATTCTTTCTTTCTTTCTTTCTTTGGTGTTGATTTTTACTATTTTTGTTTGTGGCCCTATTCAAAGGAGCTCCTTAATGCAGAAGCTGTGTATGCAGGCACAGCAAAACAAGGAATTTATTCACCACTTCCCATGGGTGGGTAGGTGTTCAGCCATTCCCAGGAAAGCAGGGCTCCAACAGGCAGAACAGTAACTTGAGAAGACAAATGCCATTGCTCTGAGCACTGCCTCTTCCTTCTTCTTCCCTCAGCTCTATATGATGAACATGATGCATAAGGGTTGGGATATCCCCTGGGTCAGGTTGGGTCAGTTGTCCCATCTGTGTCCCCTACCAATCTCTTGTGCAAGAAATTTCCTGCTTTCTGGCCAGATGAAGTGAGAAATGGAAAAGGCCTTGACACAGTGCGGGCACTGCTCAGCAATAGCTGAAATAACTTTGTGTTATCAACCCTGGTTTACTTACAAATCTAAAATGTAACACCAAAGAAGCTACTATGAAGAAAATTACCTCTATCCCAGACAAAAGTAGAGCAGAACTTACATAGTAAAGTTGTAAACATCAAAAGTAAACAAATTACAAATTCAATATACAGAGATCTGCTGATTTACAGCATGTTTTTGGTGTTTTCACATCAGAAAAGGTTGAAACCCAGTAATCTAGATCACAGAGCTTTGGCATCACTCATTCAATTTAACATCTGATTAAACTGCAAATGTTTATGTTTTCAACATATTATGAATTTATTACAATTAAATGCTGTACTATCAGTGCTACTTTCCAACTGTTTTCAGTTAAATCCTCAGTACTGTTTCTCATGGGTTGAAGATTTGAGTACATAAAATCTAACAGTATCTTCTGAATGAAATCACTAAGAATTCTTTTCAATTGCTAAAATGTGGACTTTCAGTGGCTAAAAACATGAACTGCAAGATTTGAAATAACTTCTACTCACGAATTCACAAAGTTCAGCAGAATTGCTGACATGGATTTGAACTCTTCATTTTCTTTAACACAGTTATGGTGCGGAAGTCTATTTAATATTAGCACTCTAATGAGATCAAAGGGATTGAAAAGTTCTTGGATCAAAGACTAGATTTAACCTTTGAAACTTTATCACCTTGAAAATTTCAGCTTCCATTGCAAATTACATTTGTCTTATTTTCCAGTATATCACAAAAGCTTTTACAGTGTTATCAGTGAAAAAACAGTTTACATGTGGTTGCCTCCACCCCCAGTGAAACATGAGTTCTGGCCTTATTGCTATGCTTTTTCTTTTCAGTTTTATTTATTTGGGCTTTCGATTGTTTGGGCTTTTGTAGAAAAGGTTAAAAAGACAGCTAAACGACCAAGAGGAATAACATGCAGGGGGAAGAGAAGTGATTTTTCTCCCTCAGTTAAGGACTTTCAGAAAACATATTGTGTGGTGTTTATTTTATGAAGTCACTTTTCATTCATCTGACTCATATCATCATTCCAGTGATAAGGTACACATATATGTAAAAAGATTTTTTTGGTTTCATATTTACTTATGTGAGAAGTGTTCTGACCTACTGTTTAAAATGAAAATCATATACTGGATGAGTTCTTATTAGCTGTAACAATCTTTCATAGAGTCATTAAGATTCTTGCTTCTATGTTGTAAAATTTCTCCTGCCCTTTATAAGGCGCATACAAATACCTCCAAATATGCGGAATATTTGCATTAGAGCAATCAATTCTGTACATAATTTATGTAAACTTATGGCTAAATGTATTCTAGATATTCAGAATGAGATATACTTTAACACTAACTGATAGAGACTGCAAAGTACATACAGTTTTGTATAAAGCCCTCTTCCCCCTTCAGCCTAGGAATTCAGTAAGAAGTTAAAAATGTACCAAAGGACATAAGGGTGAGTGAAAATGATGAGGCTGCAACAGACATGAGGATAAACCAATCATATTTTTCAGAGTTGGAGTTTCTCATGCTTTGGAAATTTCCTACTTTTCCAAGGATTGGCTCTTTTATTTCTGTTTAACAGTCATGACAGTTTCTAGTTTATTGCTGAAAAATAGAAGTGAAATAAATTGAATTTCACTCTCATTTCTTTCTCCATGTTCCTTAGGGATTCTAAAACCATATCCACACTGGATGTTTTTGAAGTATAAGAAAAAGAAGCTATCTGATTCCTATCCATAGTAATCCTTTTCTTTTTATAAAATTTAGTTGTTAGTGTTAAAATATAAACCTTATTCCATTCTGAAATTAACATGCAGTTATTTTTTTCCCTACTTATAACTGGTAGGCATATTAAAATGTTCTCTACTGAGGTATCACTAGAAAAAAATCACCTTTCCCCTCATAATTGCTTGGAAAAGATGAGACTAGCAACTGAATAACACTCCTGTGATCACCAAGGAATAGTGACATTAAAAAAGGCAAACAAAATAAGCTTCTATGTAAAGTAGCAAAACAAGATGGGAGCAGGAAAAAAGCATTATGTAAATCTGTTTTGCAATCCACTTCCATGTGATTCCTAACTCATATTTTGAGAAGCACAACACAGCAGGCAAAGTCATAAGCATACAACTTGGTAACTGTTTTCTATTTACTGGAACACTGTGGGTTTAAAGGTTCAGATGAAATGTGAAACTTGTATTCAAGCTCACTGAGAAAAGGCTGAAAAAAATAGGAAAGAAGCAGAAAGCAAGAATGTGAATGAACCCAGACGAGATTAGGTAAAATGAAAATTGAATTTAGAAAATCAATGCTAAACAGCAGGAAAAAGGAAAAAAAAAAGGGTGGGGGGAAGAGGGAAAATCATAACAGAAGCTCGTGCTCCTGTGGTCTAATTAAACGTGACGTGTATAACACACTCCAGAATTAAAACACACTCCAGAATTAATTCCTGAGGCTTTGTCTAGATTACTAAACTAAACAGTGTCAGGCCAAACACTTAAATACTGCCATATAAGCATTTATACTACCAAATCAATAGCAGTACCAAATCAAATATCACTATGACCGCTGCCATAGTTCTGGCTTTGGCTAGAGAAGACGGAGGCTGGGGTGAGCCAAAGCCAAGGACTGTTCCTGCCAGTCCTGTAGAAGGGCAATCCTCTCCGTTTCTGGAAGGGAAAAGCAGGAGAGTGAAAGGACATCTCAGCTGCATGGGTACAAATAGTGTTTTGCTGCGGGGAACCGCAGTTTGGGGGGATGGATGAGATCCCCGCTAGCTCAGGGAATTGGTGTCCCCACAGCTAAAACCCGCCACTCCCCGGGGCCGGGATAGGGAAGGGTGGAAGGTCCTGTGCGTTCTTCCCTTCTTTCAGTCTGCAGCTACAGCCAGGAACAAAAGAATGGACCCTCAGCCGAGATAGGCAAAANGGAGGAAAAGGCTAACAGGGAAATTGGGAAACTTCATAAACAGCAAGGAGAATACAGAATGAACCATTTGTCATATTAACTAAACAATCAGAAACTAATAAAAACAGATCCCAACATTTTGCTACTTGCACTCAGTGGAAAACTATACCCTCTGGAAATTTAGTTTATTAGAAAGACATATTCAATGTTCATTCAGTGTGCTTTAGAGCCTGAATTACTCAAACCTCTGCCCTTCTGGCCCTAAACTAACAAAATCTGGCTTTGTATGACTGTGAGAAATCTTAGTGAAGCAACTGGAAAAGTTTATATTTCACATTTCTTTAATAATAATCCCTTATATTTTGTAAATAGGTCTTAGTGTTTTTGGAGAGTTTATTCAGGGATTGAAGACACCATAGTCCATCCATATTACAAATTCTGATTTTGACAAATTTTGGTTATGCTAGGTAAGGCCAAGTTATTATTTATTTCTGTACATCTCTGTACAGAGATGTACAATCTCTGAATTAATACTCTATTACTCTAGTAATAATCTATTATTATCTAGTACCAGTATTTTCACGAGGTGTATTACAGTTTTCAGCATTGTTGATGCCAATATTACTAATCCCTGTTCAGATCTTCTGATCTTAGGATTCTATATAGCATACAAATATTATGTGTGCTAAACTGTTTTGACTTGAAGGGGACCTTCAAGGCTGTTTATGTTAGTAGAAAGCACTGCCTGCATTATAGTTCTTTCCTAATGAACTAAGGAAGAATGCTACAGATGTAATGGAACACACAATGCTTAGAAATTCATAGTTCAAAATGCTGCCTCTGATCTTGCTGCCTTACTGTGGTGAGGATGCCCATTTATGATGAATGAATGATGAATTTCAGATGAATGAAAATGCCCATATTTATGATTTATAACAGGAGCTACTCTAGAATTTTGAAATTGCCTGTGTGATTTTAACATTCTGTGCTTGTTAATTTACATGTTAATCCTAATTTATTAGGCTACTCTGAAAATCTTATCCACAAAATACAGCAGGACACTTGTAAAACATCTATAAAGTTGGAATTTCTTTGTCTCACTTTCCATTCACCTTTGTTATGCTTAAATGCTATTTTATTCTTTCCCATTATCCATGAAATAGAGTTACTTAGAAATAATAAATACATAAAAAAATTAAGTCCTTCATTATCTTTTCATAAACCAGTTTTTTCTTCCTGTAAACACTGCAACAGAAGCAAGATTAAAATTCCAGATTTCCACAGCCCTGGGCCATTTCACTAGCTAACTTCAACAAAAAATACAAGCCCCAGAGGGACCAGCCTAACTTCTGTTCAGAAGTGAGTTAAAAGAATGCTGTAGGAGTCTTTACTCTTAAGAGGACCTGTGCTGGGTCCAACATGGTGTGGAATGATAGAGAGCTACAGCTGTATCATCTCAGGAAGGGGAAGCTACAGAAAAACTATAGCTTTTTTCATGCCAGAAACTGATGGTTGAGTTTTCATCCTCACTTTCTTATTTTAGCCAAATATTAATATTAATTATGAAAATTATATTTCTAGTTTTATGTTGCTATGGTAACCCTGAGAAACAAAAACTCAGGAAGGCAACCAAAATCTTACAATGATTATTTGCATACAACACTATTTTCGGGTGGATACAATCTGCTAGTGATGGCAATTCTTGCAGCAAATAAAGGTGGGCTGCAAATTATTTCTGTTAAAAGATTAAAATAACACATATAATAATATGATATTTAAACTATCTCTAAAACTATAAACATAGATTAATCTAAAAGGCATGAAGCCTTTTGTTGAAAAAATGTTGAAAAAATAAGATCATGAACAGCAGATTGGTCAGTGTTCATTGGAATATATTTAGAAATTTGAAACATTAATAAATTTCACTGCTGTAATTTCTCTACCATTTCCTAATACTGTAGATAGGCAAGCATACTAACACCTTTGAATTCTATAAAAGACACTGAACTGGAGCAGAATATATAAACTATGTAGAAATTTGAAAATACTTATTCAAATGAGTAGTTTTGTAACTGTGTATTTAACCCTTGTCCATGAAGGGGTCCAAATTTCCTGAATATATACAGTTCCTAAAGAAATAAATTCCCATGTGTACTTGTAAAATGAGTTCATACTCTACCAAAAGGGCAAAAAAAGAGAAAAATGAGACAGTGAGTGAGTGAGTGAGCAATCTACAGATCAAAAATATGGGATAAAATATTTAAGGAGAGAAAATAGTACCATAGCTATGCTTTGTAAATATGTTATATTTAAAAAATTATAACTGAAAATTGGTGCTGCATTTTATACTGAGTCAGTTACTCAGATTATATATACACTATTGATATTTCAATTCCTTCCATGTCTAAAGCTGTTTTGTCATCATATTGCCATGAAATATTTGAAAATTAATGAAAGCAAGCTACCTAGTTCTGCATGCTGTAACTCAGTACCTTACAATGGCAACAGAAGGATAAAAACAAGCAAAGTCTGAAACTACTTTTTGATGAATTCTGCTAATCTCAGAATGAACCATTCAAATGCTCATAAATCCAACATCTGTGCATTTCTAAAATAGAAAAAAAGACAATATAAATATTATAAAGCAGATGTTTTTTCTAGATTTTAAATAAATTTCCTTGGTAATGGCCAGTGACTAAAAGCTTAACTATGTTGCTTTTTTAAGGGCAAAACTCCCCTAGGAGAGTTGCAGGGGAGCTTTAAAAAATTGCTGTAGGGCATGGAGACCTTAACTGGTGGCTAGTAGGAAATCTATGTTGGAAATCATAACTAAAGTTTTAAGTATATAGAAGATAAGCTAATAAACACTGGGGAAGAGCTCATGAATATGTGAGAATGAGGTGTACAGATCCTGATGGGCAGCAGGTCACATATTTGCTAGCAGTCATTGAAAGAAGGGCTTGTAAGGAAGAGAAATAGCTACCTGATATCTCTGATAAAATAACTAGAAACAATTAAAACCAGTGGGAGGAGTGTCATATATTAGCCCAAATCTCCAAAAATTAGGAGACAGCGACTGACCAACAGTGCTGCTTCAGGAGATGTAGGAATAATATGTGATTTTAAGGTCTTTTACCCATTCTGTGAAAATTCAGAGCTGTAGAAAAAGATTCTGAAACCCAAATATTCTTCAGTATCCTCATAAGTGAAATAATATTTTGGCCCAATTTATTTTTTGACTGAAGTGGAGGTTGAACCAGACAGACTCCACAGATCCCTTCCAACTAAGTCTCCCTGTGATATGATGATTTCATGTTTTTTAATAACCTGACACCTGGAACAACCATGCTGTCCTACTTTTTTAGGTGTGAATTTCTTCAGCCAAATATTAAGCAAAGTAGTGTCCAATTATTTAAATATTCTTGTATAGAGTAATTTTCTTTAAAATTTAAGTCCAAATGGAAAATACAAATACTGGAAGAAAGAGAGATTGTAAAAATACAGCAGCAAAAGTGATGTAATAGCTTATATTGTACTGAGTATGTGGACAATCCTGGGTTTATTATGTAAAGGTGCTGTTCAGCTGCCAGCATCCATGATGTCACTTTGCAGGCAGTCACCATGGTCATTGAATTTAGGTGGATTTGTTAGCCAGCTTTCACTCCTTTCAGACAGGAAAGCAATTAAATCTCTTCATTTAAAAATAGTGAAATAGCACATTCGGCTTTCTGAGATACCTGGAAAGACTGGAACAGAAACATGCTAGGGAAAAGAAGCGGAATTTGTCTGGAGTAGTGCAGAGAATGGAGTTATTGATTTGTAGGACTGTAAGTCTGTAAATAACAAGCTGAAAGATAAAAGAAGGAGGCAAAAGTATACAGAAAGCCAAACAAAAATAAGAATCATGAGTGACAGTGGTCAAAAAGGGATAAGGCAAAGATTGATACATGTGGTCTTGAGAAAGACTGGAAAGGAGGTTGTGAAAGAAATGAAACCTCTTGGAGTGTGCTCTTTCTGTGCTCAGGACAGCAGAACTGCTCCTGTGCTGCTGCGAATGAAAAGTGAAATAGTGTTGCAGTTCTACCTCGTTGCTGCATTCAACTGAAATTTCCAATATGCACTTAATAAAGCTGCATTCTAATTCTACTCAGATATAGAATTGAACTCATTTCAGTATGAGGACTTTTACTCACTTTTGATTTATACTTTGTAAAAGAAAAGTCTCCCTGCATTGGCAAGACCTTGTAAACAACTTATCTATCATACATGAGAAACCCACAACTAAACCTTTGCAGCATCTTGCCATGATCACTACACTTTCTGTTTCAAGGAAGAATTATGCAGAGAGTATCTATTTTATTTCAGTGATATCCAAATTTTAATCCTTGCTTGTCTCTGGACACTGAACTAAGTGCTCTAATTAATGCAAATAAGAAAAGCAGATTGTCAATCACAGACTCATGCAATTATCATGGTTGGAAAAGGTTTCTAAGATTATCAAGTCCAGCCGTTGACCTAGCAATGCTGTACTTGCCACTAAACCATATTTGCAAGTGGCACAAGAACAAGCCTTTTGAACACTTTCAGGGATGGTGATTCCACCACATTTAATTTATTATGTTCCTAACTTCTGTACCTCAAAATGATTTAGTTCTATAAAACAAAGGTTTGAAAAGAAGTGCTCTAACTTAAGCATTTGATTTCACAAATACGGCTTTTGTTGAACTTACTGGAAATCTTGAATAAATTTACCAGAAATTTATATATGAGAGAACTCTTCACTAGGCATATTTTATTTGGTATTTTATTATGTTGTGGTCTATTTAAATACCTACAGTGGTTCCTTTTAATAATCTGGAATTTTCTTAGTGATCTGTGCTGCATATTTCAACAGATAAATTTATTAGGAAAAAGGAAAATTGTGAATTGAATATTTACTTCCATTATTTATTAGTATAAACTAATGGAAGTGTCCTTTTATCACCAGGTGACCCGCCTGGTGGATGCAGGAAGGGCTGGAGATGTTGTCTGTTTGGACTTCAGCAAGGCCTTTGACACTGTCTCCCACGGCACGCTCCTGGAAAAGCTGGCAGCCCATGGCTTGGACAGGAGCACTCTTTGCTGGGTTAGGAACTGGCTGGATGGCCGGGCCCAGAGAGTGCTGGTGAATGGTGCTGCATCCAGCTGGCAGCCAGGCACCAGTGGTGAGGCCAGCCCTGTTCAATATCTTTATTGATTACATGGATGAGGATATTGAGTCTTTCATCAGTAAATTTGCAGATGACACTAAGCTGGAAGTGTGTGTCGATCTGTTGGAGGGTAGGATGGCTCTGCAGAGAGACCTGACATGGTTGGATGGATGGGCAGAGTCCAATAAGATGAGATTTACTAATTCCAAGTGCCCAGTCCTGCATTTTGGCCACAATAGTCCCCTGCAATGTTACAGGCTGGGGACGGTGTGGCTGGACAGTGCCCAGGCAGAAAGGGACCTGGGGGTGCTGGTCAACAGCCAACTAAACATGAGCCAGCAGTGTGCCCTGGTGGCCAAGAAGGCCAAGGCCATCCTGGCCTGTATCAGGAAGAGTGTGGCCAGCAGGAGCAGGGAGGTCATCCTTCCCCTGTACTCAACACTGGTGAGGCCACACCTTGAGTGCTGTGTCCAGTTCTGGCCCCTCAGTTTAGGAAGGACATTGAGATCCTTGAGCGTATCCAGAGGAGGGCAACAAGGCTGGTGAGGGGCTTGGAACACAAACCATGTGAAGAACGACTGAGGGAGCTGGGGTTGTTTAGCCTGGAGAAAAGGAGACTCAGAGGTGACCTTATCACTCTCTGCAACTTCCTGAAAGGTGGTTGTAGTCAGGTGGGGGTTGGTCTCTTTCTCCAGGCAGCAACTGAAACCAGAGGACACAGTCTCAAGCTGCGCCAAGGGAAATATAGGTTGGATATTGGGAGAAAGTTTTTTACAGAAAGGGTGATAATATACTGGAATGGTTTGCCTGGGGAGGTGGTCAAGTCACCATCCCTGGATGTGTTTAAAACGAGACTGGATATGGCACATGGTGCCATGCTCTAGTTGAAGTGTTAGGGCGGGGTTGGACTCAATCTTGAAGGCCTCTTCCAACCTAGTGATTCTGGGATTCTGTGACTGTCTTTTATAGGTCTTGAAAACATGCTAAGGTTCTTTGCTCTGAAACATTAGAATCTTATGTTTCAATAAAATAAAAAGATAAAAAACTTGAAATGTCAGGAGTATGAATAAAAGATTTATATAATATTTTATGTAAGCATGCCCACGTACAGCATGTGTTTCTGTGGAGCACCCACCTCACTACAATTTGACCATGGTGATCAAAATGAGTGTCTAGGCACTTTTCCAGTATAAATGTTAAATAAATATATGCACATACAGTCATGTCTCAATGATGGCACTGAAGGAAGCAACACAAAGTCACTTTCTTGCTCTTTTGTTGCTAATCTGGTTAATATAAACCCTCCTCTTCATCAATCCTGCACCCTACTGTGCCACAGGAAGGTTTAAACTTTAAGGTAAGAATTTACATTATCCCTTCAAAGAGAAGGGGACTTTATCAACCACATCTCTAAATACAGAGCTTTGAAGTATTCTCTGCAGACCTTGAAAATGTAGTGCATACTCTCAGGCCTCCTGACAAAATAAATGTTGGCTGGAATCCATGTTTAACTAATTTAAGCACCTTACTTGGCAACTATATTGGCAGTCATTTCATCTCATTTTTGCCATCTAAAAATTAGATTGTGTTCTCACCTGGAGTTCTCATACTTTCTGTGCAGAGAAAAAGATAACCTTGAGAAGGCTAATTGATTTCCATATCTTACATGTCCATCAGTATTGGATGAATTTGATTACGTAGGACTACCTGTGATCGTGGCCTTTCGTATGTAAAATTATTTTAATTTCTAAAGCCTAGACCTTTGTTCCTTTGTTTCTCCTTTGACACAGCACCTCAAGTAGCCTCTCACTACTGTTTGTGTAGTGATCTCTGGAAAGAGGAAATGTTAGACACTGTACAGTCATATAGCAAGCAGTGGTACTGACATGGCTTGCATTTCAAACAGGCAACACCAAAAAAAATGCAGTGAGAGATATAACCTCCCCTGTTAGGTGCATATGGCAAGGAGGAAAATTCAGAGCAGGGCAACAAGAAAAAGTTACAGTGTAGACAGAATGCCTACATGGAAAAGGTAATTTCAGTCTGGGAAAGACTTATCTGAGGGCAAATACTTGGATTCTGAGTAGCAAGGATAGATGAATGAGGCATAATTGCTTTCAAAAGGAAACGGTAATTTTTTGAAAGAAAAAACTCTGAAGCAATAGTGAATACAAAGACAGTAAACATGACAGAATCTGAGTTGTAGGGGACCCTCAAGGATCACTGAGTACAACTCCTGGCCATTCACAGGACAGCCCCAAGAGTCACACCTTGTGCCTGAGTGTTATTCAAATGCTTCTCGTACTCAGTCCGGATTGGTGCTGTGACCACTTCCCTGGGGAGCCTGTTGAGCCAGTGTGCCCAGCCACTCTGGGTGAAGAACCTTTTTCCAATATCCAGCCTAAACCCTGACATGTTGGAACAGGCTGCCCAGTTATGTGGTGGAGTCAGGACCCCTGAAAATGTTCAAGAAATTACCGGACACAAACAACCATAGCTTAGTGCAATGGTGTAGTTGATATGGTGGTGTTCAGTGAAAGGCTGGATTCCATGATCCTGGATGTCATTTCCAATCTTAATGATTCAATGATTCTATGAAAGAGAAGGCAGCTTGGAGACAACAAAACTACAGTGTGCCTACTCAGTCTCCAACAGCCATGCTTTTTGAGAGTGAGATTTCTCTTTGCACTTATTTTCTTCTCTCTGAGGAGAGCAATTTGCTCCTTACAATGACTCTTTTAGGACACTATCTCACCAGGTGCACCTGGAGAACGAAACTGCATGCATGTGACATTAACTGTTGAGTAGTCTCTGGTCCTGGAGCTGTAAGTGGATGCTTTACAGGAATCAACAGCCCTCAGCTCATTTTTTGGTAGCAGCCCAAACAGCAAGAAACTTCTGTCATGTGTGCTTCATGTCAAGACTGCATAGAAGGTGAAATCTGTCACAATCCATGCTTATGCTATCTGTATGGTGCAGACTCTGGAGAACCTTATTCTTCCTACTAGGTAAAGATTTCCTGGCATCATTCCAAATGGCAACCTGAGAGCGAGGTAGTATGTATGCGCTGAGAGGAATTTGTGACAAAGTAGCAAACCAAGCTGCTTTATCCTTTGAGGTGTTGCTACCTTTTAGTTGTATAAGAATAATTATTCTTAAAAATATAGTACTATAGAACAATCATATTTTCAATGCTTTATAGAAAAATTATTTTGAAATAAATGAATGTAAAAATGGGTTTGAAAACAAAAATTAATATTAATCGAATATAATGCTATTATGAAATACAGTGGTATTATGTGTACATGACATAGAAATGTACATATTTATAGAAAAATATACACATACATGTACATATTTATAAGAAAATATATAATAACAATATATGTTTGATTAAAATCAGGATGAAGCGTGCCAATCTGGCTGAGAAAGAAGTAAACAAATCAACCAACCAAACATAAAAATCCACAAAAGTAAAATGTTGTAAAAGGCAAAGTATAATGAGATTATTCAAAGTAAACGTGTTTTGGCAATATACTGCTTTCCCTAAATCAATCTTTACAACAGGCAGTGATTATCAAATTAATACTGTTAACACTCCTTACCAATTTGTGGATTTAATATTTTTTAACTGAAGCCAAACAAATTAGTACACCCTGCCTTTCAGATATCACTAGATTAGACAGTTTCATGGCACCAAAATACAGAGAAAGCATATGCTGCAAACATAAAAGTATTTTGCTTGGCTTTGTAAAAAGTAATGAGATGAATAGTGTCTTTTGTGTTCTTTAGTGATACCTTTCATTTGGATTCTGAAAATAGAATCTTCATGAATGAATTCCTTGTTGGGTGCTTTCTTTTTTGTTGCTGTCATTGGAAGGGGCTCCTTTTGAATGCACTTTGGGCTAATGAACCAACATAACTTATAGACACTAAGAGTCTGAAAGTGGCTGTAGGCAATTTCTCTCTTGTGCTTTTTCTTTTTCTTTTTTCCTTTTTTTTTTTTTTGTTCTGTTTTGTATTTTTTTAAAGACTCAGCAATGCTACAGACTAATAGTTTATGGCAGTCAGCTAATGAGTTGAAACTTCAGTGAGATAGAAGGCACACACAATGGAAATGTGTGAAAAATTGAGAGGACAAGGTTGTTAAGGTAACCCTATCTTGGTTGTGTATTTGTGAAGCTTATTATAATGCAGTGAAATGAAAACTTAATAAACATATCTAGTCATTATGAAGAAAAAAAAAAGACATATTTTTGAACTGCAAGATGCACGGATTTGCTGTTGCAATTGCATTGTAATGGAAA
>WEZZ01016767.1:182570-217045 GCA_013400585.1 Chloropsis cyanopogon | reverse complement strand
AAAGATCAGCATCAATCACTGCTGAGGAGAGGAGATGGGAAGAGACTTTCATGTATGTTCATGGATTTTGATGATGTCAGGAGCTACTCACAGCTACTCTGCACCGGGTTCCTGCCTATTTTATATCTGAATAAAATGTACAGGTGACTCTCTTAATATTTACAGGACCTTTTAGACCAGGTCTGATGATTCCAGCTTTCCTTTGAAGCTGAAATCTATGAAAGTTTTTACAGTCAGTGTCTGAGGTCAGNCTGATGCCTTCCGAAGTAGCCCCGATTTAACTGGAGTAGTGCACATTTATGAAGAGCTCAAGAGGAAAGGCATCGAGTTCCCCATGGCAGATCTTGATGCTCTGTCTCCAATACACACACCACAGAGGGTAAGCTGCAGCCTTGCAATTCCAGGGGTGTTTTCTCAGGATGTCTAAATAGTTGGATAACTACTCATTTTTTCCCTCCCATTTCTTTGAATTTGGCTCATTTTCTCACTCCTGGAAGGACATTTTAATAGTGAAAGAGCATGTAAGAGAGGTATAATACAGACTGATAAGCTATCTCCTCCCTTGAGTCAATCATCAGTCTGAGAAGAGGGAAGGAATTTTTAACATTTAATCTTGTACCACAAAACCACCAAACAAATGCAACTAATTTGTTCAAAGAGAGCCCAGCAGGATTTATGATTGAGATTTACTTCTTTTGCTCAAAAGTGTGGTTGCTTCTATTGCTGATAACCCTGAGCCAAGGTCTGCCCGTCTGTTAGGGGGGTACAGAGTCTGAATCTCTCTGATCCCATGGTAATGTGAGAACTTTACACCTCTGGAAAGTTAGGTCTGGAAAGTTGACAGAACTGCTGCTTGGAAATAAGTTAATGATCACAGGTGTTCTGATTATTCACTCTGAAAACTGAAGTTAATGAATCTTTGAAGCAGCAAATGCAAGTGATCAAGGACTGAGAGATTACAATTCTTGTGTCAAGGTTAATGAAATTCAATATCTGTGTATCACATCAATTTTTGGAAGCTTGCAACTTAATTCCTAATTTAAAATAATTTATAATTGGCTCTTGTTTTTATTTTGCTTCTCACTTTTCTTGTAAAAGTAAATGGACTTAAATACTTGTGGGTTGGGTCAAAAGATACGGGCATGGAAGATTTTTGGAGCTGCCAGTCTTTTCTAGTAGCTGCAGTGACCCTTCCCACAAGGTAGCAATTATGTTCTATATTTGAGCCTGTTTGGCCTGAGGTTGCTGACAAAGCAAGTGCTGTCCCAGCTCAGCTTTTGAACTCCTGTCTTTCTGATGTGGCAGAGTGTTCCTGAAGTTGATCCTGCAGCAAATATGCACAATTCCCAGTCTCAGCAAAGGATGAGCACCAGTTCCTACTCCTCATCCTCTCCAACGGCGTATTCTGCTCCTCAGGCCCCAGCCTTGAATGTGACTGGTCCCATCACTGCTAATTCTGAACAGGTATTGGCATGTTGATTCTTTCCAGTGAGACTCTTTCAGCAAGCCAAATTAGAAATTAATTTGCAGAGGAACTTTCATTTTAACTCTTCGGGCTTTGTCTCCTCAGTCTGGCTCTACTTAGTAATCTTTCTTCCTGTTGTACTGTAAAATCTGGGCTTTGGATGTGCCTCTGTGGCCTGGTAATGGCAGCACAATCTGCTGGTCCAGCCCACTCAGCAGTATTTTAGCAGTTATTCCCATTAGCCCCTCTCCTTTCAAGGCACAGAATGTCGTGCAGATGCAAGAAGCCAAGCCCTTGCAAATGCCCTAATGCAGAATTTTCTTTTCTCCCTGCAAAATGATAACTTCAGAGCCAAAGATTCTACTTAAAATATGTACATCTTTCCCCACACTGGAATGAGGCACCACAGCCAAGCTCTGGCTGTAGGTGCTGTTTGCAATTGCTTCCCTCCCATACGGACACAGCACATCTGGGTTTGTGATGATAATTCTTCTCTTTTTCTCTTCCTTTTCTCCTGGGTAAACTTTTTATCTTTTTGGTTTTTTCCTGCTAGAATGTCTGGAGCCTGAGATATCAAGTCAGACAGAACCAGAGATATCTCAAAGTCAGTTCTTGAAAATGAACTGCTTGAACTAAAAGATTATGGAGTGTTTTGCTGTCTTGTTACCCCAATTTAGATTGCCCGGCTGCGCAGTGAGCTGGATATTGTTCGTGGGAATACAAAAGTGATGTCTGAAATGCTGACAGAAATGGTACCTGGACAAGAGGATTCCTCAGACCTTGAGTTACTCCAGGTAAGTTTCCTAGAAAATATCCTGATCCTTTCTGTGCTTGAGTTTCTCTGGGGGGTGTGTTTTGCTGTAGCTCACTTCACAGCCCATGCTTGGATTCATAATGGATGTGGGCTGTGCCTGACCCTGGCAAGTGCCATCACTTGATTTTCTTCATTTGTTAAAGCTCCCAGTGACAAGGATTTCCTGACTTCCCTCAAAACTTGTTCCAGTGCTTTCCTCTTTGTGAAGCTAGAAATTTTTCCCAATGTTGAATATCAGGTCTCCTTTACCACTAAGCAGCTTAGAATTGCCACACGTTCTGTAAGCCATGAGCATTCCTGCTTCTTTTACACCCTCCATCACCACTTGTACTGTGTCAAAACATTCCCAGTCACCATGCAGGAATAAACACTCCATATTTCCATCAGGACTAAAGAATGCTAAGGGTCTGTGGATTCTCTGCCACTTGAAATTTTATCTATGAACTGTCTCTTCAGAAGATGAGTTTTCCTGAAGGTGTGGTGTCTTAAGGCTCAGGTGAAGTTCCTTGGTGTCCAGAGGGCTAGACTGGGTAATCAGGAAGGATTTCTTTGCTGGAAAATCCCAATCCAGTGCAGCTCTGTGCATCCCAAGAGAGAAAACAGTAGAAATTGAGCTCATGCCTCATGCTTGACACCTATTTCCCAAGGGTAGTGGGGTGGCTTTTTGGCTGAGGAAAGTCACAGAGTCCCACAGATGAGGAACATTGCGATCTGACATTCCAGCTGCTGCCCTTAACGTGGGATTTGCCTTTCCACAGCTTCAGAAATAGCCTTCTGTTTTGATCCTCCAGCGGGGAGGATGGGCTCCCACAGCAATCCGTTCAGAGGAAGGCAGGGAATTGCTCTCTGTGATACATCAGAGTTTGAAATCCATCCAAAAACTGGTCTCTCCCATGCAGTGGCATTGTGTGTTTGTCTCAGAGCCATCATGGCAGCTGATGAGAGGCTTTGCAATAAAGAGCCTTTCAGTCACTGCCCATTTGGGTCGAACTGCTCAAAACAAAAGCAGCTTCCAGGAAACCATGACAGGCCACAATCGAACAGTTTGCTTACACTGAGAAACAACCACCAGCATCTTGACAGCGTAACCTTAGAGCACAGCTTTAAGGTGAAAGAACTTGATCATAAAATGGAGTGACAGCAACGATTCTTTATTCCAGCTGGTTCCCTTCTGTGACTGATGCAGGCTAAATCTGAAGCACAGAGCTGGGGAGAGCCCATTTTTGATCACAAAGGATGGTTAGCCCTTTGAGAGCTGTGAGCTGGGTGCTGCATGCAAGGACTCCTTGCTTTGAGGTTTATATAGCCCTCCTCCTTAAATAATTCCTGACATTTTCTCCAACAATCAAATGTAAACAGCCTGCAAGAGAGCCAGCTCTGAGCAGAATAGATAGGTACTGTCAGCCCTCCCGGAAAGGCAGCAAACAAACCTCTGAAATGTCACAATCTGCTTCGAAAGTGATGGGATCAAAACTGACATTGGAGAACACATTCCTCAAGCTGTTAAGGCAGCTGGATTGCGCTAGGTGAAATTTATCCAGAGCTTAGGATGTCAGACCATGCAAGGAAAACAAACACATTTTTGCTTTCATCCTGAAGGTTGTGTACCAACAAGTCATCCTTGTTTAGTGCTGTATTTTTGCTGTGAAGTGGAGCTGGGAGGAGTGGAAGATGACAGAGGGACATGCTTTAGCTGGAATGTCAGTGTTTATTGAAGTAAAACCGTTGGCCTGATCAGAGTCACCCTGCCATACGTCATGTTTCTTCCTGCTGTTCTCCCCAGCAGACCAGTTTGACCTTTGGTTTTGAGGCCTTTCAGGACTACAGAATTCTGCTAAGTATTTGGTGGTGGAAGAGATGTCCTGCAAGCATGAGAACTCCTGGTCTAGGCAAACTGAAGTCTAGATTTCTTGATGAGAGCCTTTTAAAATAAATGCCCTCCCTCTGCATTCCTTAAAATGTTCTTCTGAAACTGCCCATTGCCTTTGTGCAGTCTCTTGTCTGCGCTCTTGCTCAGTGGAAGGGAACATTTCTGTGTGTCTCAGTGCTGGAGGGTGTGTGGAACACTCACCTTTTCATGCTCCTGCTCCTTGGTTTGTCTTTACCCTCATGTTCTCTGAAGCTGGTAAGTTCTGTGTCACCAACACTTCTCATCCTAGCACACACTTAGTATTTGTGATAGCCCTGATGAACCTTTTTCCCCCCACATGATGTTCCATCTTCCACATCATTTAGTTTTTAAGGATGATACTGCCAAAAAGAGCAGATTGAATTTTCCTTGAAAGCTCTCTTCTGGGAAGGTGTTGTATTAACATGTTTTATTCTTAAAACAGATGACTAAAATACAGATATTTATTTTCTGAAGTGCTCAGAGTTAAAGAAGAATCAGGAAGTTGAATTGTGAATAGGCTCTCAAGGTTTTATGCCATCATCTCTTGAAGGGCGTTTGATTAGATGTGCTTTTGGGTGACATTTAATCATGCAAAGATAAACTTGTCTTAGTGTTCCTCAGCTGGGGGATATGTTTGGCTGTGAACAGAGCTCAACTAAATCTACTTATTGCTTGTTGCTTATCAGACTGTGTGTGCACAATGCATTCCTCCTAGGAGCTGAACCGAACCTGCAGAGCCATGCAGCAGAGAATTGTGGAGCTTATCTCACGGGTGTCCAATGAGGAAGTCACAGAGGAGCTGCTGCACGTGAATGATGATTTAAATAACGTCTTCCTGCGATATGAAAGGTGGGGCATCTCTCCCAGCAACCATTTATATTCATTCAGGGTTTTCACAGAAGAATAAAATAGGTCATTTGGTAAAACTGGGCCTTCTGGGCCAAGGGTCTAACATGACACAGAGAACCAAACCACAGGAACCATTTACACAGTGTTTTTATGGCCTTTTATGGTAACATTCCTGTTTCAGTTGATTCTTTTAATACTGTGATTATTTTTTTTGTACTATGCATTGAATTTTTGTGAGGCATATCCATAAAATTCAAGGCAGCCTTGTGAAAACACTCTGAATGCAGAGGCTTGAGTCTGCGAGTCCCTGTTGTGCAGGGCTGTACAGGTGAAGGGACTTGGGACCAAAAATAGCACAGCCACAGTCACTGGTTCCCCTGCTAGCCCTGGCTCTGCACAAATCTCTGTGCTGCTTCCTGGCTTAAGGAGGCTCCTGTGAGCTCTCTCTGCCCTCTGATCTCTGAGCTTTGCAGTCCCAGTGCTGGTGCAAGGGGAGCTGCCTGAGGTGGGCGGGAGCATCGTGCATGCAAAGGGTTTGTTTTTAAGTAACACTTAAAATCTTGAGAAACAAAACCAGCCTGTCTTGTGCAGAGCTAATGTTTCGAAGAGCTGGTCTGCAGGAATCATCCCCAGGGACAGGACTTGGGGCACAGGACTTTCGACATGTCAGACAAAGGCGCTGTCAGGCACATCTGCTGCAGGAGGCGACACGTGATGCCGCAGTCTTGGGAAAGTTTAATCTTCCCCTTAATGACAGGCCTGGGGAGCGAGGCACCAAAGAGTACCCTTTGTTCCTTGCCCTTAGCACAGGGCTTTGTTTCTCAAGCCTTTAAAAATAAATTAGACTCTAGATCTGTGCATTTGTGCTGTCACGGCAAAGGCTGCAAAGACGACTCGGTGCCCTCGATTTTGCCTTTGATTTCGTCGTTCAGAGGAGATGGGGCAAACTTTGAAACAAACGCTGGCTTTTTGTGTGAAATGGAGGATTCTACAAGTGGCAGAGTGTAACTATCACTGAGCTTTAGTCTGGTCACCCTTAATATTTTTTCTATTTCCCCCCATCTGTGACTTTGCTGACTGTGGCTGATGTGTTTGTAGTTATTATTCATGAAAGGGGAGCTGAGTGATGTTAGCAAGCCGTTTGTGGTGGAATAGCTGCACTGGTCTGAGTGTTCAATAAATTCCAGTTCCTCCTCTGCTATTCCAAAAGCTCCACATCCATCACGCTGATTTCTAGCACAGGGACCAAGCTCTGTCAGTGACTCAAGCAGGAGCTCTGGCCTTTGCTGTGAAGCCTTGGGATGTAAATGAGCAGAAGCCTTTTGGTGAGAAATGAGGTGGGAGGTGTCTTAGGTTTCCAGCAAAGGGAGTTGAATTTCCAGTAATAGCAAACACCCACAGTTTCCTAAAATTGAAATTTGGGCCTGAATTTGGTTCTGCTGCCTTTTAAGTCTGCATTTTCCTCTGTTACATTGAGGAAACATTTTAGTTTGCTTGACGTTCCCTGTTGTATTTTGTCCATCTGGGAGAAAACCCAGAGGATTATATGAATATTATGGGATTTTTGCTGGAGAGAGAGACTACTTCTGAAACTACTTAGAAAAATTCAAACCTCCAAGAAATTATGGTGCTTTTCCATGGTAAGGATGGAGATCAGACTGGCCTCAGACAGGCCATGGGAGCAGGTACTTCCCCGCTGTTCTGAGTTCACAGAATCACAGAATGGTTTGAGTTGGAAGGGACCTCAGAGCTCATCTAATCTCACCCCCCTGCCATGGGTGAGGACACCTTCCACTAGACCAGGTTTCTCAGAGCTCCATCCAGCCTGGCCTTGAAGACTTTCATGAAAGCTGGGTTTAGGTTTGTGGCCCCAGATGCACGGAGTAAAGAAGAGATCAAAGCTTGACTAACCCGACTTCTTCTCCTTAGAAGTATGAAGGTTTTATCCAACATCATTACTTTTCCTTGTTGGAAAGTACCAGCCTATTTGAGCAGAGGCTGTGACCATCTTTGAGTCGACTCAAGATGTTTTCAGCAGTGAATCTGCTCTTCATTGTCCCTCGTGCCACGTGTGCCTGGGTTGGGCTGTGCCACACACATATGGCTCCTCATTTACATTATTGCAGCAAGAGGGAGCTGCTTAGTGGGCGTGAGACGAGCTGCAGTGCTTGGCTTGTTGAGCTGTGAGCATCAATCTTGCTGCAGTTCCTCCTGTCCCTTGGCTCACACAGCAGTCTGTCACAAAGCACTTAATGATTAAAAAACCCCCCAAACCAAAAGACAAATCCTGCGGTGTTTTCCAAGCGTGTTTGTGCTGCAAGATCAGATTAGTCAACTTAAAATCCACCTTTGCCAAGAGTGCAACTTCTCAGCAATCCTCCCTTTGTCCTGGCTTGGAGTTAAAGCTTTCAGGCTTCCATTTGGAGCCAGACAACACTGAGTTCACTGGCAAGCATGTCATGGCTTGGTAATAAACTCATGGTTTTTATTATTTATTGGTGGCTTTGATAATTCATGTTGGGTGTTTTTTTCCTGAACAGATTTGAACGATACAGATCAGGACGCTCAACACAGAACGCCAGCAATGGAGTAAGTACCTCACTCCATTGATTCTCTCATACCAGCTGCACTACTACCAGTAGTATCACTCCTTTTACCTGCCCAGCCCTGTGTCCTGCCTCTACTGCCTGATGGTGGATGCCAGGAAAAGTTAGAATGTGGCAAACCCCAAGGGACAGCTTTCAGCTCAGGAAGTCACTTCACACTAAAACATCTCTGTGTTTACAATCCTTGATGGATTTTCATTCCTCTATTAACTTTTTTGATTGCTTTTGAGTCTGTGTGGATTTTAGGAGTTCACAATGTCCTTAAGCAATAAGTTCCACAGTTTCACTATACATTTTTACATATTTATTTTGCATTTATATATAACAAATATTTTGTTTACATTTTATCAAGTCACTTAATGATTTTTGTTTGCTTCACCTAATTTTTCTTCACTGTGTCTTACAATACCACTGTTCAGGTTAATTTTCTTCCTGCCATTCATAATTTTAGGAACCACTCTCATCTCCTATTTAAGCAGCCCCTTTCCAAGCTGAAGAGTTCTAATTATACTTTAAATGAAAACTCTTTTGTAGTTGTTTTGTAGTGTTCAAGGTCTGAGTTCATGATGAATCGGTACTTCTATTATGTTTTCTATTCTGCATTCATAAGTATTTCCTCTGTTTACTGTGTTTACCACTTCTGCAGTGTGAAGCAAACTTCAGCAAAGACTCTGTATTGACACTTTAGTCACAACAAAGAAGTTTTGTTTCTGAAAGCAATTCATACCTAATGTGGAAAATTGTGATCTTTAATGTTGTACTGCAAGAAGAAATTCCTGGTGTGTGTAACTTCTGTGTTTCTTGTGTTCTGACAGGTACTGAATGAGGTGACAGAAGATAATTTAATAGATTTGGGTCCTGGCTCTCCAGCTGTGGTGAGCCCAATGGTTGGAAACTCAGCACCTCCATCTTCACTTTCTTCACAGCTTGCAGGGCTTGGTGAGTTTCTGATCTAGATCATGCTCTCCACTACCTGTTAATGTTGCCATGTGGCCTCTGAAAGGTTTGGGTATTTGGCTTGCAGGAGGATTAGAAAGGCATTCCCACTCTCCTGCACTTTGGCAGTCTGCAATTGAGAGCCAGCCTGGCACAAAGGGAGGGATTTATGAATCATTTTTCTTTTAAGAACACCTGGTTAGCATCCTCCAGCCTTTTCTGAACAAAACTGTCTTCAGTGCTGCAGCTGTTAATGATGATGGGTTTTGCATATGGTTTGTTACTTCGCTGGTTCACTATTTTTTCTCCTCTGGTTGCAGACTTGGGCACAAACAGTGTCAGTGGCACACTCAGCTCCCTCCAGCACAGTAATCCTCGTGATGACTTTGACATGTTTGCACAGACAAGAGGCAGCTCCTTGGCTGATCAGAGAAAGAAGTAAGTTGGAGCTTGTCTTTAGCACTGAGTCATGGCACTGCTGTTTTCTAAGGGCATAAATCTGAAGCTTCTTGACTTCAGACTGAAAAAGTAGTTTTGGTATAAGTTTTTGTGCTTTTAATCCAATCCCTATCCTTTTGGTTGTTATTAATATGAGCAAGTGGAGAAGTTCTTGCTGCTGGGCAGAGCAGACTGGCTGGGTTCTGACTGTCTTAGTTAATGAGCTCACTGGAAACTTGGAAGTGTGCTTGCCTGTACTTCTGCCTTCTCCTAAAGGCTTGTCATCCCATCCACACGTGTTTGAGATACAGCAACAGAAGGGTCCTTCACCTGAAGGTCATGGATGTATTTTGGTGACTGAATTACTGTCATCAAAGGCTTGGAAACGGAATTACCATCCAGTTAACTCTCCTTTTGGCCCCAGTCAGACTCTCACAGGCTGTCAAGGCAGTGTAGCTTGCCTGGCTCCGTGCTACCCCTAATTTGTTTATATGCATAGGGCTTGCATCTCTAGAGCTGCAAATCTGGCACTTTCAAGGGCATTTAACAGGTCAAATTATTTTAATGTAAAATAAATCTATGCACTTATTAAGAAATCCTTTGATCCCTGTCAAGTGATATTCAATAAAAGACACACTCAGGTATTTTTCTTTCATATATTATTTCTTGCCTCCTGGCTTCAGACACCAGAGGAAGCAGTGGCTACCAGCAGTCAGAACATCATCAATATCTTGTCTCAAGCTAAGAAATGCTGTTAAATAGTTTATAAAAAATGTAGAAAACTTGAGACAACAAATTTATTGGGCTCTTTTATTTGCAGTTATCAATATAGCTATTGGTACTGCCTCAGCCCTGGTATCAGTGCTGAGGAGAAATTCTGTCATGTAGAAGGATAAGCCACCACTGGAGATTTTGGGCTGGGAGCTTTAATGTACAGTTAGAAAGGAGATGCATTGCAGGAGAGATCTAATCGAGGTCCCTCTGTCTCTTGTGCTAAATGAAGCACAAAACTACTCTTCCCACACCGTACCTAATGGAACAAGGAGCACAGATCATCCATGATTTCACAAGGGAGGATTGCTCTATCTTCCTTGGATTGTGCACTGTGTAAACGGAGCAGCAGGGAGGAGGAAAGGCATGAGTGTGACTTGCTGTGCTGTGTAGGTGACAGCTCTGGGTGTGAGAGCTCTGGGTGCTGTGCTCACAGCTTGGGAGAAGCCAGCAGGAGGAGGAGAGAGGCTCCCCCTGCTCAGGCAGCCCCTCCCAGGAGCCGGTTGATGGGCACGTGTTTGTGTCTGCTGCAGCTCATGGTTCACCACTGTGCTCTGTGGGATGATGCTGCTGCCTCTGTCACCTGACTGCTACATGTCCCTTTTGCATTGCAATTTAAGAGGCTTTTAACAGCTCTGTAAATAGTGCATTTCTTTGTCTGCTTCACTGCAGTTCCATAATTTCATCGCTCTTTGAGTCTCGCTCTGCCTCCCCCCCCCTCCATGCACACATCAAGGTCAGGCTTCCAGATGTCATCTCCAAATCTTTGTTAAACATAATCTGCAATTAGGCCTCTTTTCACAGTCCCTCACTTGCTCTTGGACATTCTTAGGATGCCTTGTGACCTGTTTGCCTGCCTTTCATAATGCTGACCTTACTCTCTTTGTTTCAAGCTGCTTTCCAAAACTGATGGGTGGCCTTTGTACAGAGTAGGCTCCTCTTCTTGGGGTACACACAGTATCCTCCCAAGTCTTGTTAAGAAAAAGAATATGCTCTCTGGCTCCCAGGGGAGTAAATCAGGGTGTCCAGAGCATTGTTCTGCTATGGAGAAAGGCTGGGAGAATTGGGATTGCTCAGCCTGGAAAAGAGAAGGGATTGGGGTGACCTAATTCCAGTACCTGAAGGGAGCCTACAGGAAATATGAGGAGAGACTCTTTACAAGGGTCTGGAGTGACAGGACAAAGGGGAATGGCTTCAACCTGAGAGAGTAGGGTTAGATTGAATATTGGGAAGAAATTCTTCCTTGTGAGGGTGCTGAAGCACTGGTACAGGGTGCCCAGAGCAGCTGTGGCTGCCCCATCCCTAGAAGTGTCCAAGGCCAGACTGGACAGAATTTGGAGCAGCCTGGCCTAGTGGAAGGTGTCCCTGCCATGGCAGGGGTGGAATGAGATGATCTTTTAACATCCCTTCCAACCCAACCTTCCTGTGATTCCATGATTGCTCATGGGTGACTGCTGGACTTGCTTTCGATTTCTGTGGTTTGTTCTTTTCTTCCAGCGTGACGTACGAGGATCCACAGGCTGTCAAAGGACTGGCATCTGCCCTGGATGTTCGGAAACAGAACACAGGAGGGGTAGGTCACACTCTGGGTTTTGTTATCTGCCTGGAATCCAAGCTGGAGGCGGCTGCTTTGACTGAGCTTCTCATTCTGTATTCCAGCAACGTGGTAGTAATGGCTATTTTGAAATGGATATCTGGAAGCGAGTACTTGCTCAGTAATGATCTCTAAAGAGATGCTGCACTCCAGTCTAAAAGACTTCAGAATCATAGTGGGTAAATTCTCCTGTGTCCTTGCAGCTTGTCTGAGGAGTCCAGCTCTTTGGCTGGAACCACTGCTGAGAAGAATTAAATGGGGAATATCCTGTGAACACTGATGTGCATTGGCTTGGTTTGGTTTTGCTCATGGAAGTCTTAATCTACTAGACTTTGCTTCAAGTGCATGGATACACAAGCGAGTCACAGGGAGAGCAGTGATGCAGACTTTTAATCCTTGCCATAACTGCCCTTGCTTGCAGCCTGTTCTGTCTGCCCAGGGCAGGCTGCAGGATGCTCTCTTGTGTGGGCAGAAGAGCCCCATGTGCTGTCACCTTGCAGCAGCTGATGCTTAAAACACGGGTGAGAGAGCTTGGGCAGCTTTGTCTGCATCCCTCAGTGAAGGCAGAAGTGAAGGAGCTTTCAGATCATCCCTCGACCCCTTTTCTACCACCCTGCTTTTTAAAACTGTGCTGCTCTTTTGTACACAGCCATGTGTGAGTTTTTAGAGGACAGAGCAAGTTCAGAGCCTTTTCCAGTCCAATTTTGGGTTGTGATGACCACTAGGGAGCACGGCAGAGCCAGCGTAGCATGGGAGAGCCAATGCAGTGTGCACATGCCTCTCACTGGGGAGAACTGCCTCCCCATGCCTTGGCTGATCCCACCCTGGCTCTTTCATGACATGAAGTGGGAGTGCTCTGGGCAGCTGGCATGCCTGGTAGCTTGTGCTCCAAGCCAGGAGGAATTTGTGTTGGGAGCCAGCTGGGGTCAGATCACAGCTGCCTGCCTGCCTGGGCCATCATTCAGTGGGAGCTCAGAGCATCCCCCACCCCACAAACCTACCTGCTTCTTCCTGTCCCTGTCCTCCTGCAGGAAAGGTGATTTATAACCTTGGGGCTGGTCAGCCCCATGACCAGCTGGAGCTCAGCCCCACAAAAACTCATGGAAGCAGTACTGAGGGAAAAGGGGAAGCATGAGGAGGCAGGGGCAGAAATATTCCTTCACAGGAATTCCTGGATCTGCTGTGACATCCCAAGCCTCCAGTATCATTGGAAGGACCTGGGGAAGGATTTGAGATTCTGCTTTTTGTTCCTGGCTAAGCCAATGCAAGGGGCTTGCATTTAGCTGATCGAGGGGGCTGTATTCCCCCAGTGGCCTCAGGGTCATTCATGTCTTTATTTATTAACGCTTTTGTTCCCAGCCAGTTCTGCTTTAGGCACCAGCACAACGTGTCATTCACACCAGCAGAGCTGCTGCTCTGCCCCAAGTGCTGTCAGTTCAAAGGGCTGTGGCTAAGCTCATCTGAAGGGTCAAAGTTTTTTGGGGTAAATGCCTTATGGATTGTGGAACTTGAGGCTCTGAGATGTCGAGACTTTCAACCTCTTTTCAAAGGTCCTGGAGACTGCATCATGTAATCAGAAGAGCTTGTTTGGAAATGCAGTCACTCTGTAATTGGCAAACACTTTTTTCTCAACTGTTGTGAGGCTTGTGGGTGTCTCTTCTTAAAGGAAATAAAAATTAAGCTCTCCTAAAGTTACCAGCCCCAGCATGTGTAGCAAAAAAACTGGCAGTGCTCAGTAAACGAAAAGACAGGCTTTAATTTGGGTAGAGCTAATTTAAGAACAGCTCTGGGGAGGAGCCAAAAGCTTTGCAACACATTCTTCACACACGTCTCGTTCCAGCACAGTTGTCCAGTGGTAGAATTCAGCACATCCGACGTTTCTAATGCAGTCATTCTCAGAATGGTCTGCAGAGACCAGGCTGATCACGTGGCATTAGCTGTCTTTTAATGTGATTTAGCAGCTGGAAACAAGATGAGCTAAAAATACACTGTTTTCTTAATATTGCTTTTCCATGTTGGGAGTTGCTTTTGTTGCCACTGAGTTGTTGCATGATCATAACAGGGAGGAGAGGTGTCCAAGAAACAATTCTCTGGTGTTACACAGAGAGTAGATGAAATTGGAATGACTTCCCCCTTTTTTTTTTTTCCTCTCATAAAATGAGACATAAAAGATTGCAGCTGATTCTCCATTACCTGTGTTAATGGGGACAGGAGAGGTGTCCCATGTGTCTGGGTGGATGTACATAACTCACCAGTGGCACTCTGCTGAGCTCACCCAGTTCTGGGCTGGAACCACTGTGCTCTGCTGAGCCCAAGCAAGCCCCTCCAGAGCTGGAGATGACTCTGCATCCCACCCTGGCTCAGGGAGGAGATGCTGAAGGACACAAAACCATCTTGGAGTGTTTGTGGTGCTGTGCCATGCAGTCTGCAGCCTGCTCAGGGGAGCTGGATGCATCAGCAGTCCTTTAACCTCTGCGCTTTTCAAGTGGGGCAGTTTGAAAGGCTGCCAGGACACTGCAGCAAACAGCCCTGACTTCCCCTCCACTCAACACCGTCACAGAGCTGCTGTGCTTCTGTGTGGGGCACAGTCTGTCTGCTGAGGTCAAGGACATGAGCAGGGTGTGCTGCAACCCACGGCTTCATAAACAAGGGGGACTCCACAGGGCGTGACACTCTTGCCAGTGCAGTCTCACTGAGTGCAGTAGCTTGTATAACCTCACTTTTCCTTCTTCTAAGAAGATGACAAACATCAGCCTCACTACTAGCCAGTGATTGTTTTATTTTATTATTATTTTTTATTTTTAAGGACATCATGGAGGGAGTGCTAAAATGCTGTGAACTGTCTGTAGGAAGTGCAGAATTCTGGGTGAAATCTGTCCCCTTATGGACAGAGCTGACAGGCAGAGGGGGACACACCTGCTGCCAGAAGCTGCTGCAGGCAACTCTGTGTGTGTCTGTGTGTGTCTGTGTATGTGAAGTTTTTAACTGTTTTATTACTTTATCACGGGTTGTTCCTGTGGTTTCTCTCTTTATGGACCTTTCTGTTCTCAACACAGAGGAGAGGTAAAGGTGGGAACTCAGACTTGGAGCCCATAGACAAGTGGCTAATTACACAAGGAATGGTGAGGACTTCACCAGTGAAGCAATTCCTCCTGCCCACCCCAGTCCCTGACCTAGAATAACCATCCTCCATTCACCTCTCGTCCTGCCCTATTGACCCGCTTGAAATCGGACAGTACAAGGAGTTTATTTCCCACCTGCATCATTACCTGGGCCAAAGGGAAAGATTTGCACCAATTTCTGGTTTATACAGCACAAAGACCTGTAAACAAACAAATCATTTGTAGGATCCCACATCACCTTCAGAAGAGGCCTGGGGATCCAATTGGTTCCTTCTACTGTCTTGATTTATTTATGCAGTATCCACTTTTCGAGGGATAAACACAAGTCTCATGGATCTTATTCGTAAAGAGGACACTTGTCTGTCTGTCTGTCAAGCAGCCTTTTCTGGTAGTGCTTAGCTTCATGGCCTGGAATAAACACAGAGAAGTTGTAGGATCATATGTAGTTGAATTGAGTAATGTAGAGATCATTCTTTATGCAAGGAAGGGAATGGGAGAACTGCTGCCCAGATTGACATCTTCAACCCCACTGGCATCAGGAGTCAGACTCCAAAAGGTACAATAGTGTTTCTGGCTTTAAGGATTTAATTCCTATGTCTGGTGATGCCAGTGTCTTGATAAAATCAGGCTTCTGAAGATCACTGAACCTGTGCACATCCTGACCGTGTTTGAAGTTGTCCTTCATCAATGTGCTTGCAGAGAGAAGTTCAAAGCTTGCTTTAGGTGCAGAAGCCAGAGGAAGGGAAAAATAGCCTCAGCTATGCCTTAAAGCCAAGTTCTAAGACCATTTTTTTTTGGACTATGTAATCCATCATTTTAAGTGTTTGAGATTAGTACCAATAATGTGACCTAACTGTAGAAAAGCCTCCTGAGACAGTCCTGGCTGCAGCCAAGTTCAGAGAGGTGCAGGGAGAATTCCCTCTGCTCTGAGGTGTGCTGGCAGTGCAGTGTATGGGGCTGGGCACCAGGAAGCCCCATGGAACAGGAATGTCTCACTCTAGGGAGAGCCCTGAATGTCCCAGACTAATCTACCCAGTGCTTAAAAAAGAGAAACATCCCAGAAATCTTAAAGTTTAGAAAATCCAGAGTGTGCAGTATCTACTCTGTGAAACACTTTCATTTATTCTTCTGGATTTAGGGCTGATCCAGATTATTCCTCAGGGCCAGCTTGGAAATTTGGCAGAAGTTTGCAGGGCTGGTGTACACACAGTGATGGGACAGGTGTTGTATCTGCCTGCCCAAAAGCAGCTCCACGCCTGCTCACACACGTTGATACCACCACTGTGGTACCTGTCCCTGGGAGCCAGAGTGTCATTGTGGTGCTGTCAGACACCCACAGCTCACAAGGTGAGAGTGAAAAGCTGTAAAATGAGCAGCAGTATCAGCTTTGCCTCTGATGCTCTTGGCTGTGGCTCACAGAGGCTCTCGCTGTTCCGTGGCTCTGTTGCAGCCAGGGATGTGCTGTGCCACTGTTAGATGTTCATCCATAATGAATAATCCAGTGATTGAGTTAGTTCTTCTCCTTTGCCTTTCCACTGTTTACAAGAGCGGGGAAGCATGAAATCAGCACCCCTGCTGTTCACACCACTCACACCAGTGCTTTATTAAAAAAGCAAACAGCATATTCCTTCATTGGCTTGTGGTTATTCAGTCTGGAAAAAGGATACTGCAGCATTCATGGAGGCATATGGATTTGGGGAGGGAAGGGGCCTGGCTGTCCAACCAGTCACTGCTCTTATAAACCTGTCACCTTGTTTGTATGCTAAATACAAGAGAGAAATACCTAAAACAAAACTAAACTAATCATTAACTCTGTTTCTCTCTTAACTGGCTGTAGTTCTTAACAGTATTTATTAATATGACCTGTAGCATTTACAATGCCAGTGGATAACTAGAATCCCAGGTATGAACTTGATGTGCCCACTCTGTGGGGTACTTTTCGTACTTGAGGAGGAAAGGAGTGAGCTGACACTGCTGTTCCCTGTGCCTGTACAACACTGAGACCACTCAAAAGGAATTCTCCACCTGCCAGAGTGGTTCTCACATCCCTCACGACCTGACATTGTTCTGTACAAGCTGTGATACATTTCAGCTTTGGGCTGAGTCCTTCCCACTCCATTTCTCTGCATCCCAGTTCACCACACACCTTTGCAATCCCTGGCTCTCCTCTCACAGTGAATTCGGCAGTGTTGTTCTTGTTTCCAGTTAACCCGTGGCTCAGTTCTGCCATCCAGATGACGCCAGAACCATGGAGACAGACACAAGCCACACTTTTATCCATCCCAGCTCTACCTAAAAAACTGAAGTAGAAAAAGTGATATTGGCAGAAAACGTTTCTGGTTTTTATATGACTGAGGGATGGGAGGTGAGCTGTTCCAGTGACAGATGTATCTGCAGTGTGAGGTCAGGGTTTTGCAGGTCTCACACAAGGGTCCATATCAGCAGCAATTAGGCACAGACTTTACCACAGAGCCACGTTTTAGTGCAGGTAGTCTCAGTTCCCTTCTCATGAGATTGGACAGCTACTGAGATTGGCATTAATATATTCCTTTCTTAGAATAATCTGTCAACCCACTCACATACCAGATGGGTTATTTTTTATGAAAGTGAGAAGTAGGTGTTGCTTAAGCCACCATGTCAGGACATTAATTGGGACAGTGGCAGGGGAAGGATGAAACTGAACCAGAATTCACAGAAAGTGATATTAACACCACTCAGCATTCTGTCTTGACTGCCAGCAGCATGCCTAGCTAGAGAGGAGAGCCCTGTTTGAAGGGAAGATAGGTGAGTAAAGATTAAATGAAACCTCTGTTAATTAGTAACCAAGAGTGATGCCGCTATGTGCCTTCAAGAGGGAGATAGGATCTGAGATGTGGAAATGACCTGGGTGACGTGAGACTGTTGAATAACATCATCTTCTTGGAGACTGAAGTGAATTGTGGATAAGCCCAAAAGCAGACACGTGAAGATCTCATTTCTTCCACGTGGTGGGACCCCTCTCCCTGTTGAAGGCAAGCAGGTGCTTTCCCTTACCCAAACACCTCGGGGGCCTCCTTAGCTAGCCGTGGTGTTTCTGAGAACAAGGACAGCCCAATCCCCCGTGCCAGTGAGGGCTGGCAGTGTCTGGACACGCCTGTCAGATCCAGATGGGCTGGTTGTTGTACGGGCACAGCAGGCTCTGCTGGGGAACACGCTGCACCCAGCCCGCCCCGGCCCCGCAGTGCGCGCACACGCTTGGGAGCAGCCAAGGAGCTCCTTTAATCCTCACACCTGAAGTCAGGCGTGGTCTAATATTGGGGCCAAACAGCTATTTCAAGATCACAACAGCTTTAAGTAGATGGTAAGGCTGTAGTAGTGAGCTGGAGTAGCCTGCTAGTGTGCTCCTAGTGCTGCTGTAGGAATGGCAGACCTTTAACTGCTAACCGAGGGGGAGTGAGTAGCAACTAACCAAGAACTGGTGTCAGCTTTGTTAAACATCTAGAAAGAAGTGGAATTAACTAAGCTATTACAAGGCAGTAGTCTAGCAACAATTAGCATAAACCTTGTTAAACATTTTAAGAACAATTAATGAGCTCACCTAGAGACCTGAATTGTCATTTCATACCTGCTTCTTTTCCAGTGGGATCATTTTTAATAGAAATAAAATGTGATAATAATAACTTTAAACTGTCTTTTTAAGGGTAGAATATTGGATTTTATGACTTCTGAGGAAAAATATTGGCAATACTCTTTGGCTTTTGATTGCTAGTGAGAACATCAACACGATCTAGTTTAGATAAGTAGGAACTTGAATTCCAGGTTCCTGTGGGTTTTGTGGGATTGAGCACTTACTTTTGTTCTCCCAGCCCTCCTTTTCCACTTCCCTTTCAGGACTGTTGAGATGATCCCATTTGTAGGATTTTCCAAAGACTAAATAAAAAAGGAATTTAAACAATCAGCCCAACTTTTAATTAAAGCCAGTTACTTAAAGTACCCAAAATTATTTTGTGACTTAATTTCCATTTACTGTAAGTATAGACTTTAAAAAAAAATCACAATATCTTTATACAAACAGCTCTTACAGCCGGCACTATCTGGGGAGCTCTCTTGCCAAGACTGAGAGCTTCACTAGACCATGGAAGTTTGCACAATCAAAATATCAACAACACAGTGTCCCATTCCAGAGTTTTTTCCATGTAGTCTGTGGCTGCCACTGCTGCTTGTTCCCAGAAATGGTTGTCCTTTTTTTAATGTGTAAACTAGTTAATTTGTTTTTACATTGCCTCTGTTGTGATTTAGGGGTTAGTTGTTACAAAATTCCCCTGCACATTTTTCAGTTTAGGGCTTCTGAAAGGAGAAGACTTGCCAAGTACCCAGCTGACAAAAACAGAGCTTCTCTGTATGGTCAGTTTAAAATAAAAAATAAGTGATACAATGTTATCGTTAAAATAATTTAAAACTTCCAGTTGCTCTTTGAGAGTTTCCTCCCTCTTTATTCTTGAACAAATTAGACCTGACATATGTAACCCATGTTTTATGAGGAAATTGGGCTCAGAGTCTGAGGAGAGTAAACTGGAAGTTTGTGCATGGAAGGAGCACTAGATAGGAACCCTCAGCACTTCTGTGGGTGTGCTGGGAGACAGGGGAAGCTTTCTGAAAGGTCAGTGCTGAATAGCAAACGGCTGACACACTCAGATGTTTATCTTACAGCTTTGTCTGCTTCTCTGCAAGAAGTGCTCTTGCACTTCTGAGGGCTTTGTTTGTTTGTTATAAGTAGCTCTAGCTGAAAGTAGAATTCCTTTTTTTGCCTTTTTTTTCTTTCATTTTTTAAAATTCTTACGAAACACCCCAGCACAAACTCTTGTGCTGCTGAGCTGTTCTTCGAGGACTTCTGCAAATTCAAGAGTCCTGTGATTCTCAGGAACTCAGTACTTGATCAGTCATCTGTCATGTTTTCAGGATAATCAAGATTTGAGCTGCTGTTCCTTCTAATACAGGGACACAGTACTGCCACACTTTTTAGAACAGCTGCTCCTATAGTCATAAAATCATAAAATCCTGGAATGGTTTGGGTTAGAAAAAAAGATCATGTCATTCCAACCCCCTGCCATGGGCAGGGACACCTTCCACTGTCCCAGGTTGCTGCAAGCCCCGTCCAGCCTGGCCTGGAACACTTCCAGGGATGGAGCAGCCACAGCTTCTCTAGGCAGCCTGTGCCAGGGCCTCCCCACCCTCATAGGGAATAATCTCTCCTAATATCTAATCTAAATCCACGCTCTCTCAGCTTAAAGCCATTCCCCCTTGTCCTGTCACTGCAGGCCCTTACCCAAAATCCCCCTCCAGCTCTCTTGGAGCTCCCTGTGTTCCTTTAAATTTTATTCACAGAAAAGGAAAAATAAACCAGCTGTTTTCCTCCTCCCTTCCATGCACATGTTCTTATCCTTAGAGAAACATAAGCTCCTTTCTGAGCTGCAAACCAACCAACAGCTCAGAGGCTGCACCTTCCACAGTGTTACCTACTGCATGCAGGTTAAGCAACACAGGAGAGAGGCAGCAGTGCAGCTTCTGCAGTAGGTTTTAGGCTGCTGTAGGCTGAATAAATTCATTGCTTCATATCTCTGAAACCAGTATTTTATAAAGCTGTTAAACCAAGGAGACAGTTTTACAAGATGCAGCTTGTCCTTGGGCAGGAAGGTGTTGGAAGGTGTTGGAAGGTGCTTAGTGCTCTGGGCCAGCTCTCAGCAGCTTCAGCTCACTGTGATAGTGTTGTGTGTGCATGATTCAGGAAATCAGAAAGGGGCAGTTATCCTAAATCTGGCCCATTCCAGAGAAAACTGCAGGAATTTGTTTTCTGTTTGGGATCTTTATGAATTCGCTGGAAGCAAAATGACACCTTGTACCTCTGAGCCCAGGAAGTGTCACTTTGTCCAGCAACCTGTCAAGGCAGAGCCCAGCACCTTCCTGGTGCTGCTCTTTGGGGGAGATGCTTTGGATTTCCAGTTCTTTGACACAACTAACCCACTTTAGCACACCTCACCTCAAGCAAGGGCTTAACTGACCTCTTCAGTACAAAGGGCCACTTGATTCTGTGAAAAAATTCATGAGGAGCTTTGCTAAACAGCCTCAGTCTCTGTGATCCAGCATCTGTCTATCTTCCTCTGCTAGAAGTGCCTGAGAAAACTACATCTCCCAGGAAATGCATCTGCAGAGCCTCTTCCAGCTCTTCTTGTGGAATCACAGAGTCATTAAAGTTGGAAAAGACCTCCAAGACATCAAGTCCAACCATTAACCCACCACTGCCAAGGCCACAACTAAGCCATGTCCCAAAGCATCACATCCACAGGGGTTTTTATCACTTCCAGGGCAGATGATTCCTGTGAGAGGTTTCAGGCAAAGCTGTGGAGAACCCCTGACACCTTTTCTGCCTGGGAGAGTCCCTCTAACAGTGCCAGGTCTCCTCCCTGCCAGCCCTGCCGCTTGGCTGCTGTGCCCTGGCCTGGAACTTGCATGTCTGACATTGTTTTCCAGCTATTTTTCAGCTTGTCCTTACCAGAACTATTGTGGTGTTTTCCTGTTTACCTCTGCAGGCCTCTGTTGGATTTAAGCAGTGTAGTTAAGTCAGGAAATTCTACACCTAATACTCAGTAATTTCCCTTTGCTGACCCACTTACCCTTAGCACTGTGTGAAATCGCTGCCCTTCAGCTGCCTGCTGGAATCACACTGGTATCAATGCCAGTTCCACTGCAGGGACAGAGGCAAACCTTCCATGCCTGAGTGTTAACTATCGTGGAGCCTGACCTGCTCTGGAGAGCCCTGCTGCAGCTCTGGGGCTGTGCTCTCCTCCTCTGCCCCATCCTCTTCCTCCCTCACCTTTGGGACTCCGCACTTTGCACTGGCACACGCTGGGCTCTGCTGCTGGGGGTCACCTTTGGCAGAGGAGTGGGAACTGGAGCTGGGACAGTTTTGCTTTAAACCCTTGGTGCCAAGGCTTGCCAGGGCTTGGTGGTGTGGTGGGAGGAGGATCTGGGAGGAAGCATGACTGTACCCTGGGCTCTGACTTCTCCACCTGCAGGGAAAACCAATTTGTTTTCATAGCAGTGTTGCCTGAAGACTTTGAGCCCCTCTTTTTTCTAACCCTTCACTGTGGCTAATACCCATTTTAAAAAAACAAAAGGTGTAAATTTAACATTTCAAAACCTAACTGATATCCAGTATTCTACCCTTAAAAGCATTTCACGATCAAGATTAGAATCATCAGTCCATCTTGATGGTTTTAATATGTGGTCGAGAAGTTACTCATCTTACGCTGGCATCCAGTCACGTCATTCCCCATAATCTTTCTCCTGTTTTTTTTAGCCTTGTTGTTCATAATTTCCTTTCCAAGTTGTTTCTTTATTTGAAATGCCATTTATATTGTGTTGCCTTTTTTTTTTCTTTTTCCAGCACATCTTACATCTTTGTTTTTGTTTTGTTTTTAATCTTATTTCTGGCGTTTTCCATCGCTCTGTGGCCATGATTGTGGATGTGTTTTGGTTTTTGCCTGCCTTGCTGTTCTCTCGCTGCACTCCCTAGATCCCTGTTGCACAGTCCTCTGTCATGGATGACATTGAGGAGTGGCTCAGTACCGACTTGGTGAGATTCTTTATATTTTCATTTTTCACTTGCACGGGTAACTTTCAATGCATTGCTGAGTTCCTGGTACTTCTCATAGTGGGAAGCAGTGAAACTTCCCAAGCAGGGAGTTTGGTTCCCTTTGAAGGGAATATCTAAGCAGGAGGAGTCAGGGTCGTGTTCAGCAATTCAATCAAAACACTTTTTTTCTGAGCTGTTTTATTTTCCCTTCTCTATGTGAACATCACAGAATAGCACATGTTCCAGAAAACGTGGGATTCTGATCCTCAGATAGGGAAGCATTAAATATGGGCTGAATTTTTCTGCACCAGACTTAAAGTCCATACTTAAAGCTTCATTATTTAGACAGGATCTAAGTTCATGCTTCTGTTGAGGCATGCTTTTAAGAGATGCTGGATCAGGGCTTAGATTCCTTTCAAATCAAGATGTCTTTGTTAAACTGGCAGGCAAGCTTGACATGTTTCATAATAGTAATAATAAAAATTTATAACAGTCTCTCTTCGGTGTTTATAACTTTCTCCTAAATGATTATTGTCTGGTAATTATTAAACAAACAAACAAAAAGCAGAACTGAAAGTAGCTTTGCCTTCACTCTGGAGTTTGTTTTGCTGCCCCAACACACATTTGGTTTAAGCAGGATGCAACTAGTGCACATTTATTCTGTTTTAGTTTTTTTCAATGTAAACATAGGACTCAAATCAAGTGCATTTTGAGGGGGTGGGTGGTGGCTTGTGTTCTTTTAAACATGGTTTTAATGAACTGAACTTGCACTCACCATATCCCCAAGGATCATCTCCTTCCATCCTTCCAGCTTGAGGCAGAAAACTCCCAACTCCTTAGGGTGTCCCCCAGCCCCTTGCTCAGCTCCCAGCTGGGAGCTGTGGGATTCAGCAGAGCTGCAGGCACGCTCTGGCACGTGAGCCCTGTGCTCTGGCACTGGAGGAGCTGGCTGTACTGGAAGGAAGAAAATTCTCCAGCTCTCCCGAGATGCCTGAAGTGCTTAAACAGATTCCAGGTTCAGTGTTTGATTTTGGCAGACTGACTGGCTGTCTGAAATGTCACTGGGTTCCAGCTGCAGGTGGGTTTGTCAGGCCTCGGTACAGCAGTCACTTTCAAATTTAATTACAAACTGGCCTCATTCTGTTAAAGAAATACAGTAAGTGTAGCATGTCCACTCTGCTTAACCAATATACTTTTGTCTTTGCCATTTAAATTAATTTAGAGGGAGAGAAGATCTGATGGAGAGATATGGAGGTAGCTCTGTGCATCTGTCATCCCCAGCACAGACTTGCTCAAAAGGAACAAAGCAGTGTCCTGGAAATGCCTGAGCAAGCCTGGGGATGTCCCTGGGTCCCCATCCCAACCCTATGTGGGTGCAACAGAGAGATGCCTGTGAAAATTTGGACTGGATTTTTGTTCTTCACTCTGGGTCCCCTCCTCCTTGTTTTGTTAACAGCTCATTTCAATTCTCTACTTCCCAGGCGAGGAAGCTGCAGGTTAGGTTAGATAATTGTTATTTCCTTACCCTTTTTGGGGTACACTGGGACAAACAGCAGCTCTGCCTGTGAAGAGGCTGCTGTGTGAACCTTTGGAAACCTCAGTGCAGTAGGAAGCCAGGAGATGTTCAGGCTCTAAAATGTGAGGCCAGTCAGTATGTTCCCACTCCTCACAGAGAAGCCAAGTATAGACAAATACTTCACTTTTTCAAAGCAGTTTCAACATTAGGTTTTCACCAGTATTTTTACCCATATTAAACATCCTGATAGATTGACAAGGATGCCTATCCCTGGACTTTTCATTATTTGAAATGCACAAGCTGGTGGAAGTGCAGTGACCCTGTGGCATTCCCAGCCTTTGATTCTGATGGACAAACACAAACTGCTGTCAGTATCCTTCATTCAGCTCACCCTGGCCTTGTCTTTGGCACAGGAAAGCTGCTATATTTTTGTATGAAACCTAAAATGAATTCTCACAGGAGAAATATTGACCCCCAACAATTTTCCACATGTCCTTTGTCAACTGAAAGTGCATTTTACTTGGAAGACACAATGCAAACCACAGTCCTGACTTTCTTAAGGACTGTGTGACAGAAAAGATGCCATCTGGTACAGTGTGTGTGTGACTCACACAGCTCAGATTTGGACCAGAATTACTGTCTGAAGGGGAAAGAGCACTGGACTGACATTCAGATCCATCAGGGAAAGCTTAGCTATCCACCAGCAATCTTCAGAAGCACCTCAGTGCTCGTCCTCCTGCTCTGCAGCACAGTGAAATGTCAGTGCCCACTGCCCTCCTGACGTGGGAGCCGTGTGATTTCCCCAGGTTGCCCTGCTCCCATGGTTAATATGTGGAAACAAGTGGTGGAAACTGTCCGGTTGTATTAAAGGTGGAGGGGATGACAGGGAAGGGGAAGCACTGCCTGTGTTCACGTGCCTTTTTGTTTCCATTGCAGAAAGGCAACGAGCTGGAAGAAGGAGTGACCAGTGAAGGTAAGCAGAGATGCCCGTGGCTATGAGCCGTTCTCAGGTTAGTGCTCAGATGGAATTTGCTCTGATCCCTGCTGAGATGCTGCCTTCTCCCAGCCTGATGTTCCCCAGCAAATGCTTCCGTGCTCAGAAAGGCAGGAGCAGAGCATTTCACAGCAAAAGATTTGTATTTATGGTGTGGGGAGCCCTCCTGGCTGTAAGTGCTTCCCTGCCATCCTCCTTGGCTGTGCTCTGTGTTTGTGCCAGCAGGAATGTGTCCCCAAGCTGCTCAGCCCTTTGGAATGATGTTTCCCTGGTTCTGTCACAGCCGGTGGCATCGCGTGGGTTTGATTCCAGCTGCTGCCTGAGCTCGGGTGTCTCCAAGGACGGCTGTAGCCTTTCCCGAGGAAGTCAGGCTGTACCAGTATTTGTGCCTGCAAACACAGCCCGACAGGATGCCAGGCCCTGGAATTTCAGCCCCTGCCAACCTCTGTCCTTGGGGCCAAACCCACGGCCCCCATTCTTACCTGTCTTCCTTCTGTTTTTACATTGCAGAGTTTGACAAATTTTTAGAAGAGCGAGCCAAAGCGGCGGAGATGGTTCCCAATCTGCCATCCCCTCCCCTGGAAGCTCCCACCCCTCCGACAAATCCTTCCAGCAGGAAAAAGCAGGAGCGCTCGGAGGACGCCCTCTTTGCACTGTGAAGGTGGCGCGGAGCCGCCGTCCCGCCCCTGTGCTCCGCCGGCCAATGTCGCCACACGGCCACTTTGTCCTCCCACAGTCCTTGGCTAACCACGACTCCCGTCCCCCCCATTCCATAGTTTGCTTCTCCTTCCCTCCCTCCCCAAATGATCCACCCCCACAAGCTGACTCTTTCTATTTAAATCCAACACTATTCCTGCCAGACCACGATTCTCCAGCACTCGCTTAATCCCCTCCTTCCTGTCCCAGCTGCACAAAACCAGCTCTTGATGCTGAAAACCCCCTTCAGAATGCACGAGTACGTCACACTGGGCTGAAACAAAAGCCCAGGGGGAAGAGAGCAGCCTTGCCCTTCAATTTATGTAGGGATCATCCTCTTCTGTAGGCAGGTCCTGCCAAGTAGACGGGGCTCTGTCAATCAGCATGTAATTGACTGAGCTGGAATGTTCAGGAGGAGGGTGTCTTTATTTTTAGATAAAATGTTAATGTATTGGCTTTCGTGTTGGATTCGACAGCAAGGAACAACTGTTCCCCTTTCAACATGTGCTTCACAAGTTAAAATCCTTTACTCTCCCACTCACACATCTCCTGGTACCATATGGTGGTCGCTTTTCCCCACTTTCTGTGGCGTTTCATTTCTAAATCTCACAGGGTATTTTTTGCCTTGTGTTTTATCTGGGCTTGCTCTAATTTGAAGCAGTCTGTTGGCCATGTCCAGTAGCTCTGGCAGTTGATAAGGATGGAAAATACTGGGCTAAAAGGATGCTGTAACGATGGCACAGGAAGCACCTCACTCTTTGGGAGACCATTCTCACACAGGAATTTTCCTGGTGTGTTTGCCTTTTAAAATAGCTTGGTTATTTTCTCCTTACCTTAGATTCCTTCTTCAGTGACTCTAGAGCTCTGCATTTGGTGTAAACATCCATGCAGATGGAAGGGATTTGCTCATGGATTGGGTGTGAACTGAGCATCCTGGATTCCCTGCCATGCCTGGTAGGACAGATAGGCTGGTTCTTGGGGGTAGGGATGAGGAAAAGAGCAAACCTCAGAGGTTTGTATGGAATGCTGAGGGAAGTGGTTACCATGGAGGGATTAGCCGTGCCAGCCTGTGCTGGAGGTGAAACTCCTCATTTCCTTCCAGTTTTAGGCCCGAGAAAGTGTTGAAATGATTGTGACCGCGCTAGTTGTAATTTTTGGAATGTCCTTTGATCCCTCTGCCCTTCGTTAACTCCCGGCTCCTACGGGGCTGCAGTCTCTGTGCAAACAAACATTTTCTCTTGCTTGCCAGAGGCATGGCCAGGATTCCTGCTCCTCTGGGGCTGCCAGAAGGGATTCCAGCATGTGTGCCTGCCTTGCTGGGCTGACAGGCAGAGCTGGAGCAGGCAGCTCCAGCCATGGCCGCATCCCCCAGCGCATTCCTTGGGAGGAAGCCAGTGGTGCAGGATGGCAGGATCAAAGAGAGAGCTGAGCAGTGCATGGCAGAAGAATCTCCCATCCTGACAGAGAGACACTTTATCAGCTAAATGCCCATGCAGACAGCAGGCTCCAACCCCTCTTCCTCTGGGTGTTCCTTGGCTTAGGCAGCCTCCTTCTGACCTGACATGTCTGAGCTTCCCAGGATGCTGATGTGTGTCAAGCTCTCTTGAAAGTTGTTCTAGGCCAAGGGATAGAAGCTTTTATCTGAGCGTAGCATTTTATCAGCCCATGCCATACTCTCTGAGGACCACCCCCTTTGGGACGTTGTGACACACAAAGCCTGTTACCAAATGCCTGATTGCAGCGCTGATGGACTTTGACAGCGGACACATTAATCTTTGAAGGGAAACGTTGTTTGGTGCAGGATTTCCAGGCCGTCCCAGGTCAGGTTTCACTCTGTGCTCTCCCTGCTCATCGTCTCCTCTGTCCTGCCCTGCCTGTAGCCTCTTCCAGGATCCCTCCATATGTAGCTGGGCCCAGGCAGGGCTGCCCTGCCACCCCTCTGCGCTGATGTGACACCTCATCACTGCTCTGTGTGGCACAGCTTACAAATGGACAGGAAAAACCAGTTTAAGGATGGAAATAACTTGGGGATCAAGCTTTTCTCCCCACTTGCTGGCCTTCTCTCCAGTTGAAGCCCTTCTGTGTGGGTCTGCAGAGGTTTTCTCCCATTCCATCTTCTCCGTGGCTAATGGAGCAGTCTGCCTTGGCTGCATTGCACGCTCCTGCTCTCGCCCACTGCCCTCACTGCTCAACACAAGGTGAGCCCAGTGCTCAGGAATTGGCACTGCCAGCTTGCTGCAACACATCAGATGTGGCCACCAGCTCCCAGAAACCTGAGGAAACTTCTGTGGCAACGCTGATTTGATTTCAGATGGTGTCTGGTGATCGCCCGAGCAGTCCCGCCAGCACAGAATGAATTGCTGGTATTCCTGTAAATGCAGAAAGATCCCTGGGTGTTTTAAGTGTGTATTTTCTCTTCTAAATCCTTGAAACACATTGACCCTGTAAATGGCCACATCAGGTGGTTCTAAGCATGTTAATCCAGCTTCCCTGCCAAGCCAGAGGAGATAATCGCATTGCTCAGGCATGGGGACACCGTCAGATGGTGCAGAGTGGCACGGATGTCACTGTCACCGAGCCCCCACAGCGTCCCACTGCTGCAGCTGTGCTGGCCCTTCATCCCCCACCCCTCAGCCAAAAGGTGCTGGGGGAGAGTTCTTTTAATGCTTTTTTCTGCCGCACTAAACCTGTCCTGGGACCTCCAAGGTGTTGCTTTAGGGAGAATCTGGTCCCTTTCTGGAAGATTCTGCAGAGCTGTCGGTGATTGCTCTCTTCAGCTGGGAGGAAAAGAGGTGGAATGAGAAGGCTGAGACTGGGGGGAGAATACAGAGCGTGTGTTGTCAGAGCTCAGGGGACTCTTTTGGTGTGTGCAGCCCCAGGCAACCCGTGATCCCTGCTGACACTCCACATTATCCTCTGGAAAGCCGTGGCACTGCTTGCAGGGAGTGGCAGGTGCCACCAGCACAAGTGGTGGCTTTGCTGGAAGTAGGGCAGCTCCCAGGAGATGCCTTCCTTGGGAGGAAACATACTTTTGGAAAGACCCAGGATGGATCTGGAGCCCAAATCCACACTTGGCTCTCAGGGCTGGAAGCACCAAAGGGAACAGAGTGTGGCAGAGCAGGTGGTTTAGCCCAAACCTTCTTTAACAAATACAAGAGCTACGCTAGAGCTTCCCAAATGTCCTGTATCAGGATCTCTCATCTTCCCTGTCCTCTTGTGGTCTGCTGAAAACCGGAGCGGTGGGAACTGTTTGAGGGAAAGGGAAGGGGTTTTTCACTTCAGGAGACCAACTTCTGGATTTATCCTCCCTCTGCTTTCACTCTTAAGTGCTTCCTCTGTGCAAGTGGGCAGAGGACTCGCGTGGCTCCCATGCTTGCGAGAACAGGGATGGAGCTGCAGCCTGATCCACTTTCCATAAGGAATAACATCCCAGTGCTTTCTAGGCGTATTAGGAATCACAGCTTGACACTCAATGACACTAAATTATTCTTGGGGTCCTTTGTAAGGTCTAATCATGCCCTATTCTAGGTTAAAATATTTATTTTGTCTATATATTTTCTTTTCCAGTGTGTTTTTTAACCTCTTCTGTTAACTCTTCATGTGATGAGATGTAAGGAATCAATGGTTTCTATTTAAATATATCCTTTGGGGTTTTTTTAATTGTTCTGTGTAGATTTCAGCTGCATCTTCAGCAGGTGTACTAGATAACAATGTGCTGTACAGACATTAAGGATGTAGGTAAGGCTCATAGGAGAACTGCTCATAAAAACCTAGCACGGTGTCTCTTAAAGGGAACAGCATAAATGCTGAGACTGGTCCATACTGGGACCCTCTCGTAGCCTCCAACATACCTTTTCCCTTCTGATTATCACAGCCTCCATCTCTGGGATGTGCTGACCCAACCAGCTCTGTCATTCCCAGGGCTGGTCTTGCACCTCCAAGCTGAAGGATTTTTTTCAGTCAGGATTTCTGTTTGTTTGACTTCATTCAGCATTTTTTGATGGGATACATTGGCTGTTTCCACTTCGAAATGGAGGACTGGGAGCTGGCTGTGGTGGCGAGATGTTTCCCTCCAGTGGTGGAAGAACAGATCCGGGCCGTGGTTTCAGGCCCAGGGCAGGGGTGATGGTCCCTCCGTGTGGGAGCTCCCAGCCAGCACAGCCTGGCCCTGCTCCTCTATGCCCTGCTCTCCTGATGTCACCTACAGGGACAGGATGTGCAGCCCAGGAGAGCAAACAAGATGGATTTCCAACACTCTGTTTCATCCAGTGAGTTGTTGAGTCTCCTGCAGCTGCTGGGAGCCCTGGAGTGGGAACTGCTTGTGCTATCTCCATCCCCGTCCATCCCCATCCAGCTCCGTCATTGTTTACCTCCTCAGGGCTGACCACAAGCCTTGCAGAGCCTCCCCTGGAAAAAAACAGCTCAGAACAGTTATTTTTATGGAAATAGTGAAGCAGTGAGTGGATTTAGAGCTGTGTTGGAGGTAACCCTTCCGCTGCTGTGGGCTCCCACCAGCCAAGGAGACGAGGTGCCCACACAGCACCATCCCAAACTGCAGCCTCTGGAACAGGCTGTGCCTGCCTGCTCCAGCCCCAGGCTCCACACACCTCCTCCTCACCTGGAGAGAGGTCAGGCTGTGTATCACCACGAGCAGCACCAAGCTCTGGTGGTGCTGGTTCTCTTTAGCCCATGGCAAACCCACTATTCCAAAATTCCCACCCTGCTCCGTGTTTTTATGAGTACGAGCTCCTCATTCCTTACGTGTTCCTATGAGCTGTTGTTAACCCTACAAACGTAACCTGTGTAATAGCTTCTCTGTATATTACAGCTGTAGGCTTTCCAGATAAAAGTGGATAATATTTATTTACTGAAGATACTGGATATTTTTTTGTTTGGGAATGGGGTAGGGGGAGAAAGGGGACATAACTGTTTAAAGAGATTGACTATGTAAAGAGAAACAAAATACACAAAAAGCAGAGAAACCCAACACTAAAACATCACTGTATTCAAGTAGGAAGTGTTTCCGTTAAGGACGAGACAACTGTATTAATCTGCCATTGTTTAACTTGCTCCAGAAATCATCTCCTTGGTTCCTGCATGTGAGATATTCCAATAAATACACTGTTAGTGTGAGCTGGGGCTGCTATCGTCTGTCTCTCAGCTGGGGACTCGCTTGGCTCCACTGCCTGCCCTGAGCACAGGGGACATGTGCAGCCCTTGGGGACCCGCCAGGTGTCACAAGTGGGAGTCCTCAGTCTCCTTCAGGACACAGAACCTGGGTATTCCCACTGGGAAGGGCTTGGCTGTAGCAGTTGCTCTTTGTGTCTTTGCATGGCTTGTGCTGCCCTCCGTGCTGTGTTGCCAGTGCTGCTGAATTCGTGTCCCACTAAATTCTGGCACATCTTTTGAGGGTGGCATCAGGCAGACACATGGGTGACAACCTGGGTGCTCGGAGGGATGCCTGCCCTACCTGGCAGGGCTTCACTGATAGTCCTTGGAGGGCAACTGTGGATCACCACCCGGGTGACCTAGAAAGTGATGGGTGAGGTGCCCAGCCCATCCAAGGGCCACTTCCCTGACTCATCAGCCAGGAACTTGTTCCAACATCCCCATTATGATGGTGGGTTTGATAGGCAGAGAAGGAAGAGCACCAGCTCAGAAGTGGCATTGGCCAAAACCAAACCAGGCTGGCAGAATGGTGCCCTCTGTTCTGCACGTGGAGATCCACCCTGATTGTTTAAATCTGGGGAAGGGGGATGTGGAATAGCTGGAAAGATGGGTTTCCCTTCCCTGTAGCTACATATTAGCATTAAACAGCCCTGCCCCAGCTTGTTTAACCCTCACTGATCATGTGCCTGGTTCAATGTCCAATACATTCAGGGAGGCTCCTGGCCCAGATCTGTTGGGAAATGTGTGGAGCTGCTACTGCCCTGACAGGGCAGAATCACACACAAAGCACCGGCTCAGAAATGTCCAGCACTGTGCAGGAGGGGCTGTGAGAGTGGGGGATTTGGGAGTGGGGGATTTGGGAGTGGGGGATTTGGGAGCAGGAGCTGCTGGAGCAGGGGGCTGTCCCTTCCAGGGGCTTCACCACATTGTGCTCTGCAGCCCCACAGTTACACTCGTGAGGGAAACCTCAAACCCCAAATTCTGCCTCCAACAGGGGCCATAGTGGATGCAAAGGGAGGAGTGTAAGAGCAGAACAAGCACACAAGGACTTGCTTTTCCCACGTGTGCCCGTCCAGCCACTGGTGATCAACTCCCCAAGCTGAGCATGGCTTCCCCAGGTTTGTGAACCCTGATGGGATTCTCTTCTCCCAGCCTGCTCCCACAGTGACTGTGCAAACTCCCTGCATGGGCTGGGGGCTTCCACACATCACTGCCCTCCCCCACGGGCTGTCACAGAGCATGGCACCGAGCCCCATGTGGGCAGAGCCTTGGGCAAGCTGAGTGTCACTGCTTCCTGGCATTGGGCAGCAGGTTTGGATGCCAGTGCAAATAGGAAATGACCACAGGTCATTTACCTTTCCCCATTTCACCCGAGGGTAAATAAACCTGGAGTGGGGGCTGCACTGGAGTGCCACCAAACCTGGCTGTGCCTCCCCAAGCTGTGGCTCAGGAAGGGACACTTGGCACAGCCGAATTACAGGCAGTGAAGGAGAGAAGATGCTTTTGAATCTGTTTGCGAAACAAATTAATGATTAACGCCGCGCTCTGCCAGAGCAATACAACCCCCGGGGCAGGCAGGACGCCAGAGGCTGGGCACGGAGCATGGCTCGCTGCTTCCAGCGCAGGGCTAAGGTGTGCTGGCAGGTGGGAAACACCCGGGGGCTCGCTCTGGGAGAGCCCGGCAGGCTGGGCGGGGGCAGCAGGACGGGGATGCTCCGTTCTGGGGCTGCGATGTTCGGGCACGGCGCGTCCCGGAGCCGCTCCGGGAGATGCTCCGCAGGCTGAGCCCCGCGGAGCCGCACCAGCCTGCCCGGCCGGCTCGGTAGCCCGGTGGCTACAGCCCAACCATCCCGGGGCCGGTTTGTTTTCTGTCTCATCCTGCGGTTTCCTCCCAGCCTTGCGCTCTGGAAAAACGTCTCAGCGACTCCGGAGCGACCACGTGGCCCGTCCGCCATCCCCGCAGGACTGACATGATGTAATCGCGGGCTCCGGGCCGTGATGTAGAATCACTCCACTCGCGGCCGCCGCTCTTATTGGCTGCATGGCCCTGGTCCTACGGGCGGGGTTTTCCCTGCTCCGCAAAGCACCGCACCCCCGGGAGCCCCACCCACCCCGCGTGGAATCCACCGGCCCCAGGCCGGCCCACGGAGCCGCCCCGCTGCTCCGTCCTTCCCCAGCGCGGGGAGGATGCTGCTGCTGTTGGCTGGGCTGTCCTCCCGACCCCGGAGCAGGGACAGCATCACGTGTGGGCTCCCGGAGTCCTCGGACACTCTGGATCGGGGATAGGGCCTGGCAAAATCCAGCTTTGCACACAGCTTGTGCAAAAATTAAGCTGTGTTTACGTGTGTTATTTCCCCGTTCCATGTTTATGTGCGATTTTCCCCTTCTGTGTTTGTGCGGGTTTGTCCCTCTGAATCCCTCAGGGAAGGCTGTGCCCCGGATGTTGCTGAGGTTATTAAAGGTCTGTGACCCCCGTGCTTGCACAAGGCTGCTCTAAATCCATGGGGGCCACGGCACATCCACCTCCCCAGCCCTGGAAAGCCGCCCTCTCCTCCCACATGCACCAAGGAAAGGGAAACGCCACCACCACGGAGCCTGGCTTCTCCAGAGTGACCCCAATAAAAACGGGGGGAAGGAAGCACATGGCTCCCTGCGTGGCAGGTCATGGATCTCCCGACCATGTGATCCCCGCTCCCTCAGGATGTTTGCCGTGGGTGAGGGATGTCCGAGCGGCTGATGCTGCCCCAGCTGCTGGCACAGGGCTGAGCCAGGTTTCCCTGGGCTTGTCCCCAGCTCGGGCACAGGTCAGTGTCCCCAGATTGAGGTGGCTGGAATGGGGTGAGGGTGCAGAGGGGACAAGCAGGGCTGTGCACCTCCAGCTCCGTGTGGTCCCCAGCGAGCCCTGGGGTGCTCCGTGACACACAGGGGGTCCCTGCAGAGGGGTGCCTGCTGTGCCACCATGTGGGAGCCACTGAGGCCAGAGGGAAGTTTCTAAGGTGCAGCCAGGCTTAATGAATTCCAAGGTAGCCTCAGATTGTGCTTGGTGGCACAGCAGAGGAGAGGGCAAACTTCCAGAGAGCTGAGGTTGCAGTGCATTTTCTTGTCCTAAATGAACCCAGCAGCAGGACAGAGCATGGAGCTCTGCAGGGCACAGGGCATGGCATTTTCCTGGCACGAGTCTCCCTCACTGAGACCTACCTTTCACAGCCCTGATCCCAATGGCACCAGCGTTTTTCCTGGATCCCACAACCCATGTCCCCAGGAGGGTGCATGGGCTCAGCCGAGGCTCACAGGGCGGCACTGGGGTGTCCCTAACCAGGGGGGTGAGAGCTTCTCCCACCCTGGGCCACGCCATGGGCAGGCAGCACAGCTGGGACTTGCTCTGAGCCCTGGAGCTGGCACAGGGAAGGCCCAGGGCCCTTGAGAGGCTTGGTTCAGTGGCCCAACCTCACCCTGGCACGTGGCATCTGACACGCAGCCACGGCCACCCCCTGCCCACACCGGCCCTCCAGCCTGCTCCCTGCCTGTCCCCTCTGGGACTGAGGGGCCCAGTGCCCAGCCCAGGTGTTTAGAGCCCAGCCCAGGGACTTGGTGCCTGTCCTTAGGGATGGGTGCCTGTCCCCGGGGATGGGTGCCTGTCCCCAGGAGTGAATGACGTCCCCAGGGCTCAGTGCCAACCCCAGGGATCGATGACTTTTCACGGGCTCAGTGTCTGTTTCCAGGGCTCGGTGCCCATCCCTAGGGGTCGGTGACATCCCCAGCGGACCGTGTCCTGCTCAGGGGTTGCAGCCTGCGCTTCTCCCAGCCCAGCTCCTGCTAGACCAGCTCCCTGCCCGGTGCCCCCGAGGGTCCCAGCCCTGTGTCCCCGGGAGTCCCAGCCCGGTGCCCCCGAGGGTCCCAGCCCTGTGTCCCCGAGGGTCCCAGCCCTGTGTCCCCGAGGGTCCCGGTGCCCGGTGCCGCCGGGGTCCCAGCCCGGTGCCCCTGAGGGTCCCGCCCGGTGCC
>WEZZ01016767.1:170889-182497 GCA_013400585.1 Chloropsis cyanopogon | reverse complement strand
ACGGCCGGGGCTTGGGGCATGACCGGGACCGGGCCGGGGGTGTGACCGGGGCTCGGTGCACGGCGGGGCTCTGGGCTCGGTGCAGTCCTGGGGCTCGGTACATGACCGGACCGGGCTGGGGGACAGCCGGGCTCGGTGCACGGCCGGGGGCTGGGCACGGTGCGGTACCGGCTCTCGGAGCATGGCCGGGACATGGCTGGGGGTATGACCGGGACTTGGGGCGCAACCGGGACCGGGCTGGGCGTGTAACCAGGCTCGGTGCAAGGTTAAGACCGAGCTGGAGGCATAACCCAGTCTCGGTGCGTGGCCGGTACCGGGCTGGGGGTGGGGTGTAACCGGGGCTCGGTGAATGGGCGGGCGCGCTCGGTGCATGGCCCTGGCCGGGGGTTCCAGGCTCGGTGCAGGGTCAGGGAACTTGGTACCGGCATTTGGCCGGGCCAGCGGGATCGGTGCGCTACCAGGACTCGGTGCATGGCCGGCGGACCGGGCTCGCTGCCGGGCCCGGCGTGGGGAGGGGGGGACACCGAGCTGCTGGAGCGCGGGGTCGGAGCAGAACCGCGCTGGCTCCGGTACCGGGGCCCGGTCCATTGCGGGGGGCTCGGGGTGGAGGAACACAGGACACCGGGACCCCCGGGCTGGAGGTGCCGCTACCGGGACAGCCCCGACGATCCCCCCCCGTTCCCGGTCACAGCATCGTGTCGCCGGTAGCCCCGCCCCCTCCGTGACGTCACCGGCGGGGTTACTCTCGGTCGTTCCCTCCAGGACGCCTGGGATCTCCCAACCAACCCATCCGACCGGCGTGTGCTGAGATGGGGCGGCCCCGTCCAGCCCCGGGGCTGGCACCGCCGGGCTGGGGCCCGTGAGGTGGGGATGCTCCCAGGGAACCCATTCCCGGAGGGAACCCACTTCCCAAAGGGACACATTCCTCAAGGGAACCCAATTCCCACCACCATAGCACCACGTGTGCCGAGTTCAGTGTTTCCAAGGCTTTAGCAAAAAATTGAGGATCCCAAAAAATTGAGGATCCCAAAAAATTGGGGGTCTCAAAAAATTGATGATCTCAAAAAATTGGGGATCTCAAAAAATTGGGGATCTCAAAAAATTTGGGGATCTCAAAAAAATTGGGGATCCCAGCTCTCAGCAAGCCCCTCACCCACCTTGCCACGTGCTCCACCAGCCCGGCCGGTGGAACACGCGCCAAGGCGGGCACGGGACCTGAACCTTCCAACACCTGCCCCACTCTGTGGTCTGTGGTGGTCTCTCCTCCAAGATCTGGGGTGGAGATGGCATCCCAGGTCTGCAGGTTCATCCCAGTGGCAGTCGGGGTGGATCAAAGCAGATCCAGGTGCCACCTGCTTTTCTTGGCGAGGTTTTGGCGTGGGCAGGGAAGCAGGAGCTGTGCCAGGGCTGAGTGGTGCCGTATGGGATGAGGTTTTCCCACTGTGGGGTTTTGCCATGCTCCTTTGTGTCGCAGCCAGCCGGGCCACCTCGTGCCCCACAGTTCCCCAAAGTGGGTTTGTCACCTGTCCCTGGCTGGCCACGGCTTGTCCCTCACCCCTGCACCAACCCTAGGGTGATGTGGGATGTGTGCCCAGGGATGTGGGTGCCCTGCTGGGACCTGCCAGGACCCACAGACGAGTGGGTCTGCCCCACAGGTTCCCACCGTGGGGGTGGAGGTGGCACTGGTGGGTGCCACTGTCCTGCTGATGGCGTGGGTGGCAGCAGGTGCCACAGAAACACCTGGAAGGTGCCAGGAGGGTGGGACAGCCGTGCCCACCCCCAGGCTGGGCAGAAGGAAGCAGGGGAGGGGGGACAGGAGGGAGCACCCCCTCTCTGCAACCCTAGACTTTGCTCTGGACCTCGAGGGAGCCTTGGGGGGGGTCTCTTGAGTGGAAGGGGGGGGGCTGGGAGCCCCCCAGGAGGACACCCACCTGCACAGGGCAGGACGCCGAGGGCTGGATGTTTTTTGGGGTGTAGCAGTGCTGTGTGCAGACCCCGATGGTTGCGGGGTGACTCCCGGGCGATGAGTGCGGGGGGGTCACACCGGGCTGGGGGAGGGGGGGAGGCGATGGGGCACGGGCGGAGGGTTAAGGGAGTGTGACCCCGAGTAACCGCGGGCGGCTGGCGGCGGGTGCCCGCGAGTAACCCGGTGCGGGCTCACCTTGGGCGCCGGGGGCTGTCCGGGGGCGGCAGGCGGCGATTGGCGGAGTCGCATCACCCCATCGCCGGCCGCGCTCCAGCCCTGGCGCGGGCAGCGCGGGGAGGGCGCCGGGGAGGAGGCGAGAACATGGCTTTAAAATATCCCGGGGCTTCTTCGCTGCCGGGCACGGGGCTGAGCGGGGGCTGCAACCTCCTCCTGGGGACCCCTCCACTCCCAGCTCCATGGAGTGCACCTTTGAAGGTACCCCCGCCCCGCCAGCCGCCTCCCCCTCGTCTGGCGGGGTCACCCTCGGAGTGCTGCACCCCGTGGGGAGGGCGGTGTCCGGGGGCTGTGTGGCTCGGTGGGGACAGCCCGGGGGTGTGTGTGTGGGGTGTGCCCTGGGGGGATCCCGGGCTCTGTGAGGTGAATCTGGGGGTACCGGAGCGTGGGGTGTCCCGGGGTCTGTGTTCACCCCCGGCGGGGTGAACCTGGGGGTACCGGGATGGGGACATCCCTGCGTGGTGGGAGCATCCCAGGACACCTCAGGGGAGGTGTCACAGAGAGCCCGATGTCCCTGTGGGGCACCCCAGGGCGCCCAGGTCCCACTGAGTGGGACAGACCCTGCCCGGGCTGTGCTAGCCCTGTGCTTGCCCCGCTGCCCTCCTGAGGGCTCTTGTGATCAAACGCACCTGGCACCGGGGTCTGGCACATCCCGGGGTGCCACCCCGCTGTCCCAGCCTGAGCACCCCCTCCCCGTGATACAGGGGCTGATTTGGGGATTGTCGGGGTTCCCAGTTCAGAATAAATGAATGAATGAGCTGGCACAAGCCCCCCTCAAGAGCAGAGACACGCCCAGACCAGGCTGAAAAATGCTGATTGCTGTTGGCCAAGCCCTGACACCCCCGTTTGAGTGCCGTGCCTCAGTTTCCCCAATGTCACATGGGTGGGAGGCTGAGAGGAGCAGGGCACAGCAGATTCACGGGCTCTCAGGGAATTTTACCCCTGGATTATGGGGATCTGCCCCCTAAATGCTACCCTGCGGGGAGGGCAGGACGGGACCAGCCCATGCCCACCTTGGGCGGTGCGGGACAGCGCCTGACGGCTCGGGGGATGGGGGGTGTGTTTTACAGACATGCTGCAGCTGATCAACACGCCGGACAATGACTTCTCGGGGCTGTTCGACTCACCGTTCAGTGCCCCGGACAGCGCCGTGCCCCCGGGGCTCCCCTCCACGCCGGGCACCCTCAACACCGGTCAAGGAGGAGCCACCCGTGGTGCCCAGCAGCCAGCCCCAGCCCGGCGTCATGCTGGCCCCCAGCTTCGTCCCTGCGTCCCCCAGCCCGTTCACTCCCCAGCCCTTGGTGGGCTACCAGAACCAGCACAGCTTCTCCGGTGAGGATTTGGGGGTGCAGGGCGGGGTGGGAGCTCCCGGGGTGAAGGTTTTGCTGGAGAGGGGCTGTGCAGGGTGGGCTGATGCTGGTGGCTCTCTTAACGCTGTCCTCTGCTCCGTGCCCAGCTGTGCAGCCTGGGAGTGCGGGGCAGACCCTGCCCAGCCCTCTGCCCGCCCCACAAGCCAGCCAGGCCGTGACCCTGCCCAGCCCTGTGCAGAGCGTGGCACCCCAGCAGCTGTTGGCCCCCGCCGCCCCCAGCACCCCGTCTGTGTCCCCTCAGATCCAGTCAGTGCCGGTAAGCCCAGGGCCGGGGCGAGGGGGGTGCCCGTGACCCCACAGCCCCGCTGACCCCCGCTGCCCCTCAGGTTCTCCTGCAGCCCCATTTCATCAAGGCTGACTCCCTGCTGCTGACGGCCGTCAAGACGGACGCCAGCAGCGCCAAGACTTCCACCATCGCCTCCCTGGCCACCAGTGCCAGCGGCTCTGCCACCCCGCTCCAGGTGCCGGTAGGTGCCACCGCGGGGAGCTGCAAGGTGGGGACAGGCTTCAGGACCATCAGTGACCGCACCCTGCCCCTCTGCAGGCGCTGGTGAGCGGAGGGACCATCCTGGCCACGGTGCCGCTGGTGGTGGACGCGGAGAAGCTGCCCATCAACCGGCTGGCGCCCAGCGGGAAGCCGGCGCTGGTGCAGAGCCGGGGCGAGAAGCGCACGGCCCACAACGCCATCGAGAAGCGCTACCGCTCCTCCATCAACGACAAGATCGTGGAGCTCAAGGACCTGGTGGTGGGCACCGAGGCCAAGGTGGGAGCAGGGGGTGGTGGGGTGGGGCTGGGCAGTGTGGGGGTTTTGTCTGGAATTTGGGCAAACTGTCCCTGCCCACTGGCAGCTCAACAAGTCGGCGATCCTGAGGAAGGCTATCGAGTACATCCGCTTCCTGCAGCAGAGCAATCAGAAGCTGAAGCAGGAGAACCTCACCCTGAAGATGGCCATGCAGAAGAACCGTGAGTGGAAGGGCAGCTCTTGGGGTGGGGGGCTCAGCTCCGTGCCCCCAAGCAGCCATCAGCTTACTGTGCTTCCTGCAGAGCCTGTGAAGGACCTGGGCACCCACTGCAGCCGGGGGGCCAAGGCGGAGGCCCCCATGGAGGTGGTGAAGGCGGAGGTGATGGAGATGCTGACACCACCGCCCTCGGACGTGGGCTCGCCGTCCCACAGCAGCCCGCTGTCCCTCAGCGGTGGCAGCAGCAACAGCAGCAGCGACTCGGAGCCTGAGAGCCCCCTCTGTGCCCATGGCAAGGTGAGGGAAGGCTGGGAGGTGATCTCCCTGCCCTGAGAGGGGCAGGGGATCTGCTGCTTGATGTAGGAGGTGCCAAGGGCAAAGTGTACCAGATGGGGACAGAGCTGAGAGCCCTGGTCTTGTCCTCTGAGGCTGCTCCTCACATGATTTAGGGCTGGGTGTGGGGGCAGTTTTGTTCTACCCTAAAATGTGCTCTGTGCCCCATGTCTATACCCTGAGATCCGTGCCCCTGTATTCCAGCCTGTGCCTCATCACCGTGCCCTGTACCCCATGCCCTATATCCCACTGCCTATATCCCATGCCCATCCCCATCATCACACCCTCTATTCCATGCCGTGCACCCCATGCTCTGGATGCCGTGCCCTATATCCCATGCCCTATATCCCATGCCTGTGCCCACCACCCCACATCCATGCCCGTGTCCCAGGCTCACAGCAGCTCTGCCCGTGCAGGTGAAGCAGGAGCGCCCGCCGCCCTCGCCCAGCAGCCAGGGAATGCTGGACCGCTCCCGCATGGCCCTCTGCACCTTCGTCTTCCTCTGCCTCTCCTTCAACCCCCTGGCCTCCCTCCTCCGGGGTTCTGGCTCCTCAGCCCCCTTGGGGAACCAGGAAACCGCTGGTCCCGGCAGGAGCATCATGGCTCAGTCTGGCACTTTGGGTAAGCTCTGGTGTGGGGTGGGGGACACTGGGATGGAGATTGTTGGGATGGGTGTGGGATGGAGGCTGTCAGGGTGGGCATGGGCTAGAGGCTGTTGAGGGGAAGACCATCAAGGTGCAGGATGTTGGGGTGGGTGTATGGTAGGAGTTACCTGGCTTGAGGCTGTTTGGGTCAGGATGAGGTGAAGACTGTTGGGATGGGGGGCATCAGAGTGGAAGTGATCATGGAAGACATGGGGTGAAGGCCATCAGGAGGGGGGTCATGGGGTAGGTCTGAGATGGGAGATGATTGGGATGGACATGGGGCAGAGGCCATTGGGTGGGTGCTGCTGGGATGGGCGCAGGGTGAAGGCCACCAGAATGGATATCCTGGGATGTGTGTGAGGCAGAGACCATTGGGGTGGAATCTGTTGGGGTGCACACGACTGGGTGGAGGCTCTTTGGTGGACATGGGGTGAAGGCCACTGCATGGAGACCCTGGGGTGGGCACAGAGCAGCATCGGTGGGGTGTTGCTGACCCCATCCCTTCACAGAGGACCCACGGGGGTGGACGCAGTGGCTGTGGCCCACGCTGGCCTTCTGGGCCCTGAACGTGGCGCTGGTGCTGGGCGCGGTGGTGCGGCTCTTCGTCTGCGGGGAGCCCGTCACCCGCCCCCACTCCGAGCCCTCCATCCTCTTCTGGCGGCACCGCCGGCAGGCCGACCTCGCCCTCGACCGGGTACGTCCCACCATGCGCCACCTGCCCCCCCTGCCCTGTCCCCTCACCCTGCCCACGCTGACCCTGTCTCTCCGGGGCACAGGGAGACTTCGCTCAGGGCGCCCAGCACCTGCGGACGGCTCTGGGGGCGCTGGGGCGGCCGCTGCCGGCCTCCCACGGGGACCTGGCCTGCAGCCTGCTCTGGACGCTGCTGCGCCACCTCCTCCAGCGCCTCTGGGTGGGTCGCTGGCTGGCTGCCCGTGCTGGGGGGCTGCGCCCGGACCCCCCGCCCCCTGCCCACGTCCGCCAGAGTGCCCGCGACGCTGCCATGGCTTATCACCGCCTGCACCAGCTCCACCTCGCCGGTACGGCCCCGCACCACGGGGGCTGAGGGATGGGACCCCTGTGCCCCACGTGTCCCCACAACTCCCTCACTCACCCCATGCCTGAGCCTCCTGTCCCCATTCCTATAGGGAAGCAGGCTGGGGGACATCTGCTGGCCATCAACCTGGCACTGAGCGCTGTCAACCTGGCTGAGTGCGCCGGTGACGCCATCTCCGTGGCAGCGCTGGCCGAGATCTACGTGGCGGCTGCCCTGCGGATCAAGGCCAGCCTGCACCGCTGCTTCCACTTCCTGGCGGTGAGTGTGGGGCACTGGGGTGTCCCCTGTGTCCCCTGGGACTGGCATCTCAGGTCCTTCCTGACCCCTTGCTCTCCCCACAGCGCCCTTTCCTCTGCAGCGCCCGGCGCGTGGCCCTGTCCCACGGCGGGGCCGTGCCCCCCGCCATGCAGTGGCTCTGCCACCCCTTGGGCCACCGCTTCTTTGTTGACGGGGACTGGGCGGTCAAGGGTGTCCCCAGGGAAACCATCTACAGCTCCGCCGGCAACCCAGGTGACCCCAAGCTCCCAAACCCCGCACCCCCCGTTCTGGGGTGTGGTGTACCTGCTGACCCCATCTCTGTGCCCCAGTGGACCCGCTGGCACAGGTGACCCAGCTCTTCCGTGAGCACCTCCTGGAGAAGGCGCTGTGCTGCGTGGCCATGCCTGAGCCCGGCCGTCCCGCTGCCCAGGGAGAGGCGTGAGTGCTGGGGTGGGCACCTTGTCCCCCTGCCTGCCGTGGGGCCAGCCCCTCACAGCCCCTTTCCACAGGCGGTTCTCCGATGCCCTCGAGTACCTCCAGCTGCTCAACGGCTGCTCAGATGTCAGTGGCACACCCGGCCCCACGCCCTCCATCACCTCTGGCTTGGCAGCTGTCACAGGTGAGGCTGGCATGTCCCCCATTGGGGTCACTTCATGGGGGGGACCATGGGAGTGGAAACACCCTGCTCCTGTGTCCCTCCCACCCCGCAGGCACCGACCCCGTGTCCAAGTGGTGGGCATCCTTCATTGGCATCATCATCCACTGGCTGCAGGGAGATGAGGAGGGGGCTGAGCGCCTCTACCCGCTGGTGGAGACCATGCCCCGGGCACTGCAGAGCTCTGAGTGAGTGCTGGGGACACTGGGGACAGGGGTGGCACTTTATTGTGTGTCTCCCCTCCTCCTTGGACTGGCACAGCCTCTCTGAACACACTTGGAGCACCCGGTGTGTGTTGAGGAACGGTGCAGCCGTGCACAGCGAGGGGTTTGCAGTGACCATGTCCCTCCACCTTGCAGGAAGCCCCTTCCCCGTGCTGCCCTGCACTCTTTCCGAGCTGTCCGTGCCTTGCTGAGCAAACAGGATGGGAGCCAGGCCACCCTGGGCCACTGTGAGAAGGCCAGCAGCTGCCTGCGGGAGAGCCTGGAGCTGGGCAGCCCCACCAAGGGCACCATCGACAAGGTGAGCTGGGCTGGGGAGGGACGAGGTGGCCGCGAGCCCTGGCGGGAGGTGCCCCCGACCCTCGCGGGGGTGCATTGTAGTTGCATTGCATGTGTCAGACTGGGAGTGCAATGCCCCTGCCATGCAGCCCGGCGGGGGTCCCGCGCAGCAGCGCCTGCCCGCAGCCACCTCCTGGGCACCCCCGTCCGTCTGTCCCGCCCCCTGCTCACCCCGATCCCCTTGTCCCTCCAGGCGGTCCAGCTCCTGCTCTGTGACCTGCTGCTGGTCACCCGCACCAACCTGTGGCAGCAGCAGATGGGGGCGAGCCAGCAGCGCAGCTGCCTCTACCAGGCGTCCGCCCTGGAGCTCCGCAGCTTCCAGCAGGACCTGAGCAGCCTGCGGCGCCTGGCACAGACCCTGCGCCCCGCCATGCGCCGGGTGAGCCCCCCCACCTGTCCCCTGCTGGGTCCCCTGGTGCCCTGCACCCGGCTGTGCTCACCGTCCCCCCCGCCGATCCAGGTGTTCCTGCACGAAGCCACAGCCAGGCTGATGGCCCGGGCCAGCCCCACGCGCACCCACCAGCTGCTGGACCGCAGCCTGCGGAGGAGAGGGGTGCAGGGCAGCAAAACAGGTGGGCACGGGGTGGGACACGGGGTGGGACATGGGGTGGGACACCTCAGTGCTCACCTGCAGCTCCCCAGCAGCCTTGGGGGGTGGGATATGTGGTAGGACACATAGATCTGCACCCACAGTACCCCAGCACGTTGGGACATGGGGTGGGATACCTTTGTCACCACCTTGGAGGATGGGAAATGAGGTGGGGCACCCTGCTCCACACCTACAGCAGTCCCCACAAGTGTTGGGTGGTGGGACGCAGAGTGGGAAACCCCATTCTGCACCCACAGCACCCCACCAACCTTGGATGATGAGATACGGGGTGAGACATAGGGTGGGACACCCCAAGAGCTGGGACGCTCGAGCTCCCAGCCCCTCCACTGCTGGTGCCACCAGCTCCAGGGTGGCTGAATAACCCATCCCCGTGCCGATCCCCCCAAAACTCACTCAGTGACTTCCCCGGACGCCCTCGGTGCTGACCTTGGCTCTGTCCCCTGCAGCTGGCGAGCCAGAGAGCCACCCCACGCCACGGGAACACGCCGAGGCGCTGCTGCTGGCCTGCTGCTACCTCCCGCCCAGCTTCCTGGCGGGCCCGGGCCAGCGCGTGGGGATGCTGGCCGAGGCCGCCCGCACGCTGGACAAGCTGGGCGACCGCCGGACGCTGCACGACTGCCAGCAGATGATCATCAAGCTGGGCAGCGGCACCACCGTCACCTCGGGATAGGTGGGGAAGGGGCCGCCAGCCCCCCCCCGCCACCCCCGCGCGGGAGGCCGTGCCTCAGTTTCCCCGCAGGATGAGGTTAGGCAGCGGTTTTGGATGTGGAGGGGTGGGTGTGGAGGGGTCGGGTGGTAGCTGATGGGTGCTACCTGGGGTGGAGGTCCCAGCGCGGGGCAGCCACACCTGGGGTACCCTGCTGGGGTTCCCCCGGCCGTGTCCGTGTCCCCAGCCCGCGTGGGGGACGGGCCGTGGGGACCTCTAGTGACACTGTCGCAGTATTGCAGGGCACCGGCACGCGCCGCAGAGGCCCCCGGGGCCACCCGAACCCCCCGGTGTCACCTGCACCCCCCCGGTGTCACCTGCATCCCCCCGGTGTCACCTGCACCCCCCCCGGGGCNGCTGCAGGACCCCCCCCTTGGGTTTGGGGCTCGCTTTTGGAGGTGCCCCCTCCCCAGCTGTGCCCATGGTAGGCCAGAGGGGACCCCCACCCTATCCCCTCCTCCCCAGCACTGATCCCCCCCCATTGAGAGCTGCCACCCCCCCGGAGCACGGACAGGCTTTGGGAGAAGGGATGGCAGGGTGGCACGGGGCTCCTGGGGGGCTGGTGGGCGCCCCTGTGTCCTTGCTTCACCCCCTCTTGTACATAGACCCCTCCCCTCGCCTCCCCCCACTCCCCCTTTTTCCCTTTTTAAACGGTATTTTCATAGTCGGAGAGTTTTGTACAGACAATTAAAGCTGATTATTTATACTGCTGTGTGCTGGATTGGAGGGGGACTGACACCAAAAGTGGGGGGCAAGGGACCCCCCGCAGCTGTGGACGCCTTGTCCCCACAGGGCTGCATGGGAGGGGGGGACACGGGTGGCAGGGATGGGGACACTGGGTGCTGAGAGACCCCAAACACCCCCTCTCTACCCCATGGTGTCCCAGGAGGGGCTGTCCCGCTGTCCCCATCCCCTCCAGCGAGACCCTTGGGGACAAAGGACCAGCCAGGGGCTGTCACAGCCCGGGGGGGACCCCAGGAGCCCCCCAAGGATAAAGAGAGGCCACGAGCAGGGCGCCACGTACTTCCAAAACAATCGTTGTATCTTTATTGACGCTCTGAATGCAATGACCTGTTTTTTTACTCTTAAGGAAAATAAACATCTTTTAGAAACAGCTTGTTACACACAATCTTCAGTGTGAAGCAATATACTAATAAGAACACTAGTCTTAACATTTACAGTCTTCATATATATTATATATATGTATATGTATACATATATATACACTATATAATGAGGCAATATATAATACACACGGTTTACCATTTTACAGTCATATGTACAAGATGTCACTAAAAATAGCCAGATTTCAGGCAACACTGCCAAGGACACAGGGATTTTTTTTTTTTTTTTCTTCTTTAAATTAATTTATTATTATTATTTCTCCCTTTTTAAAAATTTTTTTCTCACCTCCTCTTTTTGTTTTTCACTCCTGTGTCCGAGGCAGCTGCTGAAACAACAGACATTGTGTGGCCAGCAAACCTTGGGGTGGGTGGGATGGAGGGGACACAAGAGGTGGTGGGGACACGGGGTGCTGGCTCTGCAGGGGACATGGATGGGACCAGCAGTGTGCTCCCCTTTGCAGGATGCTGCAGAGGTTGGGGACAGCCAGTGGCTGTTTTTAGGACGAGATTTGGAGCTGGTTCACCCAGGGCTGGTTGCTACCTGTGTCAGGGGGTGGGTGACACAAAGATGGGCTGTGGAGCCCGGGGATGTGGGCAGGGGTCACCAAAGTGTTGGGCAGTCCCCCAGCTCCACTGAGGTGGGCAGGGAGCAAAAGCTGAGGGAGCTGAGCAAACCCAGGGCAGTGAGGGGTCAGCCAGGCCCATGTGGGGGGAGGAAGCAAATGCCTCCTCTTCCTCCTCCAGTTCAGCAGGCAGAGCTGTGGGGTTCAGCACAAGCACAGGGAGCAAAGCCCCCACAGGAGGAGCCACAGAAGGGGTGCTGGTGAGGCCAAGCACAGGCAGGGGGGTGGGTTTTGGGGGGTCCTGGGCAGCAGCACCAGGTGTCCCCAGCCCAGCAGTGCCAGCGCCGCATGGAGTGGGAGGCTGGTGGGTGCAATGAGTCAGGGTTTGGGGTTTGGGGTCTGGGAGCGGGGCTGGGGCAGCCCAGTGGGTGCCCACCAGCCTGGCCAAGCACCCGTAGCCCCCCAGCACCCTGGGCGTGAGTGGGGGCAAACAGGAGATGGAGTAACAAAACAGAAAAAGCAGAGTGGTGTTTCAAACAGCAGGCCGTTGTTCGCCTTTTTTTTTTTTTTT
>WEZZ01016767.1:96413-156874 GCA_013400585.1 Chloropsis cyanopogon | reverse complement strand
CCCTTGCTTCCCTCCTTCCTGCCTTCCTTCCTTCCTTCCTTCCTGCCTGCCTGCCTTCCTTCCTTCCTTCCTTCCTTCCTTCTCTCCCCCCTCCTCTTCCCTGGCAGGGACATGGTATGGCCGGATCTGGAGCCCTGTGAAGGCAGCCCAGGACTTCCCATGGCAGGGACCCTCGGTAAGCACCCAAGACCCCCAACACCTCATCCCCAGGGGGCAAAAGGCGCTCCCCATTTCCCTGCACGCTGGCCTGGCTTCCCAGCTGCTGCTCATCCCGCGGGGGCTGATCCAGCCCTGCTGCTCCTCCGGCTGCTCCCTCGCCTTCGCTGCTGTACCATCAACAAGGACTCAGCGACTAAAAATAGCAGCGAGCTCTCGCAGGGGGATGCTCCGCCATCAGAGCACTGCTGGCACCGCGGACACCCCGTTCCCCACCCCAAACCCCCGGCACAAACCCCCTCCTGACCCTCGTCCCACACCCAGGGGTGCAGCCCCATACGGTGAGGAGGTATCGGAGCGATGGGACCCCCCTGGATCCCCCGGCAGCTCTCAGGGAGGGGAATAAGCGCCTATCGAGTAGCGTCAGCCCCGGATTTGTTTAATTGTGAGCTGGTGGAGTTTAAAGAAACCCTTTCTGGCTGGCTGCCACACCGCAAAGTGCTCCGGAGAATTTGATTATTAAGGGAGGAGAGAAAAGGGGAGGCTGCGGGGGGGAGCCGGGGTGTGTGGGACAGACCGGGAAAGGGCATCGTGCCTCAGGAGCTGGGAATGAGAGGAACTGGGGGGGATGGAATACAGACAGACCCCCCTCGGCAGTGAGAGGGACCCGTGGGGCTCGCAGGGGTAGGGGCAAACCCTCCACGCAGCTGTGGAGCTGCTGCTGTTTGTCCCTGCACCCCACAGACACCCCGCTGCCAGTGCACCCCCCTTCAAAGCCCCCTTCTGTGAACCCCCTTAATGCACCTCTCCCCAGTGCACCCCCTTACTGCACTGTCCCCCAATAAACCCCGTTAATGCACCCCAATAATGGTCGCCCTCCCCAGTGAACCCCTTCAATGCACCCCAATAATGGTCCCCCTCCCCAGTGAACCCCTTCAATGCACTCTCATCAGTGCACCCTTGCCCCAGTGCACCCCAATAATGTGCTCTCCCCACCCCCAGTGACTTTAATACACCTCTCCAGTCCCTCCCATCACCACCAGCATCTCCCAGCACGCCAGTGCCCGGTCCCAGTGCAGCGACTGGGGGGCTGTGGTACCCCAGGGCAGCCCGCAGCCCCTCGCAGCCCCCCCAGCCCCGCGTCCCGCCCCATTTCGGCGCTCAGCCGACCGGAGCAGCTGTTCCCTGCACACTTCACTTGCCCGCAGATGATGATAAATGGAGCTGGGGCTGCGCCGCCCATTGCGTGGGGGTGGGCGGATGTGGGTAAGGAGGAGGAGGAGGAAGGATGGGGTCCCCATCTCCCGCAGCCCCCCCAGATCACGCTGCTCCTCCCATCCAGCTGCTGGGGAATTCCCTGGGCAGGTCCCCCCACCCACTACCCAAACCGCCCTCCCGGGGGTTGGAACCTGCCCAGGGAATTCCCATGGCAATGGGGTGCGTCCCCATGCCCAGATCAGTGTCCCATTTAGGGGCCACAGTCCTTCACTGCTGTCCCCCTCCCAGCTCTGCTCCTCCCCAGTGAGGAATTTTCCTTGGGAAAAAATCCACCGCCTGCGAACCGCACTCATGACTCAACGTTTCTGCTGGCCCCGGTTCCTCTGTCGCTTGCCAGGGGAAGCCCGTGGCCGCCCCAACCTCATCCCCTCACATGGAAATCCGCCTCAGCCGCCAGCTCCAGCCTCTCTCCCTTTGGTTTTTCCTCCTTTATTTTGGAAGGGGGGGGTTGGGTCCTTGATGGGAGGGATGGGAGGTTTGCAGAGGGTTGGGCTGGGGAGGAATGATGGGAGGTTCTGGGAGTCAGAGCAAGTTGCTGGGTTTTTTTTTCATGGTGGTGGAAAATGTCAGTTGGTAAGGAAGGATTTGAAAAGGAAGGGAGGAAAAAAAAAAGGGGGAATAAGAGGAAGAAAAAGGGGGAAAAGAAGAAAAAAGGGGAGAGGGGGAAAAAAAGGAAAATTAAGAAAAGGAAAAAGAAAAAATAGAAAAAGAAAAAGAAAGAAAAACACAGATAAAGAGAAAGAATAGGAGAAAAGGAGAAAGAAAAAGGTGTAAAAAGAAAAATGAGTAAAGCACCAAAAAAAACCAAAAGGAAAAAGAAGGAAAAAAAATGGCTGGAGGCTCACAGCAAAACAAATACTCAGCCTGAGCCTTCCTGGACAAATTCCCTCTCCTTAGGTGAACAATGTTCCACTCCAGAGCAAAATTCATGGCCGGATGTACCATGGAGTGAGGCTCCACATGATCCTGCGCCCAGCCAGCGGCTGGACATCGACCTTGAGGCTCTGAGGGGAAGGAAAACCAACCCTGCAGGAGGCTGGAAACACAGCTGAGGTTAGGAGAGATCCAGCAATCCCAGTCTCCAAACCCAAATCCTGCTGCAGGCCTGCCTGGAGCTGTCAGTACAACGGTGCCAGGGCACCAGTGGGCACAACGTGGCCCTGGGGTTGTTGTCACCACCACGGTGACCTCCAGCCAACCCTCCAGCCTCACCCCAAGCGAGCAGCACGGAGCCAGCACAGGGCCAGCATGACAGCCTGGCCAGCTCTCCACATGCTCACATTTTTCTTCTTTACTCATTTTCTGCTTGACAGGTTGGGATCCTTCTTCCTTCCCTCCTCCCTCCCCTCCTGCTCTCACTTCAATTCCAATAATAATTAACCATTCCAGTCATTACTGCGACCACTAATATTAACCCTCCCTTCTTCTCCCACATCCTGTTTGTCCCCTGCCTCAGTTTCCCCTTGAAGCAGGACAGAAGCTCCATCCCTGCCAGGAAAGGCAGGGAGCAGATGCCATGCCCTTGGCACCCTCCTCCATGATGCCGATGCCCCGAGGGGTTCCTGCTGCTTACAACAAAAATAAAAGCAAATAAAAGCTCTCCCAAGTATGGGAGAGGGAAGGGATCCTCATCCCAGTCCTGGATCTGGTCGGCATCTCGTGAGCTGGTTGCTCATGGATGTGGTTGGATGCAAAAGGCTGGGGAATGTGACAGGGATGGCTCGTGGTCCCCTGGCACCCACTGGCCCAGCAAACCCACACCAGAACCTGGCAGCACAACCTGGCACCCACCCAGCAGCTTGGAGCTGGAAAACCCACTGGGTTGGAACCAGGACCACTCTCTAGCTGTGCCTCAGTTTCCCCACTGCAGAGTGGTCTGGGTTTGTGCTGGGGTCCAGTTTTGATGTGCCAGCCCAGGAGCAGGGGAATGGAGCAGTGTCCCAGGGTCCTGCACCTCCTCCCCAGTGGGCCTCCCCATCCCCAGCAGAACTGGAGACCCCAAAGGATGAGAGGTGGCCATCACCCCCAGGACATTCCCACCTCTCCTGAATGTGCCACCGTGTCCAGCCCCTCTGGCTCGTCCCTGGTCACAGCCAATTTTTCTATCAGAAAAACTTTCAGCAAATTCAGGCTGCCGCATCCAAAACCAGGAGGCCTCAGCTGCCGTGGGATGGCTGCTGACAGCAGAGCACAGACCCTGGCACCATCCCATGCCTTCTCCCCACCCCAAACTCTCTGTCCCTGTCTGGGAGAAGACAGGGCTTTGTCCCAGTGTCCCCACCACGCTGGGCACATGGGACATTTACAGCTGTGTTTTATATGAATGCTATCCAATTATCACTGGTGATCCCAGAGAGATCCCCAGTCTCACTGAGACCCCCAGATTCATGGTTATGGGGGGCATTACCCTGTCCCCCTTTCGCCTTCCTGTGGCAACTCCTGCCTTCCCTTTTGGGGCAGCCAATCTCACGACCCAGCAACCACCCTGCTGCCATCATAGCAAAACCTGTGAGGTGCCTTTGGGTATGGGCACCCCACAGATGGCACGTTTCAGCATCTGCCCGCAGACAGGTCCATGCACAGGAGCCAATCCCGGCTGTGCTGCTGCCGGGCTCTGCCCTCAGCCATCCCCTGCCGGCAGCAGACAGCTCGGTAATGAAGCGTAATGCTCCGGCACTCCCCTGAGTGACAGTGGCCAGCACCGGCTGTGTCCCCGCGGCTCAGCACGCCCTCCTCTGCCTGCCAGGGAGGGGATGAGCATCCCCCTGCCAGGAGCAGGGCTGGGGGCTGCAGAGTGGTCACCTGCTAGGGGATGCTGAGCTAGAATCCCCTGGGGGGGAAAGGAAAAATAAGGAAAAAACGGGGTTGAAATAAATAAATCAAGTAAAAAAAAAACAAAAAAAAAACCCATAACAGAAAAGAAGGTTGGAAATAATAAATTGAGGTTTGATGCTGTGTGGTAAATTATTTTGGTATTATATATTCCCCAGCTTCAAATCCTGAAGACAAATACTGGGGCAGGTGAAGTGGGAAGCAGATTTCCAAAGGCCTTCTCCCGGCTCCAGGTTATTGACTCTGTCAATCACAGCAGGCGCCGTCCCCACCTTTGGCACCCTGCAAAATCGGTTCCTTTTGTTCCTGCTGAAAAACTGGGGGCGGGGGAAGAGGAGGGGAGAGGAATTTGGGGCAGGGAACTTCCAAAAGAGATGATTAAGGAGTTAATCTGCCTGAAATAGATAAGGAGCTTAGAGCTGCTGGTATTTGACTGTCCAAGTTTGGATTCAGCGTGTCTTAAACACTGGCTGGAATGTACTTAGATATGACCAAAGTACATGTCCCCCCGAGGAATTACCAGGTTGCCAATTAGATTTGCTTCCCAGATTCACTCAAACCTTCACAAGCTTCTTCAGAGCAGGAAAATTGCTGCCTGTCCCCGGGGAGATGCAGAGCAGCCGCTGCTGCCTGGCCCCGCAGCCAGCACAGCACAGCACAGCACGGCACGGCATGAGATCCCAGTGGGCAGCCACAGGATTTGCAGGAAGGTGGCACAGCCAGGATGATGGCAAGGAAGGGATGCCTGTGCCAGGGTATGGGGCACCAGGCATGGCCTGGTGGGCGCTGCTGGGGGAATTTGGGTGGTTTTGGGTGCTTGGGGTGCTGCTGTGAGCTTTGCCATGGTCATGGTGCTGGTGCATTGGTGGGGTTCTCAGCAGAGTGGGCTCAGAATTCCATGGGGTTGCAGAGCCATGGCTCTCCCTATCTCCAACCAGGCCCACAGTGCTGCCATGCAGCCAAATCCAACCTAAAACATCCCAGCTCAACATCCAGGCAGGGGACTCAACACACAACAGAGCCATGATGGCACGTGGGGAAGGCAAGCAAACACCAAAACATGAACAAACCCCAGTGGTGAACACCTGGCTCCAGCTCCCTGTGGGCACCTGGCACACCACAAGCCCACCACAACCCAGTGCTCAGAGCAGTGATGACCTCTGCCCATGCCAGGGTGAGGGTCACCACTCAAGGGCCACAACAACATCCAGCACCAGGACAAGGTGGAGGTAGAAAAGCAAACATCAACCCCTGCAAAAACCCTTCACTATCCATTTATTTTAACCACTGCATTCCTGTCCTTGCTATTTATGGTGCTTCATAACATGATGGTGAAAGTAATGAAGTCTGGGGGGACTGCATGCCCAAGGAGGGAGGACCATGATGGGGGATTCCACCACCAGCTCCCACATGCAGGCACCAAGTTCTTTTCCAACCCTGGGCTATATTTACTAAATCTGAGCTCAGTTTCAGTGCTGGCATCCCAATCCCACTGAAAAGTGTTGGGAGTGGCAGCTGGTCTCACCATGCTGGTGTCGGCACTGTTGGAGTGGTGGCAGCACCATGATGGAAAGTTGCTGGAACATCAGCTTTGGATGCTGAGTCCTGGCAACAGTTGCTATGTGAAACATTCAGAGGTGGAATTTACTGTCACAGTTAATAATAGATGAAGGTTTTAGAATTTTTGATGCTTTACATTTTAAGCTGTTTGATTTATAGTGTTTCAGAAGAGGGTGGGGGCAGGCAGGAGCTGAACAGCAGCATGAGGTAAACAAAGCAAGTGGGGAGGTGGGCAAAAGGCTCCATCCATCCATCCATCCATCCATCCATCCATCCATCCATCCAGAGATGCGCTGAGATCCCCCATGGCCAACAACGGGATGGGATCTCCCCACCAACCACCAAAACCACTGAGGAGCATCCTGGTGGAAAACCACGACACGACTGGGACGGAGCCCCTCAATTCCACATCACACTTCATTTTGGGGTTTTTTTTTTGCCTGCATCTCTTCTCCCTGTTTTCCTGCCGGTGGGTTGCTGGGTTATTTACTTGCTGCACTCCTCTCTCCTCTCCTCTCTTGCAGGTGTATTTCAAGTAGCTCCGTAAATAGCAGCGCGCGGCGTGCCTGCGGTGGGGCGCGCGGGTCCTGCTGATTAGGAACGCGCTGCCAAAAAAAAGAAGGGTCTCAACTCCCTGCCAAGCTGTCACCCTGTTTCCACAAAGAGGTGCCAATGTCCTGGCATGTGGGGATGCTCCCCCTGGATCCTGGGGGACTGGTGCGTGCTGTGTCCACTCCTTCCTGGAATGGAGCAGTGAGCACAGGTGCTGTGTGAAGAACCTCGGTGTCTCACGGTGTCCTTTGGTGTCCTCAATGTCCCCTTATGGGCACCAAAGCCCTGTGATGGCTTCAGCTCTGGCACGTTCTTCCTGCTTCTTCCAAATGTTGGAGCATCCCAGTGTTTCCAGCGTGTGTGTGGAGCATCCCAGTGCCTCAGATGTGTGGTCAGGAGGATTTAATCCCAGCTCAGTAGGGCTTCAGGTCATGACACGAGGAGCAGAAGGGAACTCCACACTTCCTCCAGCAGTGCTGGGCATGCAGTGACATCTTGACAAAACTGGGGGGGGGGATGGAAGAGAGGGGTTCCTCTCTGATCCCCCAAACAAAGTGCAGAGAGGAGATTCTTTGCAAAGCTGTTGGGAGGATGTGGTGACTGGAGCCTCAAACACCTGCAGACATTCCAGCCCTAACCAGCTCCTGCCAAAGCCCTGAGTGCTCACAGGGGCTGCCAGACCCCAGGAGGTGGCTGAGGTGCATCCCATACCACCAGCACCCTCCAGCCCCTCTGGAGCCCCTGTTTCCCCCAGGACTGAAGATTCCCAGGGGTCCTGGACTGAGCTGCCCCATGATGTCTCAATCAGAGCTGTGCATCGCCCCATTTACATACACACATCCCAGCTGGAGCTGAGTGTAATTTCCTTATAAAGCAGCTTTGACACACGGGGTAGCTCGCCTTAATGAGGAGGGTTATTCCACAAAGATCCATCACTAATGGGCTTGGGGCAGGCAGTGCCCCTGCATGCAAGCTCCTGCTGCCAAACCCAGCACCACACTGCACCCCGATCTCCCCACGGACACAGCATCCCCACCGGAATTACACCCATGGCTGAAACAGCGCTGGCAACCCCTGGCTTGGTGGGATCTCACCCTGATCCCTGTAAGATCCTGTGCCTCTGCCAGCTGCCTCTCTGCCTTGCATCAAAACCCACTTGGAGGTCCAAACAGGCAATCGTGAGGCACGTCTTGGCATGGAAACCACTCAACCCTTCCCAAGAACCAGCTCCAGGGAGGGAGATCAAAGTCAGCACAGCACTGGAGTCCCCCAGCACGCACACACATCTGAAACATCAAATCATCCACGTCCCTGCCTGCACAGGCACCCACTCTACCAAGGCACTGCTCCTGCCTGGCACCAGCTCTGCCAGTCACCAGCCCGTCATTACCACAACTGCCTAATTAAAAAACATATTAAAACCCGTGACTCCCCCAAGAACAACTCCCTCCCTGCAGAGCCCCGACAAATTCAATGCACAGGTTCATCCCCACCACTGCCCTGGGGACCCCCGTTAGCGGTGGGCGCCTCGTTAGCCGGCCTTGTGCCGGAGATTGGCTGCAACTCGTCTGTGGTGTCGAGCAGCCCTGCCCCAGACACCTTCTCCTGCGACCAGAGGCGCGCTACGTCCCAGGGCACTGTCACAATATATTAAGACGCGGCGCTAAAAATAAGCAACGGCAAAAATAAGCAGGAAAATCGCGGTCCCTGCCTGCCCCTGCCGGCCTCGCACCGGCGGAGCTCCCGCTGCCGCACGCGAGCTGGGGAAGCACGTCAGGAACGAGAGGATTTTGCTGGGTTTTATTAAAACGACGTGTTTTTCCCCTCCCTCCGCCCCCATCTCCAGCCTCTCTGTGGAGCGAGCCCCGCGGTGACACACAGGACTTGGTGACAAATCATCCCGGGGGTGGGCGGTTTCTCTGCATGCTGGTGGCTCCAGGCATGGCCACAGCTGGTGTGAGGCCCTGCCTGTCCCTCCGGGGCTGGAGCAGATCCTTGCCCACCCCACACAGCCCTGGATGGGGCTCTGCCCCCCGATGGGGACACCCCAGGAGCCACGGGCGCTGCTCCGTGTGCCCAGCCATGGTGTGCCATCAAAGGTTTTTGCCAGCCCCGTGTTAGACACAACAGCCAGGCTGGCTCCCTGTGGCTGTCCCCATTCCCAGAGCTCCCCAGCATCTACAAACACCCCATTCTCCCCTCTCACTGCTCACCAGGCACACGAATGCTGGTGTGGCACAACCCATGGGATGAGAGCTGGGAGAATCCCCTACCCGGGAATGCATCTTGGAGCACCTGGGGAGAGGGCAAGAGGCTGCTCCCGCTACCCCGTGGGGTACCATCCTCCATGCCGGATTCCTTGGGGCTGTGGGAGGCAGCGGCAGGGACACAGCCCCTGCTTGTCTCCGGGAGATGAAAGAGCAGCTCCGGGCTCGGGGACGGCTCCGTGCCTCCAGCCCAAGGCGAGCGGCGCTGCCTCGGCTGCGGCTGGAACGAATGCGTGCACATACCTCTGCCCCGGCACGGCTGTTTGCTCTTCTCTTCCGCGGCTGTGATTGATTAAAGGATCAGGGACATCTGAGAATGGAGGCAGCAGCGGCAGCAGCAGAAGCAGCTCCCTTTGGACTTGGAGAGCTTCCTTGCCTGCTGCTTGCTGCTGCCGTTGCCTGTCAGGCAGCTTTTAATCAAGGTTTGCTTATATCTGCAAAGGCCTTTCCCAGAGGGATGAAGGGAGGAAAAGAGGGGGGGAGAGTATATTAACATGCCAGCCACCCTCCCTCTCCCTCTCCTTTGTTTATGGAGAGGGTCAGTGCTTGGAAACGGCTGGCGGGGACCGGGAAAGGCGCTTTGGGGGTGCTGGATTGTGGTGCAGCTCTTGGCATGTCCAGGTCTCATGGCACAGCCAGGGGTAGGGAGGGCATCATACTCAGCTGGGATGTGCTCAATGACAGCACCAGTGTGTGGAGGGAGCAGGACCTGGGGACCAGGGCTTGGTGGCTTCCCCCAGGTGGTCCTGGATGCCTGGCATGTCCCCACAGGCACGGCAGGGAGGGGACCAACCTGTCTACCCCCAAATCAGGGTCTCAGCCAAGAGAGACCAACACCGACCACATGGTGAGACCAGCACTGTCCATACACTAAGACCACTCAGGCAGAGGGAGCCCAGGCCCCTCCATCCCACCCCTGGCCTCACGGAAGGTCAGGGTCTCCATCCTCATCCCACAGCTCACTGTGACTGCAGTCAGGATGGCCACACCACAACACCCCATCTCCCTTCTGCAGGGTGGGCTCTGGCAGTGAAACCAGGGCTCAGAGGGACTGACACCAGCCCCACACCTGCCCCAGGGCTGGGTTTGCCCCATATCAGCACTGCACAGTCTGGGAGCACCCTGGCATCACCCACCACTCCACCACCAGAGCCATGCACACCTGTACAAGCCATGTGGGAGGACAGGTGACCCTTAGCCCCATGTCCCCTCATCAAGCACTGTCTCTGCCTCCTCTGCCATTCCTGCACATCACTTTAGCTCTCCACGTTATCTTATTGCTCAGCTAATGACCTGCTAAAAGTATTATGTGAAAAAGCGTGCTCTTAGCCAGCCATTAGACTGGTTAGGACCAGCGGGTCATGCTTTATTGCTTTAATAACGGAGTTTATGAAAGGTCGTCTCATAACTGATAACATGCATAATTTTTGTAACTTAATTAATGCTGCTAATATACTGGAGTCTCCATCAGCTGCTGGTGCAACTGATGCACAGTTTGCATCCTGAGCAGGGTTGGGAAGAACACCCCAGGCCAGGCTCTGCCTGCTGTCCCTGACAAACAGCACCACAGTGGGAACACAGTTCAAATCCATACCAAAACCCCACTGTGCCACTTCTCCACACTGGAGCATCCTGTTCAGAAATGCTCCAGCAGAGACAGGGAGTGCTCTGAGTGGGAAGAGGGAGATGGGAACAGATCCAGTTCCCAACCCCACAAGCCTGAAGGGAAGGTACTTCTTTGCTTCCACTCTGCCCAGCCCATGGAGAGGACAAGAAAAGATGTGGGACCTGCAGTCAGGGAGAGTTTTACCTGTGGAATAACCAAAAGACCTCCGAGGGATGGGAGCTGCTCCAGCAATCCCATACATCTCTGCCTGAAGTTGCAACCGAGCAAAGCAGTTTTGCCTTGATTGGGATTTGTGGCTGTGCCCCAAGAGGGTTCCCCTGGGAACCCCCAGACTGACTCTGCTCCTCTGGTGATGCTAAGGGCAGCCAGGCTGGCATGAGGCAGGATCCTGCTGGAGCTGCTGCCTTTCTTCCCAGCACTGGTTTTTAAGGACAACCTCCTTGACAACAATTTTGACAGTATTTTTTGAGAATTTCTTTTAAGAACACCCTTTTGTGAGGGTGGTGAGGCCCTGGCACAGGTTGCCCAGAGAAGCCGTGAACACCCCATCCCTGGAAGTGTCCAAGACCAGACTGGACAGGGCTTGGAGCAACCTGGTCTAGAGAAAGATGTCCCTACCCATGGCAGGGGGTGGAAATGGGTGGTCTTTAAGTCCCTTCCAACCCAAAGCATTCTATGACTCTGTGACAAATACACACTTTTCTCATTAAAATGGAAAAAACACAAAAGCAAACAACTTCTCCCCACTACCCGAGCGCACACCTGGGGGGCTGAGCATCCACGGGGGAAGCTGGGAATCAGACGCATTTTCCAGGCAGCAAAATCAAGCCCTTCCCTTGCAAAAAAAAAAAACAAAAAAGAAAAAAAAAAGCATGTAAATAGGAGCCCAGGTGCATGCGGTGTGCGAGTCCCTGATATGCTGCCACCAGCAAATCTGGTGAGCTGTGAATCCGCGGCACCGCGCATCCAACGCTGCAAATCCGAGCTGCTCCAGTCGCCTGCTTAGTTTTGCAAATTCTTTCCTGCTGGCTGAGAAAAGCCAATATGTCTGCTGCTCCCGCTCCAGCGCAATAATTGTTCAGCACTGGTTATCATCCTGCCAGAAAGGCACGAGCTACCGCTGGGGCACTCTGCTTGCTGTAAATGCAGCGAGATGATTTCCTAGCAAATGCAAGTTTTCCAAGGAAGTGGGTGGAATCTGCTTGTCTCTGATTAGACAGCTTGGGTTTTTGTTTTCCTGGTGCTTTAGAGAGAGAGAGAGAAAGAGAGAGAGAGAGAGAAAAAAAAAAAAATAAAAAAGGCATAAAATATGTGGCTTTGCATCCCCTCTGCCCTGAATCGCAGGCTCACATGCATCCAGGCGATGGTCCCCTTGGGACTCACAGCTTTGCCCACACTCTGAGCAATGATCCCGTGGAATGAGGCTATGATCTTTCATCAATCATTGCCGAGCGCTTCTCCCTCCCGCGCCCGCTCCCTGGGCTGTGCCCGCTGCGAACCTACAGCCCCACAGCTCTGCCTCCCCTTCGTGCCTCCAAAAATCAGGGGTGCAGGCTTGGCCCCCCAAGTGCCCGGGGGGGTCAGGACACTCTGCTTGGGGACAAGGGGCACAGGGCAGCCCCTCTTTCACCTTCCCAGCTCAGCACAATCAAGGGATGCTTGAGGGGGATGCAGGATGATGGAGAGGTTTGCAGGACCAGAGGGTAAATCCCGAATTCTGGCGCAGCAACCAGAATAACCAGGATGCTGCAAGGGAGGTAGGATCAGGACAAGCCCTGAGGCTGTGGAGAGACAGGTCTGCCTCCCCGCCCTTGCCAGGGGAGGAAAAATGACTTGAAATTAAGATTTCCTGATGTTTGGGGGCTTGGAGACCTTGACACCCCCTGCGTCCATCTGGCTCTTCCCCTCTTGTGGCAGCCCGCTCCTGCGTTCCTGTCTATCCGTGAATACCAATTATGGTTTAGGAGAATGTATATCTGAGATGTGCAAATACAAAAGGCAGGAAATAAAAGTCATCTCTTACTGAAGAGGAGAGGTAACCATGACTACCTGGGACCTCATTTAAAACTGTGCCGGCCGCAGGCTAAAAGGCAACGCTTCCTATTGTTACACACGTTTACGGAAAGCTTTGAAAACCCGTTTTCCCCCCCAAAACCAGCTGGGAAGTAAGAATGAAAACGAGAATGGGAGGCGGGGCGGGGGGGGGAAGAGGATATAGAAGATATTTATTGGTGTTTGTGGGCTGGTTTTGCATCCCACCTGCACGAAAACAGCCGGCGAGCTGAAACTTCAAATGAGCAACTCGGAAGGAGACGGAGCGCCAGCGGCTGCGGCATCGCGGCTGCGGCGCCACGTGGCAGCCGCGCGGCACGGGCAGAGCTGCGGCTCCAGCGCTCCCAGGGGGATGCACCCCTGGAGGAAAGGGGGGTGTGAGTGAGCCCCTGAGGGCTCTCCATGCTGCCAGCACTGCCAGGGTTTGCGGGGAGCTGGGAGGAGTTGGTGGCTCTCGGTGTTGGCACCCGGATGTGCTGTGCCCACTGTCAGAGCCTGTGGTTGGTTGGATTTTGGGAGTGCCCTGGGCTTGCTGAGATCTCACGTGTGGTAGCTGCTGTTTGCACGTCAGATCCTGCAGCCTGCAGGAGGGACACCCAGGATGGAGGGGGATAACTGGGAATTGCTGGCTGGCCAGCTGAACCTTTTCACCAGTCGGACCTGCAGGGCCAGGGGACACCGGCTCGTTGTCCTCAGCAAAGACACCCCATTGCTCCAACACATGTGTAACCACAACCTGTCCCAGCCACATCAAAGACCAGGAAAGCTGTCTGCCAGCCACCAGCCTCGTCAGGACCTCACATCACTCTCGAGCTCGCAGTTACAAGGCCAATGACCAGGCAATTAAACCGATTTTTGGTTCAAAGGCCACCCCACCTGGCCCACTCAGACAACAGGAACCACCTCAAAACCAGATGCTGCTTTCTCAGGGATCTGTGTTGGGCACCAGGAGGCATCACTGTGGATGCAGACAAACGTGGTGCTCACCTTCACCCCTGTCATTCCTGAGCACCTGCCACAAGCTCCCAGAGGCAAAGCCGTGGCCCTGAGGCCCCCCTGCCAGCACTCTGGACCCACACCTGGGACCACACAACGGGGCTGCAGGCAGGAGCCCGAGCCAGGAATTATGGTCTGTACAAAAGACAATGACAGTGAATCTTGTTACTGGCTTTTCAGCAAACGTAATTCCTTTTTATTAGAAAATTAAAGGGTATGAAAAGCTTTCCAAGGCTGAAGAGCTGAAATGTGCTTTCATAAAATATGCGGCGTCTGATAAAACGGATTTGCTTGTCTGCCTGCCCTGGCCCCCTCCCCCTCCTGGCTATTATTCCCACTGGCAAGGTGATGCCTTTTGCCAAAACACTGATCCCAGTGTGGCCAGTGGAGATTCCTGGGGACCAGTGGATTCCTGCTCCCCAGCAACCCGGTCATCCCACCATGAGGCACCCCATGGCCTGCACCTGTTTGAGGTTGGCTTTAGGTCAGGTTTTTCAGCTAAATAAAACTCTGAGGGGCAGCTTTCCCCCTCCAGGGTTGCAGGTGAAGGCTGACAACAACCCATCACCCCAAAAGCGGCCGTGAGGACGCACCAGGTGCCGGCAGGAGAAGGTGAAGCCAGGCAATGGCAGACAGAAAGCAATGGATTCCCCCAGACATCCCACCAACAGCAACCATTAAAATCTTCCTGGGAAGTTCCCTCCTGAGGAGAAAGTCACGTGCCCTGCCGTGCCCCAGCACCGAGCAGCACGCGAGAGGTGCCGAGGGCCTGCGAGCTGCCGGCATCAGGCAGCGGGCAGCTAAGGTAACGCCAGGAATCTCCACTTCTTCTTTTTAATCGTTCCCTCTCTCTGCCTCTTTCATCTTTCTGATGGTTCGAGTCAACCTTCCATGTTTGTGAGGTTAAAGATTCTTGCTATCTCCCACTTGGGGCTGTGGGGCCAGCACAGGCCAGGGACCACGGCACCACAGAGCAATGCTGGTGGATGGTGCTGCCTCTTCCATCTTTTGTGGGCAGAATGCCCCTTGCCAGCCCTCCACAGGGACCACAACCCTGGGGCTCACCTCAACCCTCCAGGTTTTTTATTTCCATTCCATTACCAGCTCAGTTTTGTCTCTGCAAGTCCCTGGAGATGCATGGCAATGGGATGCATCCATCCCCACACAAAGATCTCCCCAGGCACAGGGCTGGCACCCTCTGATGGTTTGTCACCCTTGGCGTGGCACAAACAGAGGAAATGAAGCAATGTCCCCTGAGTGCCATCAGGGAGCTGACACCTCGGCTGGGAGAGGACCTGGCAGCCCTGGCCACTGTCCCCCAGATGACTCCAGCCCTGGCAATGTGACACGGGCAGGAGGCAAGGAGACAGCAGCACCACTGGCATGCACCCACTGCATGCCACTGGACATGGAGTCACTGGGCTGGTGGGGACAAGGACAGGCAGACCCAGCTGTGTTTCTACCACCATGCTGGGCGCCAGCACTGCTGCCATGGGGAGACACAACTCTAGCAGCAACACCGTGTCCCCATGTGCCCCCTCAGTTCTCTTGCAAGCAAATGTGCCATGACCCAGCATCTCCTTCCCACCCCATCCACCCCAGCAGCAGCAGGTTCCCCGTGCCACTGCGGGCTCCTGGTGCCACTGGTGGTGCTGTGTGAGTGCTGCCCGGCTGGCTATTACCACAGGAAAAGCTGTAACACTACAGCAAACCTCCCTGCTCAGCCCTGCTACAAATCAGGGTCAGGCGGCAGCGCTGTTAGACAGAGCCTGCCGGTACGTGCTCCTGCTCCTAATGTCCTCCTGCCACACACTTAATGGGGACACACAGGAGAACAACGCCACGAGGCAGAGGCTCAACCCCACTGCCCCATCTGGGGGCTCCTGCCCTCAGAGCTGGCTCCCCATCACGGGCAGAGCTGAGGGTTAGCACCAGGGAGGCACGGCCAGGGATGTTTTCTTCCCCGGGGCTGCTCTGGCTTTACCTTTAACATCTGCAAATGTGGTTAGAAGTTTGCCGAGCCTATTTTTAGAGCCTCTCACCACATGCGATTTCTCCATCGTGAGACAGGAAACGCTGATGAGGCTGTTCGCCTCGGAGCTGCTTTCTCCTCCCTGGATGGCCTCTGAGCTCCTCTGGCCTCTGCGGTGCTGCCACGGCCACCAGTGCCCCTGGTCCCGACCTCCCAGCGTGTCCCACAGCGGCAGCTATGGCAAACCCAAGAGCTGAGGGTGACAAACTGCTGAAGGGTGCTGGCCCTGCGCCTGCCAGCCTGGTGGTCACACCGAGGTCCCCCCATCCATGGTCCCTAGACAGTGTGGGGACAAACGTGTCCCAACACCACTCAAGGACCTGAGGGCAAAACTGACCCAGGCAATGGAAATACAAAACATTGAGGGTTAAACCAGGCCCCAGCATTATGGACTTGTCCACCATCTTGCCCCGTGCCTCGGTTTCCCCAAAGGAACAAAATTTTGCTTGGCTGCCCACCCTGGAGCAGCACTAAGGGCCTTCACCAGGGGATGCATCAGCACTGGACATGGGGACTGCCACCAAACAGACCCTGGCAGGGCTGTCCACTGTTCTCCCTCACACCCACCGCCCCCAGCATGGGCAGCTCAGTGCGTCCCCACCATCACACTCAACACTTTCCAAGATGCTTTGGAACCAAAGCAGACCCAGCTGCCCCATGGGGCTCCGGCCTTTCCCCGTGCCTGGATCGGTGTGGGGGGCTCGGCAGCACGCAGGCGCGGCTGCGGCCGGGCGGCGCGGGTACCTGCTGTTTGAATGTCAACACCTCATTTATACATCTTGATTGGCTCTCATCAGCCATGCTGCGCTACACCTGATTGCTCCGAGCCCACGCGGGGTGCCAGGCTGCAGCGCCTAATTCCAGTTAATTGGCCCTTCATCCGAAGCAAAACAGAAATACAGGAATAAAGAAACAATAAAGCATCCTCCCCCGCTTTAAAAAAAAAAAAAAAAAAAATTAAAATCTTGGCGTTCTGGGGGTTGGTTTTATTTCGCAACCATGAGCAGGCCGTGCTGTGGGCTATGGGAATTCCTTCCCTGGAGCTCTGGACTCTGCGTGAGATGGGAGATGCTTTGCCACCCCACAGGCTCAGCTCACTCGTGCTCCCCCTCATCCCACAACGAGCCCTGCCTTCGTGTCACGCTCGCCTGTGCTCCTGCTCCCACCCGCTCTCGCGAACCACTGAGGCTGAAATTTCAATTAAGAACGAGAAATAATTACCCGCCGCTCCACATTTCCTCTAAAATGGTAGCCAATGCCGGCAAGCCGAGTCACCGCCTCCCGCCACGTCCTGGCGCTCACCGCCGGGCTGGCATTCGGGTGACATTTCCAGGATAATGCCGGCCCAGCTGCCACACGCTGGTGGCTGCTCCCACAGCCATGCCGATGCTGGAGGATGCTTGGAAGAGATGCTCTCTTCCTCAGTGGGATTAGAGCTGCTGTGAGCTCCTGGCGCCCTGGCTCAGCCTTTGAACCCTCTGCCCGCTCCCAGCCGTGCCCTGGGCCGGGATGCTGGTCCCCTGCTCTCCACCTGGCAGAAGTGATCCGTGATAATGACTTGGCTCGTCTCCTCACAAGCTGCCCGTCATGGGGAACCACCACGCTGCTGTCCCCAGCAGCCACCGTGCACAGGGATGGGGCACATGGGGATGTTCCCCTCACTCCAAGGAAGAGGCTGAAGTGCTGGAGTGTGTCCAGAAAAAGGCAACGGAGCTGGGGAAGGATCTGGAGCACAAAGAGCGGCTGAGGGAGCTGGGGGGGTTCAGCCTGGAGAAAAGGAGGCTCAGGGGAAAACTTCTCACTCTCCACAACTCCCTGACAGAAAGGTGCAGCCAGGTGGGGGTCGGGCTCTGCTCCAGGTAACAAGCGACAGGACAAAGGGAAATGGCTCAAGTTGAGCCAGGGGCAGTTGAAGTTGGATATTAGGAAAAATGTCTTCAACCAAAAGGGTGGTCAGGCATCAGAACAGGCTGCCCAGGGTATTGGTGGAGTGTTCATCCCTTCTGGGAGTGTTCAAAAAATGTGTGGATCTGGCACCTGGGGACATGGTTTAGTGGTGGGCTTGGCAGTGTTCGGTTAATGGTTGGACTTGATGGTCTTGGAGGGGTTTCCAAACCTTAATGATTCTGTGATTCAGTGATTCTATGCAGGAGGGCAGGAACAAGAGGATGGGCAGCACTGGGGCAGGCAGCAGCCTTGGCTGCACCTCTGGCGTGTGGAACAGCATTGGGAAAGGGCAGATAGACCCAGTTTCAGGACATGTCCCCAGCCTGGGGACACCAGCAGTGTGGCTGTGTCAGCCTCCCCCATGGCACTACTCCAGGCAGATGTGCCAGCCCAGCGCTCACCAGAACACCTCAGACCTGCCCACAGCTGCAGAAATCACACTTCTTGCAGTGCTTTATTTTAGCACAGCCAGAAATAAGAGGAACAAGCTCCATCAGGGTTGGAAAGGGCACAAACCCCAATCAGAGGATGATCTGGCACCCCTCAAGTGCTCCTGCAGCTTTCCCTGTTGAGACAGCCTGTCCTGGCTCCAGCTCATGCCCTGTTGGGGTGACACAACCCCACTGCAGATCCCCACAGTCCTGCCCCAGAGAGCTGTGGGAGATGCAAACCCTGGGAGAAGGTAGAGATGGGACACTGACCCAGGCACAGAAGGCTCCTCTACCATGTGGATGGATGAGAATAAGGGAAGAATGAACAAGGATCCACAGCAGATCAAGCTGATGTGGAAGATGTGCCATGTTCCCCAAAACCAGACCCTCTGCCATCGATGTGGATGGTGTCTGATTTTCCCTGGATGTTTTCCCATTCCTCTTCCCATAACCCAGAGCTGGGGGGGCCACTGCAAAGCCTGCAAGTCCCGTGACTCCAGTGGCAGGAGATGCAGGAGCCCTGGGCAGCGATCACAAGGACGGGGAAAGCAGCAACCTCAGGTTGCAGATTAGCTTCATTTTACAGCCAGGGAGGCAGAAACCTCCCGTGGTTCAACATCTTGCTGCAGACCACACAGGGAGCCTGGGGGAAGCCAGGGAGAGGTCGCAGGTCTCTGCGGGGTGAGAGCATCCTCTCTCCAGGGAGGGAGGGAGGGAGCTCAGAGCCAGCAGGACCCACAGCGGCCCCAACCCACTGCTGCACCCCAAACCTCACCTGGGACCACGCAGTGCACCCCTTCCCCCTCTGACCCCAAACAGTGGGGCTGCAGAAAGCAGTTTGGCAAAGAGAGAGAGGCTCTTTACCCAAGTTTAAATGCACTTCCCTTGACTCTGTTCCCAGTTCAGCGTAGAGGAGACCCAGCTTGGCCGGCAGCCACGGCGCTCAGCTCTGCACGTCCCCGCCGAGAGACACATTCCTCAGCACTGCAGCTAAGTGCAGCACAGCCTTTGAGGCCTTCACCCCTCCTTCAATGATAATTTATGCCCTCTGACCCAACTCCCCCTTTTAAATCAGGCTGATCAATAGAGAAATCAGACAATCCTTTTAAGAAACTGTCTCATCTGATCCTGCCAGCTAATGATCTCTGCTCTCCTTACAGCTGTTTGCAGATCTGTAGCCTAGGCTGCTGGGGGAAGCAGGAGGGAAAAAAGCCACTGGGCCAAATTCCTCCTTCCTCAGTCCAAGCAGGAGCAATAACAACTTTGACAATTTGTATGGAAGCAAAACAGGAGATACCAACTCCTGTTTTTTGGAAAACAAGACAAGCATCATGCTGCAGGGAAGCACAAGCTCCCAAAATTTGCTCCCTCGTCCATCTCACCACCAAACAAGCTCTTCTCCCATCCTGAAAGCCCTGACAAGACATCCTCACACTTCTTACAGGCTCCGGCTTCCGGGCTTTCCAACGCCTCCCCTCCAAATAAAACCCAAAGCAACAACCCCAAATCTGGTTCATGGCTGAGCCATGGTCACCCACACCCTGCTCCGTGCACAGCAAGGCTCCCAGGGGATGCTGTGAGCACTGGGATCTCCATCACTTGGCTGGAAAACCCTCACCCCTCACAGGGATCCTCACTTCACCAGGGCAGCAGAAGCTCAGGGGTGCAGCTGCCTCCTGCCCAGATCAAATGAAGAGGGAACAGTGTCCAGCACAGCGCTGGGAGCAGTGTGGCAACATCCATGGAGCAGCCCCCAGAAGGGCTTTATTGATGGCAGCTGCATTTCTATTTAACTGGCAAAGGAACAGGGTTAACCAGTGAAGAGGGAAGCATCAGAGAACCCTTGAAGTCTTCAAAGTAAATCAGCTCCTGGAACAAACGCGCTGGGGAGCCAAACGTCCCCTTCTCCTTTGTGTGCGCAGAGATATTGACATTTATCATCATGCCCAAACCAGCCAGAGGAAGGATGCTTTCCTTGCATCCAAGGGCCATTTCTCACCCTGGCACACTCACAGGGATTTCTCTCCTGCCAAGGCAAGGCTTGGCCCCCAGCATTCCCTCCTCTAAACCACCCAGGAGGCAGGATGGGACCGTGTCCCAGGGATACTCAGCACCGTCCCAGGCCCACCAGGAGCCGGGGACACCTGCAAGATCCCCCCACCACATCTCCCCTCCCAGCCAGCCCTTGCTCTGAAGCCCAAGAGCAGATGCAAAAGCCAAGGGGTCTGAAGGGCTGCGGCAGCACAGCACGGTGCAGGTCCTGCCACAGCAGTCACAGTGAATTACAAGGTATTAGAGCCCCGCGCTGCCGTGCCTCTGTGCAGCAGCAGTCACGGTGAAGGACATGCTATGATAGGACTAGAGTCTCCTCTGGAGAATCCAGTCACAGGCCTGGTGGAAGGCAGTGGTATGAGAGGCCAGCCCTGTTCTATAGATCACGCAGAGACAGGCATGTGAAGGACACGCTATTACAGGACGAGGAGGGCTGAGAGCCGTGGGGTTTGGGGAGGGGGGGACGGCTGTGCCTCGCTGGATCGCTGAGTGCCCACGCTTTGCGAGCCAGCAGCCGTGAACGTTTTTAATTATGCTTTCCTACTTTATCGAGCATCTCATTTTCATTTACACGCCAGCCATCTCCACCTGAGAACGTGGCCACTGCTGCTCCTTTCCAGCACTGCTCCCATATTCCCTCACGCATCAGCTGGAGGGACCCAGCGGAGCTGGAGGTCCATCCTCAGCACAGGGGACCCATTTGGTGACAGACCTGCCCTGCAGCTCCCCTACGCTCCCCACACGATGCCAAGGACCACCAGGGAGCTGGGCAGAGCCTCCCTGATGCTCGGTGTCCCTCCCCGTCGGAGCAGCCAATTTTAGTGGCTGCCATAAATGCAGCAGGAGCAGTGTCCTCTGGTGAGGCATCGAGCGGTGACTAAGAGCGGAGATGACAATAAAGCAGAGGAAGCAAGGTCTGACTGCAAAGCAGCAAACCACCCCCCCGGATCCTGCTCGGAGGCACTGACTGATGATGCCCCCCCAAACCAGAGCCTGAGCCCAGTGAAGGAGGGCTGGGCTCTCTGGGGCTCAGGCTGAGCCCCGGCGCAGGCTCGGTTTGGGTGGAAATCCCATAAACAGGAGGGGAGAAAGGTTTCCCCCATCAGGACACCGGGATGGAGTTCAAGCCTCTCAGCAAAGCACACAGGGAGACTTGTGTACAGCCCCTACAGATAAATCTACCCCCTTAAAGCGTTCTCAGTGGTAAATGCAGCAGAGACTGTGCAGGACTTGACAGCTCGAGGTGTATTTATGGTGCTTTGGCACCGGGGATACAACCAGTTGGGATTTTTGCTCGGCTCTACCACTTGGGCATAGCACAGCCACAACAAACCCATTTGAATACCTCTTGTTTCAACCAAGGCAGAGATCCAGCCTATTCCCTGCGGAGCAAGCGCCAGACCTGGGGCCAAATTAATCTCCGATGGATCTCCATCAACTTCATGGAGTTACAACTACAATTTGGCCCATGCCTGACACGTAAATCTGCTCATTTTTCTTCCAAATCGTCCAAATACCGCAGCATTTGTTAGCAGCAGGAGAGGGGACGCATCCTCCGGGAGAGATCTCTTTGGATACCGCGCCAGCCCTTTCCTTTTTTTTATTTCCTTTGCTGCCTGGGATAAAAGGCAAGCGAGACAGACTGTGGTACGTGTCTGAGCTGTTTGGGAAAGAAATAGGAATTTCCTCCTGCCATTCCCAGTCTTTTGATAGGCAGGTGGGATGCGAGCAGGAATAACTCAATCAAGACAGAGCAATTTTTAATTAATTTGTGGATCCCTTCACCGGCTGATTGCCTTGGAGACAAAAGGGAAGCCTCTCCTTTAACACTTGTGTGTGCCTGGTACTCTGAGCCTCCCCTTTTCACCGGCACATCTTTGGTCTTGAAAGCTGCACAAAAGGAAGAATTCCTTGATCTTTTGCCTCGGCTTTTGCTAAGATGGAGACACACATGAGGGGGAGCTGGGTTGGGGGGTTTTTTGGGTTCCTTTTATATTTTGGGGGGATTATCAAAGCTCAAAATTCACCTAGAGAGAGGTGAAGAGAAGAAAAAAAAAAAAAAAAGAAGGAAAGGGGAATAAAAACCCTCAAAGCTAAGAACGGAGAGCGTTTTCCGTCAACACCTTCTGCCCAGCCCGCTCCATCCCCAAGGGGAGGGAGTTGAAAGGTTCAAGCTACATCAAGTGGTGAGTAATGCAGCGGGAGGCTCCTGCTCAGGGCTGGGCTCTCGCCCTCCACCATCCTCCCTGCCCCGTGCCCAGTGCTGGCAGGGCAGAGCCCAGCTCTCACCTCCCCTTCTCCCCCCACCAGCGACCGTGGGGATGCGGGAACTTCCAAGGCAGTGAGTGACACCACAATTATCGATTGCCGGCTGCAAAGGCTTGCTCTCGCCTCCCCCCCTCTTCTCACTTGTTTTCTTCTGTGCAGCAGTGCCAGCCTTCAGAGACTGCTGCTGTAAAAGGCTCGGATTGACGGGGTGTCAAGATATCCGCTGCCCCTGGCTTTTAACGTTCCCTTGCAGGGGGGAGCGGGAAGAGCCCCTGCACCGGTGAGGGGAGCTTGGATAGCTCCAAAAGAAAGGGAGCAATGAAAAGCCTCCCTCTCTCCTCCGTCGAGAAGATGCTCTTGAACCACAAGCAGCTTTTTCAGCCTCAGCGTGGCTGCGTGTGTCTCGGAAATCTCAAGATGCTGGGAAGGAGGAGAGGCGATGTGCCAGCCAGCCCCCGCCAGTGCCAGCCTCCTGCCCAAAATCAAGGCACCCAAGGAAGCCACCACGCTCCCCAGCAGGTCTCTGTGGGGTCACACACACACCTGACCACCCAGCAGTTTTGGCAGTGGCCATTTTAGAGGTGGGGAAGACAAGAAACATCCAGGCCAGGTGAGGTCACCCAGAAGAGGCTGCAAAAGGGCTGGGACACCCCAGCTTGGGTAAATCCTCTGCTGTTCAACACTGACGGCACAAGGGGTGCCAGATCTGAGGGTTTTCCCAGCAAAGACTGGCAAAGCAAGAACTCCAGGTGATCCCTGGAGCCCCCACCAAAGGCTGCGATGCCACCCTGACCAATAGCCCTGGGATGGTCCCTTGCCAGCCCTGTCCCCAGCTCAGCTGGCCACCCACAGCAAGTGCCATCCCTGCCACAAAATGGGGACGGCCACCTGCCTGCAGAGGTGTTTGTTTCCAAAGCCTGGTGGCACCTTGGGACCGTGGCTAAGTGTTACGTGCTGGAGCCAGAGGCCTGAAATTAAAGGCGGCTCCAGGACTGTCGGTGTCGACACCTGGTGATGGGAGGAGAGGGATCGATGATGGAGAGTCTGTCGCTCCTGATGCATCGCTGTCAGGGTCAATACACAATTCCTGGGGAGATCAGATGTCCAGGTTAACTGCTTTGCCTCCGTGCTAAGCCGATGGGCTGGCAGAGCCCCATCCTGCTCACACATCCTCTTCCCACAGCTCACCCCACAGCCACCAAATGCCACTGACAGCAGCCCTGGGGCTTGTGGCTCTTGTTTACATCCATGCAGAGCTCAAGTGTAGTTCAAATGGGTGCCCAAGGCTGGGAAAGGGACACAGGGACAGCGAGGACCTGGCCCCCAGGAGCTTCTGGCTGCATCAAACCAGCCCACTGCCATGGGCAGCATCACCATGGGACCTCGTGGGGACACAGGGCTTGGGGACAGCCAGCAACTCCTCTGGCCACCCAAGGGGGCTGGGAGGGGAAGTGGGGGGTGATGAGACCTCTGAAGGCGGGAGCCCCATCTGCCAATCTCCCTGTGCACCCCTGAATTCCTGAGCAACAGAAAAGGCAAGAGAGGGGGGAAACTCTCCCAGCACAGGCCCTGCAGGCTGCGTCCTGCTCCTCACCCTGGGTGGGCAGAGCATCCACGTGGCTTTGGCACAACACCTGTCCCCTCCAGGTGACACCACAGACCCCCGTGGGACAGGAGAGCTGTGACAGCAGGGCTGCACTGTGCCCTCTGCACCAAGCAGGCTTGTGGCACTCCATGGCACCCCGAAATCCTTGCAGGGAGCACAGGCAGGAGAGAGAAGTCCTGCTTTGCTCCCATTCCCGTGTGCCACGCCGGGCAGGATCCATCCCAGGGGGTCCTGTGAGGACGAGAGCCACCCGCAGCCAGGCTGCAGCATCTCACCCCGACAGCTCCCGGGGGTTCAGCTGCTCATCTCCTCCTCCAGCACAGCACAACCTACCCGGGGGAGCCCGCTGTGACCCCCTGAGGAGGGGACCAGGGGGTCCTACCTGCTGTCAGCCCACAGAGCCAGCCTGGGGGGGACACAGCATCACACCCGGCGCAGCCAGACTTGCATCAGCCCCCACCAAAAAAATCCCGAGAAAACAGAGCGCGGCATGAATAACAAAAGCAGCGATCAGTAAAGACTCTCCCAAGAGGCTGCAAGTTCTTCAATTAGAGCTCGCATTATAGGAATGAGAAACTCCACACCGTCTTCCGTAAGGATAACACTTTTTTCCCCTTCTCTTTTAAAGAATAAAGGGAGGGAGGGAGAGGAAGGGCTGCATCTCTAATGCAACAGACAGGTCTGCTGAGATTCACTTTGGCTCTTATTTTGACTTTCATCTAAAAGAGCTGCCCTGGGAATCCATTAAGTCCAATTTAAATCGGCTCTCCGCCCTCACGGCTTCTCCCCGCCTTCGTGGCCCCCTCCCAGCTCCCTTCTCCCCCCTCCTCGGAAGCAAACAAACACAAAAGCAAGGCCAGGCAGGGCAGGCAGCGAAGGGCAGGCAGCGAAGGGCAGCACCGGCGCGGTTTGGGAGCTGTTCCCCGGGGGATCACAGCCTTCCCCAGGGCAGTTGCTCCATCTTTATTTCCGCCCAAATAAACACAATCCGGCCACGTTCGGATACCGCCTCGGTATCCCCCACCTCGGCAGCGCTTTTTGGGGGAAGCCCGTGGGGTTTTGGGACCTGCTTCTTCTGCTCCCCACACATCTCCCCCCCTCCACACACCAGGCATATTTCCCCCTGCTTTTACTATTTTTGACGACAATTATCTCCACTAACACCGCAACCGGCAAAGTTGGAACGGGATATAATCACATACTTCAGGTTTGTTGGGTTTGGGTTTTTTTTGGGTTGGTTTTTCTTTTTTTTCCGCCCCCCAGTGAGCTTCCCCACCCCGAGATCATTCCTCTGCCTTTGGGAATCGCCCCCCCTCGCAGCCGGGCGAGGGAAGGACCCCTCGCCTTTCATCTCACCACACTCATTCAAGCTCTGCTTCTGTCGTATAAGCAGTTTTCCAGCTCTTCCCCCCCGCCCCGTAACACACCCGCTCTGCATTGCATCCTATTCATATGTTTTCAATCATCGCCGTTTCGTTATTTAAAACAAAAGCACACACGGTTCCCCCACCCCCGGGCAGCACTCCGAGCCCCCTCACCGGGCTCCACGGCTATTCTCCGGTTTGTTTGTTTATTAATGTCAACGGAGGATTTGAAGGCAAAATTTGCCGTGGGAGAAAGGGAGCGGGAGGTGAAAGTCCCACCGAGGGGTTTTCCAAAGGCGCAGCCAGATGTGCAAACCCCACGATTCCTTGGGTTATCTGCTAGATCCATTTTTTTTTCCCCCTGCCCTGCCAGCCACCGAATAAAAGAAAGAAAATCCATCAAGTCAGCGTTCTCACGTGCAGACAACGGCAAGGAGAGCCAGGCGCCCGCCCGCGGCACCGCCGCAACTTTTGGAAGTATAAAACCATGCACATCCATAACTCCTCAATTAAATAAACCTCCCCGGGAAGACTTCCCTCTGCAGAGGCTTTCGCAGCCCCGTGCCCATTATTATTTTAACTTTGCAAAAGTCGGGAGTCGGGACAAGCAAAACGCAATCCACCCCTTGCACGCACAAATATTTCCAAGTCTCAGCTGTATCTTTGTTCAGACACCCATCAATCGGCAAGTCAGGAGGGGTTTTGGACCGGTTGCAAATTTCTTTATTACTTCCAGAAAAGCAAAACAACCCCCCCACACACGCCCCCCGGCTCCTCCGTTGCTGCTGCAAATAGAACACACACACAACACACACACAACACACACACAGACACACGTATAATCCCCCCTCCCTCCCCAAACTCCGCGATGCCGGCGCCGTGCATCCATTCAATCGCAGCAGCAGCACACGAGTTGCACAAGAGAAAAATAAATCCGGAAAAAGCTNGAAAAAGAGGGGAAAAAAAAAAAGCACAAAGATGTAGCTTGCAACAATACCTGCGATGGTCCTCGCTCTCTCCTCTCTCTCCTGCTGGCTCGCTCTCCTCCTCTTCCAGAGCACAGTAGCCAGATTAGATCCTTAGAAAAAAAAATGTGAGAAATAGCACAATTCTCCCTTTTTTTTTTTTTTTTTTTTTTTTTTTTTTTTTTTTTGCTTCCCTTCTCAGCAGCCCTTCTGAGCTCCTTCACTAACCATTATTCATAGACCACTAGGGGATATAAGGTAATTAGAAACGGCCCTATAGCATCCAGCCTGAAAATGTAATGCCAGCGGTAGGAGTGGTGGAGGGCTCTGGCTGCGGGCGGCTCCGGCAGAAAGTGCTCGCTGGAGCTGGGGACCGAGGTGAGAAGTGGGGTGGAGGAGAGGGCGAGCGGCAGCGGGTGCTGGCAGCTCTCCCGACAGAGACCAGGGTGGCCAGGGACACCGAGCGGCACCGGTTTGGGTTGGGTTTGGGGTTTTTTTTTTTGATTTTTTTTTTTTTGGTATTTTGGAGTGGGCTCGCTGTGCCCGTGTGAGCCGTGCTGGGGCTGCGTGTGTGTGTGTGTGTGTGTGTGTGTGTGTGCGTGTGTGTGTGTTTGTGCCAGGAATAGCAATCAGCAGAGGCAGCACACAGAGCGCAAAAATGCCATCATGCAGGGTCAACAGAAAGCTGCAGACATTTTTTTTCTCTCTCTCTTTTTTTCTTTTTTTTTTCTTTTTTTTNCTAGGCTTAATCCTCTGGAGCGGGGGAGAGGGAAAAGGAGGAGGCTGCTGCCTTCTTTATAGTTTTGATTTTTTTTTTTTTTCCTTCCTCTTCCAACCTCGTAGGATCAGATTAACCCCCCCTCCTCTCCCCTCCACGCACACACACACACACACTCTCTCCAGCCCCAGCCATCCCAGCCCTGAGCCAGCACTGCACCGGGGAGATGCCGGAGTCCCGCAGGGTGGGATGCGGGTCTGGCCGCCGCGATGAGCTGGGTGGGATGAGCTAGGTGGGCTCGGCAGGGAAGCGGAGCAGGAGGGAGGCAGCGCGGGGGGGAAAAGGAGGGAGGTGGAGGCAAATGAACAAATCACACCTGCAGCTTTCTGCGTGCCGGAGCCAGCTGCAGCCCAGGCAGCGACCGGCAGGAAAAAAATCCAGGCGCGCTGGCTCCCAGCACCATCATCTGCGGGGATTTAGGTGCACGGTGAGCTGATGGCAACTCATCGCTGGCAGCGATTGATTTTTGGGGAGGTTTATTATTAGCAGGAGGGGGAAAGGGAGGTGCTAACAAAGAGTAACCCTTCCACACACACCGATTTTTTTTTTCCAAGGGGTAAATAAAACCCGTCGCAGAGACGAGGAGGGGGAGCTGGTCCCCTGGCCAAGGGACGCAGAGCTGTGGTGGCCCTGGCACAGCGGGCCACCCGTGCCGGGATCGCTGCCCTGCAGCTCCGTGCCCCGGCTGATGCCCGAAGGGCGCAAACGCCCAGCGCCGCCTCCTCCCACGACTCCGCTCTGAGCCTCTCGTTAATTGAACTAAAGCTGTTCACCTTGATAACGCAGCACGGCAGCAAGTTTCCGAGCCGTACGCGGGGGGCTGGAGAGCTATTTGATCCACTTCCAAGGCGCTGCCTTTCAATTCAACCCCTTGCTCTTGAAGGATGGATAACCAGGCCCTCTCTTTTCCCTGTTAATTACTCGAGATAGGAGCCATCAAGCTGCAAACCAGACCAAACACCATAAGGGGACACAGCACCTGCAGTAGCAGACTGCTTGTTCTCATCTCCCCTGTCTTTTTCCTCCCCACCCCCATCCTCATCCTCATCCCCATCCCCATGGCAGACCCAGTCTGGCTGTTTGTAGGTAATACACCACGATATGCTCCCAGCCACCTCCAGCTTCACACATGCCTCTCTGCAGGATGGTAAATCAAGCTGGGACCTCATGGCTCTCCAGGGACTTGGTGTTATTCCCTGTAATCACCAATCTGCCCTGCCCTTCACACACAAGAGCCCGGCACTGTTTGGCACCACAAGCCGTGACTGCCACCCTAGTAAAGCCAAGGTGGGATGGACCCAGAGGACGTCACCCCCAGCTTCTCCTCTGGGATTGACAGATGACTAAAGGATTTGTTATTTTTACACTACAATCCAATAAATTCAACAATCTGGTCTGTCCATGTTATTTCCCAGCTCTGGTATGTTTGAAATCCCCACCTCCAGGAGTCCTGTGATTTCAGGAAGACCTCATCCCTGCTCTCCTCCAACCCTGACCTCACCGTGGTGGGGAGAAAGGCTGAAACCACAAGCCCCCAGAGAGCCCCATATGCAAATTAAATCACCACCAAACACTTCAGTTATTAAACACTGTTATTTTTCTGGAACCTTTACAGTTCTGCACCTACGATTTACGGGTTCAAAAAGGCTGATTTCATGACTTCTCAGCATTTCTGAGGTGTCAACACCCACATCACCTCTGTTTGCATGACACGGTCATGTCTATCTAAGCCCAACCACTGCCTGGGTGGGAGACCACCACCTATAACACCAATTAACTTCACTCATTAAAACCTCCAAGCTCATAGAGGATGCTGCTGCTCAGTTGTGCAGATGGAAAAGTTTCCATCCCCTTGATAAAATCCAGAGCATCCTGGAGCAGATCTCACCCTGAGCGACCACAAAACAGCAGAACCAGCATCAAAAGGCTTCTTCCCATCTTCCCTGCCAGGAGAGCAGGGCTCACCTTGCTGATCAAAGTCGGAGGCTTCCCTGGATGTAACTCTGCACCTCCTGCCCTGGAGAGGCTAAAAAATAATGACTCATAACCATGTTATTTCTGGAGCTGCTAAAACAAAAGGCACTCTGGCTCCCTTGGTGTCTCACCACTTCGACCTAAATGATAAGGCATCCTGAGAAAACTCAGCTCTCCCCATCAGCCTCCTCATCCAGCCCTGACATGAGTGGCCAACCCAGGGTCCAAGCACCTCCCCAGTACCTACATGGGATGCTCTAAGCTGGCTCAGAGCTTCTTTCTTTCTCATTCATCTTTCTTTCACAGCGGATTTTCCCTCAGCCCCACTCCCAACCATCCCAATGGATTGTTTTTTGTCCCCTGGCCTGGGTGCCACCTCACACTGGGTGCCACACACTCCCCATGTGTGGTGGCTCCTCGCAGGCAGGAGCAGCAGCCCTGCCCCAGCTCTCATCAAGCTCCGTGCATCGGCTCCGAGCGGATCCGATGGATTTTCATTTCCTAACTTTGCCCTTCGGGCTATTTCTAACGAGCTTCCTCACGCTTAAAAAAAAAAAAAAATAAAATCCTTCATCTTGCAGCACGGTGTCAGAACAGCAACACTCGGGATGACTGTGCCTGCGAGGAGGCTGGAAATTAATTATATCACAGTGGCTTTAGGTAGGGATCCATCCACTGACCTCCTTGTCCAGCTCCCGTCTGGGACCCAGGGAACAGCCAGAAATCCCCTCCCAGAGCAAACAGGCTTTTTTTAGCCTTGAAAGATGTATTTTTGTGGTGTGATGTTTGGTCCATGCAGCACAGCCTTGGGTGTGGAGCTGTCCTCTTGTGACCCCGTGCCCTCCCTGTACCCCCCATCCCCAGCCTCGAGCCCCTTGTGGAGCCTCTTCCTGCAGCACCAGGTCCATCCACCCTCCTGGGCTCATCCCTCCCACTGAGAGGGAGGAATCAGTCCTGGGTGCCTTAATTTCCACTAATCAGATGTTTTAATGAGTTTCTCAGCACCCAGCAGATCCCACTTCCCACCACCACCCCCTCCGAGGCCGTGCCGAGGCCCCTGACATCTCCAAGGCTTTCCTTGGTGGGAGAGCAGCGATTATTTCTCTCAAAAGGTCTCTTATAATGGAAACCATCTCTGCATCCCTCCTTGGTCTCCTCCTGCCGTGACCCAGGCTCCATCGAGAGGAGCTCTGCTCCAAGGCAGCGCCGTGTTTCCATGGAAAGAGTGAATAGCAGAGTCTTCCCAGTGGTTTATTAGAATTCCTTTTACTTCGATGGAGAGTTTTAGAGCAAAGTAGAAAGGCTTTAATGTGGGGCTAATGGAGCCCCTGGGAAGTCCAGGAAGGAAATCTCCCCTGGAGGAGGCGTGAGGAGAGGGAGGGCAACTTTCAAGACGAATTCCTGGACAGGTTGAAATTTTTTTGCAGGAGCCATCTCAGGCAGCGAGAAATGGAAATGAATGTTTGTTTTATTTTTAACAGATGTTACAAAAGACCTGCCAGTAATTCAGCGAACGATGCAAAACCTAGATCCCACTCACTTTTCCCGGCATGTCTTCCATCCCCTCCCTCTCCTGCTTGGTACAAATGCTTATTTGCATTTAGCATATCGTATTAAAAAAAAAAAAATTAAGCAATAAAATAACAATCGTACGCCACTTCATTTCCTCCCTCCCTAAGGCTTTGGTTTCAGGTTAAATCCTTGGTTGGAGCAGCTATAAATTGTTTTTAATAATTTTTTCTGTCTCTTCAGATTTTCCAAACCTTTATTTTACTCACCCACTTTGAGGGGTGCCCTCTTACCCAGGCTGAGTCCCTGGGTCCCTCTCTCTCCCTGCTGTTCCCTCATGGAACAGCTCTTGACTCTGCAAAGTGTTTGGAGCCCCAGTGTGAAGCACAGACTGCAGCCTCTTCTTTGGGAACAAATACAGGGATTTCCAGCTAAGAGATGGGGAGATGGAAAGGGGAGGAGGTAAAATGAGGGGGTCCTAAAAGCAGTAAGAGCGAGGCTCTCCAAAAAGCAAGGCACAGAAAGGGATCCATGAACACACACCACAGCACTCGACCAGCCCACAGGGAACTCCGAAGCTGATCTGAAACCCACCATGATGCCAGAGGGGTATTTGGGATGAGATACAGCATTTGGGAGTGACACACACGAAACCCAAACCTGGGAGGCCGGTGACAGTCATGGAATCCCAGAGTGGTTTGGGTTGGAAGGGACCTTAAAGCCCATCTCATTCCAACCCACTGCCATGGGCAGGGACACCTTCCACTATCCCAGGTTGCTCCAAGCCCCTTCTAACCTGGCCTTGGACACTTCCAGTGGTGGAGCATTCACAGCTTCTCTGTGCCAGTGCCTCACCACCCTCACAGGGAAGAATTTCTTCCTAATATCCAATCTCTCCCTGCCCACTGTCGATGTGAAGCCATTCCCCCTTGTCCTGTCACTCCATGCCCTTGGAAAGAGTCCCTCTCCAGCTTTTGTAGTCCTGGCCAGAGGAGCCCTGAATCCCACGGATACCAGATTTCCTGAAAATGAGCAACTTTGGCAGCTCCTGGTTTAACTCTTGCCTGTAAAATACGAGCTGCACTGGTTCCCCTTTTCATGCCTAACTGTGAAATACCACTTCTCCTCTGGATACCCAGCTTCCCAAAGGGCAAGATACCAGGAAAACCTGGAGTGGGCAAATGCAGGGTGATTTTGTGCCTGGTTTCCTGTTAGTCCCAAGTGGCCCATGCATGCCCTGTACTGGATTCACACTCCATTGACATCTTGTTTGTGGGATCCCAAGCAGGAAAGGAGGAGACAGGCTCTGGGGAGCAGCTACAGGTCAGTACTGACACAAACAGGGTGTCCCTGCCCCCATTATAAATCCTAAAATCTGCCTGATTTCCAGGCAGAAAATGGCATCCGTGTGCATTTCCAGGTGACGGAGGAAAAGTGGCTGTTTTCACTGAGCTTTCTCCTCTTCCCGTTACAATCCTGCACCTGGTTAGCAACTGTCGGAAAGAGGTTAATCACAGTCCTTAAATCAGGAACCTTGTTGTGGTATGCTCGGGATGCACATCTGTGCTCTCCATGGCTCATCCCCGGCGGCATTTGGGAGAAGGCAATATGCCAAAAAAACCCCACCCCCAAATAAGCCACCCAACCCCCCCAGAAATGAGCGACAAGCATCCCAGGGTGCAGGATCCTGCTGATTCCTTGAGCTGGTTCTGCAGCACACGTGAAAGGCTCACGATTCCCCCAGCCCCACCACAGCTGTGGGTTAAAGGCATCTTGGATAACGCGGTGTTGGCAGAGCCATTATGGGGCAGAAAAGGTTTTTGAGGGATTGGGGTTTTACTCTCTGGCCAGCCTTATGATGGAAGGGAGGAGGCATCACCTGGAAATGCCTTGGGAGCAAACCATGGGGACCAGGGGTGGTCCCACATCCCAGTCCAGAGCTCAGCCCTTGGCAGAGCAAAGGAGCTCCAGCAACCGCCAGCTGCCCAGCTTGGCTCCTCATTTCCAAGCATTGCAAAGCCTGGCTTGGCTTTGCTATTTCTAGGCCTGTCCCAGGGGATTACCCTGCTCTCCCTGTTTAGGGAAAAAGAAGAATTCCGGAGCGTTGGAGCCCTGGTGCTCAGCCGGGCCCCGGGCTCAGCACCAGAGACCGAGGCCGTTCCACGCTCACACACGTGCACAGCCCGGAAAATGGAGAGGAATTGATCCCGGAGGCAAATCTCTTTTGTTCTAACCCCGCTGCTGTAACTGGATCTCCCCAGGTTCTCGGCTCAGGAGCTGCAGCGGATCACATCGCTTTCATGCCTTCTCCCAGTGCCAGCTTGTCACATTCCCCGTCACCGGCGGCGGGGAGGGGACGGGTGGGAAGGGGAAGCATCGATCCCAGCGCTTGTTTCCCTCACCACCGGGCACGAGGGGTGTACGGCGGTAATGAGCAAAAACCTGGAGGGAGCAGATTGCAGAGCCGCGGCATGAGACCACCCCCAACTCACAGGCTGCCCCTTTTTAATGAGGTTCCCCCCATCCTCCTCCCCGCCAGGCTCCCCGTGCCCTGACATCCTCCTGCCTTTCCCCGCTGTCTTGTTCCGACTGCAGAAATGCTGATTCACAGAGCCCGGCGCAGGAGGCGTTTGGGAAGGCAGAGAGAGCAGCACAACACCGCCCGAACGCTCCCGACCTCCCCGGGCGCCTTCACACCGGGGACTGGCGACAGCGGAGTCGCTGCAGATTAATCCGCTCTGCGCTTGTTCCAGCACCTCTTTCCCAGTGACTCCCTCGCCTCTCAGCAAGGTGAATCCATCCCCTCCGCTTCCCGGGAGAGCTGGCATGCGAATTTGCCTCCCCTTTCTGCACAGGGGAAAGCAAGGTGAAAGATTTCACACTGCGCCACGCAGCGAGATGCCAGGACAGCGGCATGGGGTGGATGGCACTTCCCCAGGGAGGTACTCTGCTTTCCAAGAGGTAGGGCAAAGAGAACAGCACCCTGACCTGCTGCCAGGCAGGTGTCAGACCTCACTCATGGATGCTTTGATGCATCACCGGCAATCCAGACCCTGTCTCCTTCTTCCAGGGCACTGCCTGGCAGTGGGGTCGGTGCCCCGGCTGGCTCCTGGCATCCCCCACCACCTCAAGGGCGCTGTGCTGTGACAGCAGCCGGCATGAGCTGAGCTGCCCGCCCTGCCTCACCTTCCCTCTCCTCTCCTCTCCTCCCCCCTCCTGCCGGCACGGTGCAGCTGGTGCAGCAGCAGGGCAGAAATCCGAGACAGCAAAAGGATGGTTTTTTGGAGCAGGCTGTAGGAATGGTGTCCCCAGCAGCCCAGGGCAGGCAAATGGCTGCAAAAGCAGGGCATGGCTGTCCAAGCATGTCACTTCTCCCAGTCCAGGTCCCTTCCCTCTGGGACAACCACAACAGACTGTAGGAGAGCTCAGGTGAACAGATCCATCCTGTTCTACTGTTTCGCATTCCATGACCCCATTCACTTCTCCCCACTAAGGACACTTCATCCCGAAGTCACCTGTGGTGCCACAATGGATGCAAACACTTGGGGACCCCGTGCATTGAACAGCAGGATGTGACACAGACTTCACTGTCACCCTCACACTCCTCCCTGTGCCACGTCCCTCAGGACCAGCTCAGCACTGCTCGGATCAGGTGGGATCCATCCCAGAGCAGGGCATGCAGAAGATAAACCCACTAAGCCAGGCAGGGAAGCCGAAATTGAATCCAGCTCTGCAAGCCCATGGGAACACTCAGGGTATGTCTGGGGACACCAGGGCACCAGGACACCCCTTGCCACCACCACGCTGCTGCATCTGCAGCCCCGAGCCTCAAAGACCAAATCCACCTTTTCCTTTAATCCTTCCACGTTTTTTTGCAGCGTGTATCAAAGCTGTGCTGGCCCCCTCTGCTTGGGTGACCACCTGCCCACAGCCAGTGGCCAAGCTGGGCTGCTCATCTGGCTCCCCAAAAAGCCATGGTGCAGCTGAATAGATTTCCACCATGCACTGTAAAGGCCCCAGTGGGTTTGAATAGAAGCCCCTTGAGGTATTATCTCAGCAGTGCCTCGAGGCAACCACCTGAATCCTTCCGTGACTGCTGCACAAACCTGGAATGTCTCCAGCAGCTGGGGATTATGGACAGACCCTGCAGAGGAGCCCCCAAACCACCAGAGCACAGCCAGCACCGTCAGCTCTCAGATGCTCCCACAATCCTCAAAAAACAAGGCATGGTGATGCTAAGAAGACCAAAGCCCAGATGCTAGGGCAGGAAACCAAGCTGAAGTTTTCACATTAATCATATCGAGCTCTATTCTTTTTCATCTATTTCAAGGCAAGTCAAAAAGAGGTTCACACTCTCCCCTGGCAAACCACAGAGGATGACGTGAGCCTGTCTCTTGCATTGCAAGTAGAGTGTGTCAAGCAATTAGCAAGTCATCAGGAATTCAGATAGGGTGGGCAGGATACCATCCCTCAAAGCTCTGGCAGGAGCATTACCCACCCTGGAGTTTCCCATCAGGCATGGAAGGCAGCAGAGGGAGCAAGGGCTGTTGGTGAGCTCTCAGGAGCAGAGCAGACACCGTGTGCCAGCAGACCCTGATGCCATAAAACACCTCATGTTTAGCCTGTGCTGTAGCTCAAACGCCCTGGGCATTCAACACAGATTTTTCCTCACTCATTCCCAACCTCAGCAAGGTGGCCAGGGCAATTCCAAGAACCCTCAGGCACCCTGCAGGCCTGCTGGGTCACACTGAGCACCCCACACATGACCCATCCCAGGGTGTTTTGGCATCGCATCAGCTCTGGCTGCTCCCACCAGATTCACTCCCTGCAGCTCTGACCATGCTGGTTCCCACTCAGCATCCTCCCAGCAACCCTGCTCTCCTGGGAGTCAGTGGCAAAACCCATGCAAGAGCAGGGGCAAGCCTTCCACACTCACACTGGGATGAGATTTGCACTTTGGTCCCGCAGAGCTGCTAAACCCACACCACACCAAGGCCTGGCTCAGCACACAAGTGGAGCGGGACCATCTCACCAAGAGCACCTTGGAGGGGACCTCAGTGGCTTGCAGCCTCCCCAGACACCTGGCTGGTCCCCATGAACACCCAACCAGCCCCGAAAGAAAAGAGGGAGGATTATCCCAAGGTGTGAGGGTGCACACCTTGCTGTGCAGAGGGAGCCGGTGGCACAGGGGACGCCTAATCTGCCACCTGCCCTTTCTCCTCTCCATTGCCAAGGTAGCAGCAGACAATGCTATCTGCTGGGTTGTCAGCCGGCCCTCCTCCCGCCGTCTCTTTAGCCAGAAAACTCTCCATCTGTCTCCAGATGGGGTGTTTCTACCACTCCAGTCAAACCGATTCAGAGTGGAACAATGATGCTTTGTTAACAAAACAATTTTTGTATGTCAAGCCCTCCTTCTTGCGGGTTTTTCTCTCCCCCCCCAGTCCCCAGTGGGTCAGCTTTGTGTGGCGTCCTACATTTTGTTGTTTCTTTCACATTTTAAAGGCTCCGTATTTTAGTACAAAAGGTGCCTGCGGAGCGGCTTTTATCTGCGAGGCAAGATTTGACACATACGCAGATCACAATTGCGACAGGAGGTTCGTGATGTGGTGGTTAAGGGTGGTGTCAGGACCTTCAGAGTGATGAAGCATTATTTCCAGTGATTTTTGCCTCCAGGATAAAAATTACAGCTGGTCCAACGCTGCATGTATGGCTTCTGTGAGCTGGAATCCCCCAAGGGCTCATGGAGGGGGCAGAGAAAGTTTGATCTTGCTTTGGTAGAGAGCTGGCATCACCTGTGTCCATCCATCCTTCTCGTGTCCTCCTGTGCAGGACAAGCCACCTTTGTCACTTGTGAGTGGAAAGGATGGGTACATGGAGCAAATCTATGTGCCTGTGAGTAAATTACAACCCTCTCCCCAGCACAATCCCTGTGGTGGCCAGGAAGATCAAACCTCAGCCCTCCTGTGGCCAGAGTCTCTGACTGAAGATCCTGGGGAGTGTTTGACTTCTCCCCAGCTACCCGGGGTTGGATCATCCTCCTTGACCCCTCACCCAGCAGCAGGGAGGAGAGCTCTCTTTCTTCTTCCAAATATATCTCCACCATACAGGCCTCCAAAATAACCAGCTCTTCCTTTTTCTTTTTTTTTTTGCCCTGAAGCAACAAGCACACAAACCACCTTCTGCTCTGCACAAAACCAGCAATTCCCAGCAAACAACCAAGCTGCTGGCTCCAGAGCAAACAGCTCCATGTTCCTAAGCAGGCTGGAAATTTCTACACAAGGGGGACTTTTTCTTCCAGCTCCCTCCACATTTGCAGGGAAGGTCCCTCCTCCTTCCTGTCCTCAGGTAACAGCATCTTCATGGAAACACCAATATTTTTATGAGTCATCCCCCTTCTTCTCCTCTCCTGCTCTGTGGCCAACACCCCTCTGCTTTCAAGATCAAAGCCGAAGGGGACCAGCTGTGCTGAGTCCTTTCCTTTCCAGCCCTTTCCATCTCCATTTGCAGCCGTCGCCAGCGCGAGTCCCTGCTGTTCTGACAGCGCTTTGTGCCGCCCATCCAGCACCGCAGCTCCGTGCCCGCCCTCTGCTCCCCCTCCTGCCATCCCAGCTCCTGCTCCAGCCACGCTGGGAACACTGGGAACCCTCCCTGGCCTGGGCTCAGTCCCCTCTGGCATGCATGGGAGCTGCCCTGCTGGCTGCCCTGGCTGCCCTGCCTGTCATGTGCTGATTCAGAGGCAGAAATGTGCTCAGAGAGAAACGGGATAATCTGCTTCCACTGAAATCCCATCCTAATTCCCTGTGTTTGGTAACTCCTCCGCAGACCAGAGCATGAGACTGCATCTCCCTTCCAAACAAGCAACTCCATGGGGACCTTCGCTCCAGGCTCCTTTCAGCAGGGGTACAACCTTGGCTGGGAAAGTCCAGCTCCTGCTGTGAGAGCAGTTGAGGGAACAGGAATCTCCCTCCCTATCCAAAAGGCTGAATATTTCACACAGCCCCCAGTGCTGCAGCAGGGATTTGCAATGTGATGGGATAATTAGTCAGGGATGTGCTTCTTGTGCTTCTTAACTGCCAGAGGGCAGGGTTAGATTAGATATTAGGAAGAAATTCTTCGCTGCGAGGGTGGTGAGGCCCTGGCACAGGTTGCCCAGAGCAGCTGTGGATGCCACATCCCTGAAAGTGTCCAAGGCCAGGCTGGATGGGGCTTGGAGCCACCTGGAATAGTGGAAGGTGTCCTTGCCTGTGGCAGAGGGGCTGAATGAGACGATCTCTAAAGTCCCTTCCAACCCAAACCACTCTGTGATTCCAGGATTCTTAATACACCCAGGAAAATCCGTCCATTTTTGGTCTCCCAGTGAGTGTCATTTGTGCATGTTTGATGGCAGCTGCTTCCATGTGCAGCGACTCACAGGTCTGACAGGTCCCTCTCAGGGTCATACACCCCATCCTTCATGACATCTCATCTTGCACCACGTGCACCTCCTGGGTGCTGCCCTCGCACGTCACAATCCCTGCTTCCCCACACCTCGCTGTAACTCAGCCCAAATCCAGCTTGGAGCTGTCTCTCCCACAAAGACTTTGAAGAAAGCATTGCACAGAATTAAGTCTTGGTGCTTTTTATATGTAAAACACTGAATTTAGCTGCTAATGGCAATTCCCAGAAGAAAAGAATGGTTAGTAGTGGTGGGTATATTTATGAATTCTTTCTAAGCAAATGCCGTGAGGTGGGAAATGTATCGGTCCTGGTGGAAAGCTTGCTGGGTTGCTGCTGCAGGCATCTAAATGCAAAGTTTCACCACGGCTTTTTGAGTTCTGAGCTCTGCTAGACATATCCCTTTCAAATCTCTTCTCTCAGGAATGCTTTCCCAGCCTCTCTCCTGCGGTCACGCGCGTGTCACCGCGACCTGCCCGTCTCTGTCCTTCTCCAGCCACTCCACAGACTTGCCAGTAAATAAAAGTCAGGGGATCCACTTGACTGGTCTCCTTAGCTGCTCTCTCCAAAGGGCTGACTTACAAAATACCCACGTCCTGGATTTCTGGGAGGTTTTCACTGAGAGCACATTGTTTTTCCCCAGCAAAGCCAGAAAAGAATTTACAGTCGGTCCACACAGCGAGACTGCTCTGCTTTCTCTTTCCTGGGACAGGAACTCAGTTTGAAACAGATTGCTAGCAGCTAAATGCAAGTTCCTTAGCAGCTTCCAGAGTGAAAATATTCCCTCTCCAGATCTCCTTTTATGTCCACAACACATTATTCCGGTGGAGGGCTCTCTTGCTAAGAAAAGCTCTGGTAACTCCCAGCCTTGTCTCCAAAGTGGTTCAGGTGTGGGAGCCAGCTCCCCTGCAAGCATCCCTTGGTCCTGCTGCCCAGCTGAGATGTCCTTAATTCCTCCATCTGTCCCCTCCAGGCTCTGGCTGGCTCAGCTCTCAGACAGTGAATACATACAGCAGGCTGCAAGGCTGCTTGTCCTAAATATACACTTTTCCCACAGCTTCAGGAAAAACTACATCTTCTAAGTCCCCCAGCCCACTCTTTGGGGTGCTTCTGGGGCTTTCCATGCTAAGCTGCCTTTGTCCCACACACTGCATGCAGACAGACGAGAGGTTCACACCAAAACCCACCTCTCCTCTCTGCCTTTAACTAAACCAAAACAAAAAACAGATGGAAAATCAAATGCTGGCAGTGTGAAGCATGTGGGCTGCACTTGCATCAGCCCTCCTGGAGCTGCAGAGTGTATTCCTTCCTGCTCCGGGGTCCCAGGGCAAAGCCAGACCTCCCCAAAAGGGTTACTGGTGGAGGAGATCCTGCTATTCCCCCTTGCCAGCCACCAAGCAGCGTGGAGGTGGGACAGAGGGAAGGAAGGGAAAGACAGAGGCAAGAACAGGCTTAGCATTTTAGGAAGGAGGAACAATTTTAACCCCCAAGCAGGATTTGCACAGTGCACAGCGAATGAGGCACTGGGGCTGCAGACGGAACACTGGGGGGACAGTCACAAACCGGACACTGAGCTGCTTTTTACCCAGCTCCATCCATCCCACACACTCCCTGAGTCAGAGACACTGTGGAAGAAACACCTTGAGACCAGAGTTAAGGCTGTCCCCTAATGAATGCACAGCATTCCACGGCCATAAGCTGCTCAGATGTCCTTAATTCCAGGATTTCTTACACGCTTCGTGCCTGACTTTGTAACCTTAATCATGTATTTTTTAGTGCTGCTCTTGTGTGCACGTGAGCTTATATCCTTTTACCACGGGCTCTTCTTTTCACTCTCCTGTTAGGACAAACAATACCCAGGACACTCTTCCATATCTCTCCCTGGGAGTGTCCCCAGACTCCCCTGAACACTCCCCAGTTTTGCAGAATGAGTGGTGGGGCTGTTCAGGCTCAACTCCAGCTCCTGCCAGAGCCTTGGTCACCCTGGGATGCTCAGAGGTCGCTCCCACATGTGGATGAGCATCTGGATAACCCCAGGGCCACACCAAGGCTCCCAGCACGGAGCAGGAAGAGCAGGAGCAGAGGGAGCCCGAGGTGGGGGCAGGGAGCAGCAGCGTGTTTGTGGAGTAACGCTCAAACTGCCATAACGGATTGCCTTGTTTACACTGGGCCCAGGGAAAACCACTCCAGGCATGGAGACACAGAAGCGTCCAGAAGCCTCTGAGAGCAGCAGAAGCTCTTCAGACTCTTGCCTCTTACTTTTGCTTACAAAATCATCCCCCCTGCCTCGCCTCCTGCATCACTGTCAAGGGGCGGAAGCTTTAAAATCACTGTAGTAAGCAGGGGAGGGATGGGGAAAGGAAAGGAAAAGTATTATCGGATGGGAATGTGGCTTTTCCACTCCTCCTTGCCAAGAGGAGCCCTCAGCACCCAAGGACACACCAAAAAGGGTTGCTGGGCCACAGGGTGCAGCGAGAGTTGCGACAAATTGCTCTGAGAGGGAAAAGAATAAATAGGAACCACCTTAAGGGAGGGGAGCCACCAGCAGAACAGTTAAAATGACTAAATACTTTCCCAATATCACTCCTCCACGTAAGCATTGCTGTAATTGCCCTTGGGATGTTGCACAACGGCGAAAGGGAGGGGCAGGTGCTGGCAGGGAGGGAGTGAAGGAGTGCAAACCTCCAAATCTCCATCCCAGGCACTGCTGTCATCGAGGAGAGACGCTCACGGACATCTCTGCCACCTCAGGCCCCACTGCTGGATTTATCCCCCGAGGGACCATTCCTCACATGAACTGGAGGACTCCCAGGAGGACTCACTCCTCATGCCTCTGAGACACAGCGGGCTGCCCCAGGGAGCAAGAGCAAAAGGCGAGGAGGAACAGAGCCCACGCTGCACTGTGTGGCAAAAAAAAAAAAAAAAAAAAAAGAAAAGAAAGAAAAAGAGAGAGAGATATAAGGGCTTCATTCAAGCGCTCTCGCTCTCTGGAAGTCTCACGCAGAGCAGCTGGTCTTTAAGACTGCTGCAAGCACGCCATGCAAGCACAGAGCCCTTCCATTCCTGGGTGCTTTCATTAGTGACACTCAGACAGGGACAGCCACTCGACCCCCATGAGAAGGAAATCGGCTGACTCATTCTTCCAGCAACACTTGAGAGCAGGACACGGTGCTCGTGCTCTGTAGCAGCAGCGTGGGTCCTCTCCTGCTTCCTAAGCCAGATCACCAGATCTGGGCTCGGGTGCCACACACACACACACACACCCCAGCTAATCTGCAGATGTGCTGGGTCCTTGGGTAGAGCATCCTTTGCTTCCAAAAGCTGCCCAGTGATGCTCAAGTTGAAAGGGAAACCTCTGAGAGATGCAGTCTGGAGGTTTAAAACATCTGTGGGCCATCAGCCATTAAATGGGATGCTATGCTGGTTTGCTGCTCTCGGGTCTCACGCCAGGTTCATCGCTGTGCCGGCTGGGTACCGTCCAGCAATGCATTAAGTGATGTGACTATTTCTGTTCTCATCACATGTTTGCTCTCATCCTCTCCAGGGTGTGTGCAGGGGGGAAAAAAACACACATTCATTATGGAGTGTCATATTTTGGTAAGGCTTTTCGTTTCTCTGCGTAACACCGGGCTCTTGGCAGAGGAGAAGGGGGATTTTGTTTTCCTAATATCCATGTACTCAGGTATTTCTGTTAGAGGAGGCAAAGTCAAAGAAATGCTAATCAAATATCCAGGAGTGCACAGTGCTGACATCCGCACCTCGCTACTATATGGCCTTTCATTAGCATTACCTAAATGTACGACCGTACAAAGAGCAGATTTCCTTAGCAACAGGGCTGCCTTCATATTTCCTCCCCACTACCCCCTGCCCTTAGAAGAAAAATGACTTCAGCTCTTTCTCTGAGCCCTGCTCTGCGCTGCAGCAGTGCTCTATGCCGCTGCCAGGCTTTGCTATATGCTGCATCTGGGACGCCTGCCTCTCCACGCTGGGATCCACGAGCCATAAAGCAACCTCTTGACTTAGCTCTTCTGCACAGCCACAATAAAACTCCTCTTTTCCTAACGGAGCATATGCAAAACAGCCCTGTAACGGCAGAGGGGGGATCCTCTCCTCCAGATGACTTACAGCTCCCATCTCTGAGGGAGGATGTCCAGCATGCTCAGCAGACCCGGCATTGCTGGCTGGCGACTCCTTTGCTCCCTGCCACCTGGTCGAAGGGTGACAACTGCCCTCGTCCCCAAATGGCACTGTAAGCCACCTTTGCCTTGGGCAGGGAGCTGCCAACCCCTCCTCTCCCCGGATCTGGGCCAGGAAGACGGAACACTTCATCCTCCGCGCTCTCCCCCGGTGCCACAGCCTGGTGCGCTGGGCTATTTTAAGAGCTCGTCTGGGAGACTGGCACACGCACCGCGCTGCCGGGAACTCCCTGCTTCTGTTTCAAAAAAGCTGGAGGCTGGGAGCCTGCTGGGACTCACCCCTGTGATTCCCAAGGTCTGACCCTCCTCTCGCTGGGACTGGCGCAACGCTGCTGAGTCAAACGGAATTAGTCCCAATTAGCGCCGGTGAAACGGGAGGAGAATCGTGCCCTCCCCGGCATTTCAACCCCCTCAGCTGGAGGCTGGGACCACTGAGCCTCCCCCTGCAGCCATGCCCCTGCTCTTCATCTCCCTGCTCTCCAACCTGCTCGTTCTGTGTCGCCATTCCCTGCCTTTTTCACACGGATACTCTCTCCCTTTCCCATTATGATAGGGTCTTTGATTGCACGATCGCATAACTATAATGAGACAAATATTTATTTTGCAGATATGGGTTAATCAGACCGAAGGTATAGAAATATTTCATGCGCTAATCAGAGTACCTTCAGCAATCAGTATAGCAAATAACTCAGGTAAATTAACATAGGAGAGTCCCCTTATCAGGTTTTAGTCTAAGATATATGTGCATTAAGGACTAATTTGCTCTCCCCCCTCAGATTTGGGCTGGAGCCCAAGATGAGGTTGAGACCAAGGTTCCCTCCCATCAGCTTTCACAGGAGCTGTGCAAGCTTTGCTCCTGGCAGGATCAGACGCCAGGATGAATATTCAGCAGCGTAAACGCCTTTGTTTTCTGTGCTCTGCACCTTTAAATTTCCAAGGGCTCTGCTGTTTTCAGCTCAGACAGCCTTTTTGCATTCAGTTCGCTGCAAGCTGACACAGAAGACACGATGGAGCAGGTTGTGTCTCCTGCTCTGAGCCCTTCACGCCACTCTGGCAGCGTTCAGGGGCCATATTAAGAGCTGCGAGTAATTAGTGAATTCCTCCTGCCCCAGTGCGGCGCAGAGCAGCCGTACAGGGCATCTCGTGGCAGGCTGGCAGTGGCCAGTGGGCATATGTGGTGCCAAGAGCATAGGTGGCACTGGGGACACTAGCCTCTGTGCAGGTCCAGAGGGGCTGAGAACAGAATGAGCCAAGTGAGAGCCCAAGAAGGACTCCTGGGTTCAACAGGGCACTCACCCAAGCTCCTGCAAATTAGCAGTCCCAGGAGACACCTTATAGAAACATTAAGGTTGGGAAAGGCCATCAAGAGCTGCCCAGACTCCTCAGGTTCAGTGTCCCTCACTCCAGTGTCCCCAAACCAGGAGTGGCTGTGCTCCTGCCCCAAAGCAGCTCCTACAAACTGCATTTTCCCTGCTCTGCTCTGAAAAAGCTCCCGCAGAGGAAACACAGAGGATCTGCCCTTGCCTCTGTCATGTTTTGGGATCCCAGAGAACAAAAAGCACCGGAGGAATGGCAGGCATTATAGTAACGATGGTGACAAATTTAATTAGAGCAGGAAGCTCTGGAGTGGATTTCAAATGGCAACACGGCATTTTGTGTGAAAGCATTGCCTCGCTCCCCCTCCTCGCTCCCTCCCCGCCTCCACCACGCGGCTCCATCCAAACCCACCCCACCCTGCGGGATGCATCCCTCTAATTTTCCCACATGTTGTCCCCTTCATCCTTTCCCCCCCCCCCCACACTCCTGAACCAACACATTCCCGTGGTCTGGAAAATGCAACCATAGAGCAATTCAATAATACAGCAGCCAGATGTGCAACAGTATATCCAACATGTCATTCAAAGGAGCCCTTCAGTGGAGCCGAGACATGCTATCCCGCAATCTTAACTAATACATCCTGAGGCCCTGGAGGAGTTGATGGATGTATACAATTCCCTTTCCTACAGCTGTGGTCCCTTTTAGAGAGGGCATCCAGACTCAACAATAGCCCTGCTGTTGCTTTCAAGACAGAACCTCTTCAGACAAACCGGGCTTAATCCTGACCCCGGTTACGCCCGCCCGGGCTCTGCTGAGGTCGGTGGGGTTTGGGTGCCGAGGGCTGGCAGCAGGATCCAGCCTCATGGAGACGCTGTCTGCCGTTTCACCTTGTGCTACAGGCTCTGAGAAACCTTGGTAACTGGTTGGAATACAACCACCTTGGGGAAAAGGCAAGCGGAGAGGAGCAGGTAATAAGATTTCTAACTGGTGCTGGTGGAAAGAAGGAAGTAATATAACAGTTTAATTAATCTATGCCTATTAGCGTTATTAAAGAAAACAGGGAGCTATTGGAGGTTTACCTCGGAGAATATCATCAAACGGGGACCTTCTGCAGGGAATTTTATGTCTCTGTGCCCAATTTATAACCAGCACGGAGGTGTGGTGCTAGTGACAGCCAGTGCTGAAATGTCACAGTGCTTAGAAGTCATTAGCTGGGGACACAGGGAGAGAGAAAGAGAGGATGGAGGAGGGGACAAGGGAGAAATAGGGAAGGAAGGAAAAGGAATTAATTTAATTAAAAATATCTTTAGAGCCTGTCTCTTGATTTGTGTGGTTTTGGGGCTTGGCAGAGCTGCTGAGAACGGTGTGGAAGGAAAATCAAGGTTGCTGGGGCTTTTTGAAGCTGATAAAAAAAAATAAGCACACTTTTCATGTTCAGGAAGATAAATCCCCATTTTCTCAGTCTCAAGACAATCCAGTTATTTACTGACAGTTTTACTGTGAAATAAAAAGGGCTTTAAGCTTCTTTCTACTTGATGTCTCCATAGCCTGAATATTATTAGATCCCAGCCTGGTGCAGCTGGAGTTTTGGTTAATAAATTTAACGTCATTAGACAGAAAAGCCTTCGACTGAATGTTGCAATTCTTTCCCCCCCCCCCCCCCCCCCTTTTTTTTTTTTTTTCTGCCGTTGCAGTCAGACTGTATGTAGGTGGTAAGAATCAAAAGAAAGGAAGTATGCTTGGCAAATAGGGGAGTGCTAAAAAAAGGTTTTGCTCAGGCTGGGGGTTCAGTGCGAGGGTGTTTCGCCCACAGATGAGGAAAGGCTGAACCCCCTGGCTGGGGATGCACCCTGACGTGGCGCCGGTTTCTGCAGCACCTCTCAGGAGAGCAAAACACTCCTGATTTCACAGTGATGGCATGTCTTAGGTGCTTGTCCCACTCAGAGGGGTGGCACTGTGGGTGGCCATGTGAGGTCTTAAGTAGTCCTTGGCAGCAGCAAGACCACGATGCTCAGGGGCTGCCCCGGTGCCAGCACCACGGAGCTGTGCTCAAGGTGGCTTTTCTGAGAAGAAAAGTCTGCTTTTCCACCCAAATCTTCCTCGAGGCCATTGCAAGGCCAAGTGTTGGTGCAGCAAAATGTCTTGGTGGGACAATGGGGGAACAGCCAGCATGAAGTGGGCGAGGGGAGGGCAGATGGCGGTGGAGCTGCTTGTTCTTCCCGTGGGGAGCCAGGCAGCTGCGGCCCCTCGGAGCAGGGCTAGCTTGCATGGAGGGAGAGCTCCCACCAAAATCCAGCGAGTCCCTGCTCTCCCCCTCAAAGCTCCTCCATCTCGTGCCTCCCTCTGCCACCCTTCTCCTCAGCTGCTGCCCCTGCCATGGCCGAGCCTTCTGCCACCACAAAATGGGCCCACTGCTTGAAAGACACTGAGGAAGGCACCACAGCACTCTAATTCCCCACCGCACACCTCACCTGCCTCTTCCCCAGCTCCTGCCCTGCTGCCTTCCCACCACACGCAGGCGGCGGCCATGGCCAGGCCTTCCCTCCCCGCTGAGCCTGAAACATGGCGGGGTTGGGGGATGCTTCATTTGGGGGAGCTGGTGCTGGCGTGCGGGCTAAAAACATGTCCCACACGCTGGGTTTCTAACCCCAAAACCCCATAAGGTGTTGTGGACACCAAGAGGAAACTTCCGTGGTGGAAGTGGGACGCTGAGTGACCCCCCCTACCCGGCAGCTCCGCCATCGGCCTCACTCCAGGAAAAACAGTCTCCAAGTGTTTTTACAAAATAAACAGCAGTGGCTGAAGGAGAGGAGCAGGAGAGGGGTATGGGGGAGATAGCGAGGGGCTGGGCAGGGACGGTTGTGGAGCTGGGGCGCTGGGATGGGAAGGAAGTGGTTGTTGTGGGAGTAACGTCAGGAAGAGCCTCGGCTGGGGCCCGGGCGGGCAGGGAGAGGGGAGATCTGAGTTCATGGCACGGCTACGGGGAGGAGAGCCTGAGGGAGACAAGCCAAGGGGAGAGCCCAGTGTGGGGACAGGGAGGGGTCTGGTGTGGGGACAGGAGGGATCCAGTGTGGGGATGGGGAATGGTCTGGTGAGAGCCCAGTGCAGGGACAGGAAAGGGTCAGGTGTGAGGATGGGGAAGAGTCCATTGTGGGCATGGTGAAGGGTCCAGTGAGGGGACAGGGAATGGTCCAGTGTGGGGATGGGGAAGGGTCTGGTGTGTGAACGGGGAAGGGTCCAGTGAGGGGACAGGGAATGGTCCAGTGTGGCGATAGGGAATGGTCCAGTGGGGTGGCAGTAAAGAGTCCAGTGTGGGGATGGGGAAGGAGCGAGCATCCACCTGGGCAGAGGTGTGCTGGGAGGCACCTATCCTGGGAGAACAACCAACCCCAAAATCCAGCTAGATTTGGTTTATTCCCCTTCCAAAGCGATTTATTCCAAAGGTTGTTCTATTTTTCTTTTAAAAATCCCCCCTCTGGTGAATAAAAGCAATAACAAATCACCCCAAGCAGCGAGGCAGGGTGCTGAGCAGCAGATGGCTGGCAATAACAGGTACCTTCATACCTGTGCACCCCTTATCCACAGCCTTCCCACTCGGAGCTCCCAAGCTCCCAGCTCCGTGGCTCATGCCAGCCCAACAATCCCAGCCCAGCTAGGGGATATGGGAGTGCAGACAGCAGCGAGCTGCTTTAGGGAAATCCAGTTTGGAGCCAAGTCAATGGATGCAGAGTCATTAATCTAGGTCTGGTGCCAATAGGGATGGCTTTGCATTAGCCGGGCCCCTTTGTAGTTCAGACAATCAGTTGCATTCAACCAGCGCAAGATAACGCTGCAGAAAGCTGAGACCATCGCAGCTCATTCCTCCTGTAAGGGGCGGGGGGAGAGGATTTACAGGCAAAATAGCATTGCATTAATGGGACTGCTCAGTATTCTGCACAGACGCTGGCGGATAATGTCTTTGCAAACTAACTGCAATAAATTAATTAAATTAATCTACTATGCCGTGCTTGTCCCCACCCAACATCAAATTCAAGGATGATCAGGGCTTGCCTTATCCTCCATAGCCTACGAAAGAATCTGATCTCACTTGCTCTAGAGTTTCTGAGGCACTGAATTGCAAAGTACCACCTGCCTCACTAAACTAATCACCAGCCTGGTGGTTTAGATCACATCAGTTTTACATGTAATTAAGACTGTCCAGGAGGGCATGCAGCTGCTTACATGGTCGTTCCCTCTTATACAGCAACGTGCCTCCTGCTCAGATAGGTGCAATTAAACAAGCCTGTTCACAGTCATTAAGCATTAATGCACCTCATTAGCATAAGAACTGGAAGAAGCTTTGATGCAGGGAACCCCGCAGGAGAAGGAGATAGAGAGAGATGTACATACAGACAGGAAGGCGAAGGGCTGGGCCACCACCTTCTCGTGGCCCCGACCAACCATTCCAGCTCCATTTCTCCAAAGCAATGAGCCATGCCGTGCCCTCCTCCCCAGAAATGGGTCTGGGTTATCTTTCTCTCCCCCTCCCCCTCTTTCTAAATTATACTGGTGGAAAGGAAAAAAAAAGAAAAAAAAAACCACCACACCAAACTGTTGGGATATTAACCTAGCGAATCCATTAATAAGCTGAACTCTCTGTTGGCTTTGACACAGCACACTAAAGCTTTAAAGAGACAGGGCCCCAGACACTGGAGATAGGGGCAGAGACAACAGAGCTAACAAAGAGCCACTGTTGCCACGGCCGTGGCCATCTCGGGTAGGTCCAGCTGTCTTTGGTGTTCTGTTTTCCAGACACAAAGAGCAGACTGAACCGTTTTGGTCTGAATGGCTTTCATTTGATGGTAGAGAAAATGAGAGGGAAGAAAGAAGCTAAGTAAAGTGTCCAGGAGAGAGGAAAAAAAAAAAAAAAAAAGACAGGAGAGGAAAAAAAGAGCACGGTGTGCTGCAGGTCTCCAGTGAGAAAGGCTGCATCTCCCCCGAGGACAAAATGTCTCAGGGAGCAAAGGGAAGGCAACATGGTGATTTTGGAGCAGGATGGAAGTGAGGATCTGTGGGCAAGCAGGATGCACACTCCAGGGGAGCCGGGATGGATGCTGCCTGTGCCTCACCTGCTTGCCCAGCAGTGTACCCAGCACTGCCAGACCACAGACTGCAAACAGCTTGTCTAGGGGTTTAATCTCAAGGGAACAACCTGTGTTTGTACAGTCCCTGGCCCCTCTGGGCTCAGAGCCCGTTAGGAGCCTCTAGCCTGGACCAGGCGTGTTATCACACAGAGCCTCAGCCAGCTTCACTGTCACCATGGCAAGAAACGGGCTCGCACGAGGACGTGAATCAGCTGGAAAAAGTGAATCTCCAAGTGAAATGTCTTCAAGGAACCACCACATGCTACCATGGAGCCGCTCCAAACCCACACCTCAGCCCAAACTCAATCCCAAGGCACAAATAACCCTTCTGCTGCAGCCTCAAAATGCCCACATCATGCCCTCGCATCTCTACCAGAGGCCAAACCTGCATCCCATAAGCTTGTAAAACAGGCCTGAAACATCCATTCCAGGTTCCCCTATTATACAAAGCACAGCTCTGAAAGCCAGAAATGGAAGCTGAGACCGGATAAATCAGTACCTACCCACTGGAGAGCCACACGGGCTCGTCCCTACATTGCGCTCTCTGGCCTCCATCTAGTCCAGCTCGTAAGTGATAAAAGCGTCCACGACTGCAGCTCTCATCTGGGAAGAAGAACAAACAACCCAAGTAGATCTTACCACTGGGAAATGGTTTCTAAGGGTCTCCAGAGATATCCTCTTTCCTACGCTCATTCCATTAGTGCTGTGCATGCTCCATTGTCCCAGTCTCTCCCTCCTTAGTGGTTACATCCTACAAACACAAACAGATTTCAAATCCCCCGTAGCTCTTTGGCCCATGATGATAATAATTTTCCCTCCTTGAGCACCTTTTATCTAGAGATCTGGAAGCATCTCTCTGGCATTAATAGCTATTAGCTTCTCCACCATCGTGCAACACAGGGTGAGCACCGTTACATCTCACAGCTGAGGGGAACTCAGGCACGGCACAATTAGGAATTCACTCCTGCCAAGTGGTGCATCCTCTTGTGCCCAATCAGTGGCACAGGGATGATGGTGTTCAGTCCCTGGATGAATCTGGCTAAATCCTAAAAGATTTGCCAACAGCATCAGCAAGAGGAAGAGATCCCAGGTTTGTGCCTGAGTCACCAAACCCTCTGTTTTCCCTTCTGTGCCTAGAGAAGTCAACGGGAAGTCTCCCATGGATGGTAATGGGAAATTCAGGCCTTTTGAGTCAGTAAACAGCTTTTTTTTCGAGGTGGGGGGGAGGTTTGGGCAAAGAGGCTTTTACTGCACAGTCATTTTGATAAACCAAGGAGCCGAGCTTTTACCCAGCAACAGGCTGGGAGAATGACTGATGGAGACCATGACCCCAGTGAACCACAGCCTTGCTCCCCCAGTCCCTTCCCATTTGCCTTTTGTGATTACAATTAGTAGTAGGGGGCTGGCAGGTGGGGGAAAAAAATGAAATAAAATAAACTAGAAGCCCCCCCCTGCCCCGCTGCCAGCCCCTCATTGTCTGCAGAGGCTGGCTGGGGCTCTGCACACTGCAGTCCTCTGCCCATTGTACTGCTGAGAACATGCGAACAGACGCTCTCGGGCGATGGGTTTTATTGAACGCAACTTCAATGGCAAATGGAGAGAGAAAGGGGGGGGGGGGGGGGAAAGGAAAAAAAAAAAAAAAAGAAGCCTTGAAAATCCATGCCAAAAAAAAAGAGGTGGGGAGGGTGTTTTTTAATGCAATCAATGGCTCCTTCCTATAACTCTGCCTGTTGTGAGGAAATTTCTTTCCAGTAGCAGCCAGCAGCAGTCCCAAGGCTGTGACATTGCTGTAACGCTTGGAGCTCAGCTCTCTATCTCTGGCAGCAGCCCCGTCTTTTTGTCATTATTGGCTGTGATTGCAGGGGGTGCACGCCAGCTCGCCGAGTGCTGAGATATTGCTGCCTTCCCCTCCCTCTGGACAACCTGCCCTCAGAGAGGAGTTTGGGGAGGGGATGAGGGTGAAACAGGGAGCTGAATCCTCTCTGCCTCCCCTGAGTACGCTCTGATCCAAGCCCACATGGATAGGTAGAGGTCCCCAAGGCCCTTTTCGGAAAGCTCATTAGGAAAGTAGTGACAGATGCATTAGCTATTAAAAAAAGGCGGGGGGAGAAGCTATCATAGAACTTTAAAAAAAAAGCAGCAGCAGCCGCCCGACAGTTTTATTGCTGTCAGATCCGTTTTTTTGTGGGCACGTTGCAAAGCAGGAGAGGTTTGGGTAAATATCTGACGCACGCACGCACTTCCCATGCTGTGGGCTGTCTGTCAATAATCCAGCCAGGGTATTTCTCACACCCTCAGGAGGCAGCTGCCAGCTCTGCCCATTGCCACTGCAGCTACTCACCCTTCCTATCCACCCCCAGCACCTCCTGGAGAGGAGGTTTTGGAACAGGCATGTCTGGCTGCATGCAAAGCAGAGGGAAGAACCTGCCAGGATGCCACAGGGGGTGAAAAAAAAATGGGCGTCAGCTGATGCCATCTCTGACTCTGAGCTTCAGCCTGAGGAGGACAGGTCTTGGCATGAGATGTTCCCTCCTGATCTAAGCAGAGGCTGCTGAGATGGAGATTGAGACCTGCATGCCAGGACCTGCTGTCCCTGCAAGCTCCAGCAACGCTCTCCATGAAAGGACAGAACAGGTCACATTGTGCAGCTGCACTGGACACTCAGGCCTCTGTCCATGTCCCACACCCCACATCACAGCCCAAAGCCCTCAGAGCTCAGGGAACAAGTGTACACACACCAGTGAGAGGAGCTGCTTCCCTGCACCCAGGATGAGCGACACATCTGGCAGCAGCTGGAAGCCACAAAGCCCCATGTAGGGACCAGCCATGAGGAAGGTGGGAAATGCTTGGTACTGGATGAGGATGCTCTGGATGGAGGTCTGGGCTGGCGAGCTGTGGTGGGCAGAGGGGCAGATGATGGGGAGGATGAGGCAGGATGATGGCATGGGTTTCATCCCTCCCCATCCTATGAACCAAAACGGCCAGCACTGCTCTTACACCTGTGTGAAGAGCAGAGCTCAGGTAGTAACAGAAGAACAACAGATGTTGCAGCTGCATGACGGCTCCCGAACGGCGCCAGACGAGCTGGAATTCACATCTGAGCCACAACGGCAAAGCTCTTCCCACAGACAGCAGTGGGAAGCAGGGATCAAAACACCACTTCCACAGACACACTCCCAACACTGGGTCCTGCCTCCACACACCACATTTTCCACAGACCATCCTCATCACTACCAGACAGTCCAGCCAGACATGTCCCCTCCAAGATCTCAGCATCCCTCCAAAAGGGGGCACAGCTATTTCAAAAGGAACTATGGGGGGACCAATCTGTGCCCCTCAACCTCACCTCCTGCCACCTCCCAAACACATTCAGGAGGCAGAAAAGGCAGAAACCTCGCTGGAGGAAAACAGCAGCAGCAGCAAGCGTCGCCCTCGGCCGGGTTTTAAATGGCTCTCAGATCCCTTCAAACAAATCTAAATGCACCGATCCTATTGTGTGCATAAATCTTTGCACCGGGGCCTGCACGCCTCCACACTATTGATAAAGAGAAACGAGTCTTAAATATTTAATGAGCGAATAAACCCGTTAAGAGGATATGATTAACTGCACGCCACGGCTCTGCATTTAAGGTGTCCCTGCTGTACCTTTAGAGGGGTTTTATTTTTAAGGGGAATCGGCAGCAGCAGCTGGTGGAAGCGAGCAGCCGGGCTGTGCGGGTGCCGCGCGGACGGGAACGCCGGCACAACGCTCCGCTCCGGGGGCATAAATATGCCAGGGGAGCCTGGGCTGTTCAGGGGGGCTGGATTGACTCAGCCCCACGGCAGGGAGGGCAGAAAACAGAGCCAAGGGGGTTTGAGGTTTTAGGTGAGGTGGCAGGCTGTCGGTTAGAGAAGACACGTGAACTCTGCACCTTTCCGTCTCACCTGGCAGCGAGGGGGCTGCTGGCGGGGATCAGGAGACCTTGGAGCTATTTCCAGCTGAACCACGGAGCTGGAGTGTGACCTTGGGCAAGTCACTTACAGTCACCCTCTGCCTGGAGTCGAGCTCTGTGTGAGGCAACTGGAGTCTTGCCTGCTGAGGGTGCAGATCAAGGCAGTGTGGGGTGCCAGGATGGTTGAACCTTCCTTTTCTCCACCTCCACCGAGCTGGCAGCAGCCTCAGCACAGGGCTGGAGCACTGAGGGCCAGGGTACAACACACCAGCCAGCCCACAGGATGTTTCTCAGGCACACAGAGAGCAGCTGATGGAAGATTTTATGAAACCAAGTGCTATAAATGTCCCCTTGCTATGTGACTTTTTATGTTTCTAAATTATTTTGATCATTATTTTTACCAGAGTGAGGTGAATAATATACAACAAACCACCGTGAATCATCACTCCAGTTTTTAGATATGTTAAATTTAGCTGTTTTGGTGCCACCTTTTTGTTTATATTCTCCAAGTGTTCCTTGCCAACAAGTTACCGGCAGGGATTTTTAGCCAGGAAGGAGAAGAAAAAAAAAAAAAGTGAGACAGACTGTTAATTTCTGTTAATTTTAAGCATCAACGAAAGATATTGGAAGAAAGTGAATTTCAAATTCTTAATTGCAACAGTTTCCCTCCCCAAATCTCAAGTCTAAAAATTAAGCCTGCCCAATCGGGAAGCCAAAACCCATCATGTGATGTGAGATCCCAATTAAAACGACTCTCATTCTTGAGACTGAGTATTCACAAAAGAGCAAAGACCGCGAATTATTTGCAGAAATTATCTGGAGAACAATTTTGAATAATGAATACGGTGGGGGAAATCGCAGTCACTTGGAATACTTAATGCAACTACAAAAAAAAAAAAATCACCAACAATTTGCAAACAGAGAAGAGGTGAAACGCATGGAATAGATCATTTAGCACAGTCCTACCACCACCAGTGACTATTCCAAACGACCAAAGCCCCTGCCTGGCTGTGAATGCTGCAGGAATTAGTGATAGAGACTGATGGACAGATGGAAGTCATGCTTGGAGATACACCTAATCAAAGAGGCTGTGCCACCACAGCCAGCACGCCCGTGACCTGGTAAAATCAGGGTGAAATAACTCGGGAAACAGGATGTTCAAAGCAGCCCCGGGCAGGAGGAAGGGATGCTCCGGGTGACGCAGCCGAGCGGAGAGCAGCTGCAGAGGAAGAGGAGCCCTGACACACGCTGGCCAAATCCCAAGAGACACAGGCACAGAGGAACACCAAGGACGAGCTTCTGTGTGGTTGTGGCTGGTGGAAGGGGTGGGAGATGCCCAGGGAAAGGAGAGGTTCCAGGTAGGTCTGGATCAAACACGGGTGGGTGCTGCATCACCAAATGCTGGTTCTGCCATGGGAAATATCATCCCATCAGCCAGGCACTGTGAATATCCAGGCACCCCCAGGGTATGAAGCTGAGAGATGGGGCTCCAGCAGAACCCACTCTGCTTCTGCCACCTCCCTTCGAGTGCTGGGCTGAGCCAAACTCTGGCCTCACACTGAGAGCTGCTCCCACGGCCATGGTCAGAGCATGCAGGACCCAAGAAGCAGGAATCTACTGAAAACTGAATGGTCTTTCTTGCCCAGGAGCCAAAATCTGCCTCTTTGCTAGATTTACTTTATCACAGCACAAGGTTTGCATTTCACCTACCAGCAATGAGCATGGAGGCCAAACCACTGCCTGTAGAGTTCAGCTGGGAGGAAGGATCTGAAGGGAGAAGGCAGGGAGAATTCGTAGGGCAGGAGCAGGCAAAGGAGAAAGGGTTTTGGGAGACCTTGGGGGACCATAGCAGGGCATGGAGGAGATGGGAACTTTGTGGGGTCAGGCAAAGTCTGCAAGCACCACTCAGGTGGGGAGATGCTGAGCCCTTCCCTGCCCCAGTACTGAGTGAGGAAAAGCAGCAAAGCTCTGGTAGAGATGGAGCTTTTTCACATCCCAGCCTGGTCAGCTGACAATTATCAGGGTAACAAAAGGATACAGCCTGATCACAAGACAGGCTGACAGTGCATCTTCCCTTTCTGGGGAGGAAAGTCAAGAGCCAAAGTTGTAAAAAGTAGTCCAGTCATCTTTCGTATCTTCTCTTTCCTGCAGTTTGATGGGTGCAGGGATACTTCTTCTCCTCCTTTGACACAAAAGACGAAAGAAAAACGAAGAAAATTCTGCATTTTAGGTGCAGGAATTAAAAATAAATCAAATTCTTCCAATGTTTCAGGTCAAATATTCCCCAAAGCTTCTGTTCTCGCAATCTAAGAACACAGAGGCTGGATCTCTTACATTCCCTTGAATTCAGGATGTTTCTATCAATCTGTAGCAATATTTCAACAAGCCTGGCTGAGGATGCTCAGGAAAAGCCTGGTTGTTATATGCCTGGACTGCGGCAACAAGAGAACCACTCAGGAACTGAGAGACTCATTATTTGTTATTAACTCACCTGGAATCTCTGATTTCTTACATGTTATTTTGCTACTTGTCTGCAGAGTGAAACAGCTCCTCAAAAAAACAGAAAAAGGAGAAAGTGAACCACCCACCAGTGGAGCATCATCTTTCCAGTGGATTCTAGTAGGTCACCAGCAATTGCATCAAAAGTGTGTCCTGGGGGCTTCAACGTTTGCTTCTTGTGCCCCTTTATTTACTGTTGATTCCCTCTGTGGCAGCACTACCAGCCCCTGCAGAGATTGCCCTGTTCCAGCCTCTGCTTTTCCAGGTTCAGGCACTGGGTATTTATTGCATTTGGCTGTTTTCAGAGCGTGGGTGTTTGCTTCACATGTCCCCACAGAGCAGAGCCCCCTCAGAAAACTGTTCCAGGCAGGAAACTGCTGCTGCTCCTGGTGAGGGAATCACATGGGGAAAATCAGTTTCTTTTTCAAAAAATCCTCCAAGTGAGGAGTTTGTTCCAGAGAGAAGAACGGAGATTCCCACGGGCTCTGCTCCTGCCCGCCCGATGGATTCCCCCCAGCACCCATTTGGCTGGTACAGTGCTTGCTGCAGTGAATTTTTAGGGACAACAATTTGTTGGGATAACAACTTTAGGTGCACAGGGCACTTCTACGCCCCAGCTCTCCTACAGCATCTGCGTGTTACCTTGCTAAGCTTGCAGACAGAGAAACTGAGGCAGGGGCTGGCTCTGGAGAGGGACAAGGCTCCAGCAGCACCTCCAGCTGCAGCACTTGGGTGCTCCATGGATGCTGTGATATCAGCATCACCCACAACCTGGCTGAACTTCCCAAGGTCCCCCAACAAGAGATCTCCTGTGTCCCCCCCTGTCCTGGTCCCTCTCTGAGCATCACTTTCTGCCTCTGGCACCCAGCAAGCTCCTCTCCCAACAGCTGGGCTCTGCCCTGGTGATCTCAGGGTGCCACCTTTGCCTGCACCATCCCCCAGGAGGGCATCACAGCAGGGCTGGTGCATCTCCACCGTGGCTGGGGACAGCAGGGAGGACAATGACATTTGCTGCAGGAGCCTGACATTGAACCCAGCCAGTCAGAACAGCGGGTGTTTTGCTGGCAAGGGTAGAGGCTCTGCTCTGACACCGTCAGCGAGGGGACAGGAGAGGGAGGGGAAAGGAAAAAAGCCGAAGCAGCAGCCAGACAGCTGCCTCTTCCTCCTCCTCCTTTTGTGCAGAAATGTGGTTTTGTTTGTCAGTCAAACAGATTGTTTTCTTCTTCTTTGCAGGCCAATTGTTTCTGCTCCTGCAAGATAAGGGATTGAAAAGGGCTATATTTTTATGGCACTGAATCTAGGCCCTCTGAATTGGAGGGGAGACATCAAGTGGGAGAGGGATGCCGGTTCAAACCAACACTCCTCTCCCCAGCTCCACTCTCCAATCCCATTTCCACCCCCATTTTCCTTTTTTCTCCTTCCTTCTCCTGCCTGGAGCTGCCTCTCAGCCTTCTCACTATTTAATCTCCATCTCTCCAGTGGACTCAGGAGGTTTACACAGCTTCATCCTCTTTGCACCATCTGCTGAAAAGAATCTGCCTTTCCCCTGCTGCTCTGTCCAGCGGCTCCTCCTGCCACCCTCCCCCCAAAAATGGGGAAAACAGAGCCGGTGCCACTGCATGTGATGTCGAGAAGAACAAAACCCAGGAGGGAGATTTCCTTTTCTGAGAAGGATTTGCCCAGAAAGCACCTTGGAGAGCCAGACCCCAGAGCGCAGCAAGAGCAGGATGCAGAGATGAGGGAAGAAAATGTCAATAAGAGCAAGCCCAGGGTAAGACAGCAGGATCCTCTCTGGGCTTCTACAGTGGGTTCAAGGAGCCTGTGCCCAGTCTTCTTCTTCTTTCTTGTTGAACTGCCCCAAATCCACAGTCCAGATGGGATGCTGTGACTCACAGTGATGGGAACGCTGGAGCGATGACCTCTGAGTGACCGCCAGCACCCCCAAGCCACAGGACCCAGAGAAGGTCCTTGCTCCAGGGCCAGCCAGGGCTGCAGGCATCCTCACCCTCACTCTATCCCAAGCAGGAGTCCTGTGCTTCCAGGCGCTGATCAGATCGCACACTGAGGACCAGAGGGAGGATTTGCCTCTCCTCCTTGGGGGATGAGAGCCTGGAAGGGGGCAGCGTGGTTCATATCCAACTCATAAGCCTCTCAGAGCTCAGGCTTGAGGACTGAGATTCACTCAATTAATTTTGCTTTGGCAAAAAGTCCATTTTTATTGCTATTTCATGCCTTCAGTATAGATTTTCCCTGCTCGTCTCAAAGGGATAATAAAACCCGACTCGTTCTTTTTATAAAAGTCTCACACTCCCTCTCTCACCAGGCTCTGTGTTCCCCAGCTAGAGATGTAAATTTAAAGGGGAAATGCTGTCATTTAAAACAAAACAAAACCAAAAAAAGCAACTCAGAAAGCCCAGCTTTGAGCATATTCCAGCTCTCGAAACTAGGCCGTGCAACCAAAGCAAAAACCAAGCTGCCACCTTCCCGCGGTGAAGCGGCATTCCCGCAGCAATCCCAACCTCCCACAGGGGAATCGGGGGTGACTGCCAGCCCCAGGAAGCCACTCTCCATCTTGCAGGGCTGCTGCTGCTCCTCTGCTTGCTGGGATGTGTAGTTTTTGCCAGCTGGATGCTGGTGGGCGCAGGTGGTGAGCGTTGCTCAGAGCGAGCTCCTTGTGCTTGGATGTGATGCTGGAACCCCAGCACCAGCACCTGCACCTGCTTCCCACCTCCTCCTCCTCCTTCTCCTCCTCCTCCTCCACACCAGGTGAAAGCTTTGCTGCTGCTGGCCCCAAGCAGCTGGACCAGTCCTCCTGAGGGAAATCCCAAATCCACGCAATTCCCAGCAGGTGGATTTTGAGTGTGTTTTCAAGCAGGCAATGGGACAGGATGGTGGCAGGACAATACACGGGCCTGCCTGCTCCACCCCAGCTGGGATGCATCCTGCCTGCTCTTTGGAAGGGCTGTAGCTGTGGAGGATCCCTCTGAGAGGTGAAAAAGGGAAAGGGAAACTGCTTTTCCTCTGCCTCGTGCCCTGCTGCCATGACCTTCGGGGGGGACATAGGATGTGAGCAGAGGAAGCCAAGTGGAATTCTTGTCATCAGCGGGTGGCAGCAATTGCCTGGGGACAGGGCGGGGTCCCCAGCACCATCAGGATTTAAGGGCAGGTTAGACCGAGGTGCACGCCTGATGCAGCCCACTAGGACAGACTCAAGCCAGTGTCTCCTGCCCTGGCTGTGTGTCTGATTTGGTGACGTGCATAAATCCACCATCAATGGGACTCTCCTGGCTCAGCAGGAACCAAGAGCAAACCCAAAGCAGAGCAAACCCAAAGCAGAGCAAACCCAAAGCAGAGCAAGTCCAAAACACGGCAAATCCAAAGCAGAGCGAAGGCATGCAAGGCAAGAGAAGACACACAGGTGCCTGCACTGTGCCAACCCAGCCCGGGACCAGACCAGGCCAAGAGGTGACAGCCAAACCCTTCATATCCAAATGTTTCTGCTTCTCCCCATCCTGCACCCTTTTTCTGCACACCCCTGCCAGGCTGCCTGCATGCCCAGGCTGCCAGGAACTCGGGGCCCTGCCTGCATCTGGTGAGAGGAAACACACAGCTCTCTCTGCTCCTGCAGGTGTGCCTCCAGCAGACAGAAGTTGTAGGGCAGCTAACAAGGATGGGCAGGAAAGGAAAGACAAGGAAACCCAGGTGATATCACACTCCCTGGCTAGCTGATGGTGCAGCACCTCCAGGCTCATCCCTGGTGCCCCCAGTAAGGCTGTGGCACAGCTCCATCAGTTAAACCAAGGTTCTGCCATTTCCTCTGATAGCAGAACAAATGGTCCTTCCCCATCGTGAGCTGCCTGGGGGATGCTACAGAAAAGAATCCTGCACCTCCCCCGTTTTGGGGGAAAATCAGTTGGAGTCCCTAGATTTTCCTGCAGAGCCCTCCCAGGACTCGACCCTCCAGGCTGGAAAATCCTTAGTGCACTCTGACAACCTCTGCAGCTCAGGCAGAGGCGAGAGATGATTAAGACTGGCTGAAATCTCCCAGGACTCTGACATCTGAGAGGCCCCATGCAAGGCAGAGAACCACCCCAGGCTGCTCCTTTGCAACCTGCAACTCCCCTCACCTTAGCAGAGAGCTGAAGGGAGACCAGGGACCCAGCGGGGCCAGGAACCAGGTCAGCGCTGCTGGTTTCCAGGCAGCAAAGGTTTGGAAGAGCAGAGGATCATTTAGCAGAGCGACAGTGAAGGTTCAGAGCAGAGCCTTCAAATTACACGCTACAGAGCACTTTTCCTGCCTAAAAGGTCTCTGAAATGACTGTGGCGGCTCTGAAACGAAGCACTCTGTATGCAATTGTTCCCTGGGGCTTGCAGCGGAGACAGAGCCGGGAGAGGAGAGGTGGGTCTGCGGTCCCTGGCACAGGCAGCTCCTCATCAGACAGGGATACACACTTCTTCTGGGCTCCACAGCACAGCACCGCTGCTTCCCTAAATCTCCCTGGTGGTTTCTACCAGTTGTGGGTTTTTTTGGTTTTTTTTTTTTTTTTTAATTTCTCACTTCCTGCCTTGAACTTCACACAGCTCCTGGCCTGGGCTGCAGAGCTGCTGCTCAGGGTGTGGGTGCCCCCAGCGCTGTGCACAGACCCACACTGAACCCCTCACCATCATCAGTCTCGCCACACCTCAATCCCACGGGGAACGGGGAGGGAAGAGCACTCAGGGGAAACATGTCCTTTTCTCCATCTCACTCGGCTTCTTCCCATCTTTTTCCACTCCATCTCCCAGCAGCCCAAGGTCCATTTTCATCAGGCAGTGACAGTCACCAGGAGAAGCAGTCTCAGCACACCACGCACAGCCAACCTGTGCCTCGCCCGCCGCGGGTGCCCCCACCCTCTGTCACCAGCACCCAGGTGACAGCACCCACATCCGCACAGCCACCACGGCGCTGCTCGCCCACCTGGAGCACACACACTGCCACCCTGGGAAAGGCAGCTGTGGGGTAGGAGAGATCCACAAAGTCCTGGCACACAGCAGGGAACCATTTCTGCACCATCAAGGAGGCTCCGGCAAAGCCCAGGAGCTGGGGCAGCTGGAGCTGAGCTGGGAGAGCTCCTGGAAGGTGCTGGCACCACCAGTGATGCTCTCCCTCGGCTGGCACAGAGCCTTAGGAGCACTCTCTCATGCAAAACCCCAACTGTTGGGTTTGTTCCTCCACACCATCACTTTGGGAGGTCACCTGAGGGCAGCCAGCACGGGCACCGCTGGCAGCCAAGGGGAAAGCGGGCAGGGGCCAGTGGCCACAAGAGCTTTCAGCAAGCCAAAATCTGCTCACATCTAAGGGATGGCATCACTCTCCATCAAAGGCAGTGGGGAACAAACATGCTCCCCAACAGCGTTCCAGTCTGACATCAGTGAGAACCTCCGGCAGGTCTGCAACGGCAGCCACGACCCTTCCACCGGCCGGAGAGCCCTCGGGATGCCGACCCCTGGGGCAGCTCAGCACCTCCCCCGGGATCCCACCGCCACGCTCAAGGTGCTGCTCCAGCTGCACATTTCCAGGGAGAGTGGGAATGGGGACACACACACACACACACACACAGAGACAGGAATTTAAATGGAATTTCACAGCTGCAGCAAAAGGGCACAGGAGGGGCTCAGGGCTATCTATCCAAGATGCACCATGTCCCCCCGCGCTCGGCATTTCGGCTCCGCCG
>WEZZ01016767.1:71768-90815 GCA_013400585.1 Chloropsis cyanopogon | reverse complement strand
AAAAAAAAAAAAAAACCAAACAAAAAACCAGATGAAGCCTCTATTTTATTTTATTTACTTATTTTAGTAGCTGAAGGCTGTGCCACTGAGAAACATTAATTAAATAGAGCGGTGTGGCTTGATCATTACGGGAAAGGTGTGGGGAGAGCTTTGCCAAGCTGGCAGTGCCTTCCAAACCCCCCTCTGGCAACCTGGACTGATGCTGTCAGCAGCACCTCGGCCCTCCCAGCTGCTCAGTGCCAGTCCCTGCCCTTGCACTTGCTCTTGCAGCACATCCCAGGCCAGGTGGCACGGCTGGTGTCACACCAGGATTTGCAGCTGTTCCCTTGGCAGAAAGGACAAGGGTTCAGCACTGTTGGGGACTCAGGAGTGGAGGAGAGGGGCTTCACTTTGGACTCCCAATCCACAGGGGGTGAAGAGATGGTGGCTGCTTTGCTAAATGCATCTCAGACATGAGAGGTGATCCCTCCCTCCCTCCCTCCCTCCATGGAATGATAAGATGGAATTGATTGAATCCCAGAATGGTTTGGGTTGGAAGGCACCTTAAAGCCCACCCAGTTCCACCCCAACCCATGGGCAGGGACACCTTCCACTATCCCAGCTTGCTCCAAGCCCCATCCAACCTGGCCTTGAGCACTTCCAGGGATGGGGCAGCCACAGCTTCTCTGGGCAGCCTGTGACCACCCTCACAGGGAAGAATTCCTTCTCAGTATCCCATCTAACCCTGCTCTCTAACAGTAGGAAGTGATGCCCCTTTGTCCTGTCACTCTATTCCCTTGTCCAAAGCCCTTCTCCAGTATATTCATCCATCCATCCATCCATCCATCCATCCATCCATCCCTCCCTCCAGCAGGAGCACATGGACAGTTTTGGCAGGGCCAGGTGGCAGGAGCAATGTGGTTCATGGGGTAAAGGGAGCTCTAAGGAGAGGGAACTGCAGACATTAATTAGGCAGTCGGTGAGATCCTCGGGTGCTGATAACTCAGCAGAAGCACCGGGCCATTTACATGCAGGAGATGTCCCAGAGAGAAGAAATTATCCCTTCCCCCCTGCCCCCCCACCCTGTGTCCCTCCTTGTCCCTTTGATCGGGTCCCAGGGCCACCAGAGCTGGCAGAGCAGGGTGACAAACGCCCTCCTCCTCCACCAAAGCAGGTGGAGGGAGATAAAAAGGAAGGGGAAGGAGGAGGGAGCCGAGCTGAGGAGCAAAATCAGCTGAACTACAAAACGCCCGGAGCAGTCACTGGTGCTTGAGGCCATCCCTGCTGTGTGGCCGAGTGGCTTTTTCCAGGCCTGGCAGGAGAAGCCCAGAGGGGTGGGAAGGGGGACTGGGATAAGGGAAGGAGGAAGACAGCCCCAGTTGGAGCTTCAATAGCTTTCAGAGGCATTTTGGGGATGAAAGCTGCCCTGGGGCCCCTCCCAGCGAGCAGCATTGCTGTGGGTACGCTGCGAGCATCGCGTTCGGCTGGCTGGCGGCTTCCTTGGTGTGCTGAAAATGGTATTAAAAAAAAAAAAAATAACAAAAAAAGCAAAACCTACAACAACAAAAAAATATAGCACCAGCCCCCCTCCACCCCACCCCCCCATCTCCACCACCCAACAACAACCAAGAAAGGCAAAATCTTTCACAAGCCCGGAAGATGTCACCATAGAAACAGAAATCAGACCCACTCCACGGATCCTGCCGCCTGGGAAGGTGATAAAATGTTTTCTATCGATTGCTGTCGGGAAAGTCACTGCTGATAAGCCATCCGAGGAGAAATGGAGCGGGGACGTGGGGACGTGGGAGCTCTTCAAATGAGGCTCCAGATGGTCCCTCGGCTGCCCCTGTGCAGCGGGCGGGGACCGAGGGGCCGAGGGCTGCCCGGGGGCGGCTGCTGTGCCCCGGGCTGGTGCCAGAGTGAGCCCGGAGAGGTGTGAGCGTGCCATGCCCTTGGCTGCTGCAAGCAGCGAGTGGAAAGCTCAGTGTCTGATTTCCCGCTCGCTTCTGCAGCACAGCAGCTGTTCCTGGCTTTAAGCTGAAAGAGAGGAGGTTTAGATTGGATATTAACACGGAATTCTTCCCTGTGAGGGTGGTGAGGCACTGGCACGGATGCCCAGAGAAGCTGTGGATGGCACATGCCTGGAAGTGTTCAAAGCCAGGTTGGATGAGGATGGGAGCAACCTGGGATAGTGGAAGGTGTCCCTGCCTGTGACAGGGGGTGGAATGAGGTGAGAGTTAGGGTCCCTTCTAACCCAAAGCATTCCATGATTCCATAAAAACACGCCACGCTGGGACAGATGAACCTTCCCCTGACTCCCCATGTGGCGTCACCAGCATTTCACCTCCTCTTGCCTCTCCTTGCTGGGTGTCACTGTGATAATCCCCGTGGTGCTTCCCAGCATTCTGCCCTCCCCAAAATCTGGATTCCCAGTCCCCATTTGCACGCTGGCGGCTGCTCTGCAGCTGGGAGCATCCCTGTGGCTGCGGCGCCGGCTGGGAGGTGTGGGATCTTCCCGGCGGCTCTTCCCAGGGCTCCGCACAGCGCCGGGGCCTGGCTCGAGTGCCCTTTGAAGAGCTGGAAAATCCTATTATCTGCTCATTCTTCTCGCAGTGTGAAGCCTCAGAGCATTCAGCAGCAGCCGAGTGTGGTCTGCTGCCTGCAGCCCGGCGCTGCCTCCGCTCCCACCCACGCGGGAAGCTCTGGGTCACCAGGGATGGGCAGCACATTCCCATCCCCTGATCCCTGCGTTTCCCATCCCCTTATCCACGCATCTCCCCCACTCTGATCCATGCCAGAGCTCGGGGATCCGGCTGTCCCCACAATACCCCGTGCAGCTCCCAGCAGTGGGGTGCAGGGAAGCGGTGTGGGGGTCTGTGTGCTGATCCCCTGCTCCGTGGGGAGCCGAGGTTGCTGCTCCAGCCTGCAAATCCTCACGTCATTAAGGCCGGGAAGGTGTAACCCATCTCACATCCTCCATCCCCGAGGCAGCTTTGCTGCCAGTAATTGGCAGCAATAAAAGAGGCGGTTAATCCAGGGCAGCGTGGGATGCAGGCAGAGGGATGTCTGCCGTGAAAGGCACCCTGGCAAGGAGGAGCTGAGGAAGAATATGCTCCTGGGCACAATTTGCAGCCCTGGAGAGCTGGTTGGATGCCACGGGGAGCATTTGCTGGGGATTTTGTTAATGATGTAGGCGCAGCCTTCCCAGCTTGGCCTGCGCTAAAGCCCTGGCTCACACAAGCTGAGGCTCTTTGGCTTGAACTTAGACCAGCTGCTTTCCACTGGCTGGTGGATTTTTGTCTTGTTACTGGGTGGTTCCATGCGGGAGATGAACAAAGGAGCAGTTAGTGGGTGATTTCACCTTAGGGTTGTTTTTTTTTTTTTTTTTTGGAGGGGAGAAGGGAAGGGTTAAACCGTGCCTTGTTACTGAGTTATTTTAGGATGGTTGTGCTGAAGGGACTGCGAGAGGATTTGTCTGCACATGGGAAGATGGAATTTAATCAATATTGACAAGAGCCATTCACCAAAACAGGCTCATTCGCTAATGAAAGCCAGACCTGGTGTGTCCCTGGGGAAGGACAGCTTTGGGAAAGAGGGGAAGGAGGCACTGCACAGACACAGCTCCCACTCCCATGCTCCTGGTTCTTATGAAACCAGGCTGCATTTGGGATTGATTTTCCCAGCACAGAAAGACTTTGGCTTGTTTGCCTCGTAGCTGCAGGATGCCCAGGACCAGCCCCTGTGGCTGCAAAACAACATTCCCATCCCTGCCCAAGGATCTGGGTCCGTGTCACCCCCCCAGGCACGGTGTCCCAGAGCCAGGCAGAGGCTGGGGTGTGTGTGTGTGTGTGTGTGTGTGTGTGGTGGCAGCAGAGCCAGTCCCACACCGACAGCTCGGGATGCAGCAGGGCAGGATGGGGGTGCAGGGTTTTGCCCTCCAGCTCACATCACAGCCAGGAAGCGAAGTCTCCTTCCATGACTGGAGGTGATTCTGCCCAAGCCATAAAATCTGCTGGGTTTTCTGTCATCTGTTTAACTCAAAACACCCACCGAGGCAGTGGAGAAGACTGGTTTTGTCAGAGTCTTGTGTTTCCCCCTCTATCCTTGCACTTAAAACCAGGAAGTAGCCAAGCCACCTCTGTGACCAGCCCCTCCCAGCAATGTTCCACACTGGAGAAGAAACCTAATTTCTGTGGCTGGCAGCTGATATTTCCCATCACTGCCAGCTCTGTGTCCTGGAGCTGGGCTGAGCTCGTTATCCCACAGTGGACAAAAAGTCCTGCCATCCCCCCCTGTCCCTCAGTGCATCCCCAGATTCCTGGAAACCCATGGAAAACAGCGATCCAGGCATCATCCCGCTCCATCACAGCCTCCATGTGGAGCAGCAACCCGTCTCTGCTGTGTGGAGGACTCGATTTAATTTGTTGGGCACTTTTTTTCCCCTCTAACAGGCAGCACCGTATCCCCCAACCTTCTGGTGCAGCCGCGGGGCTGTTCCCGGAGCGTGGGGGCCGAGCGGGATGCAGTTGGAAAAAAAGACGATTTTGATCCCCCGCCAAGCCCGCACAATCCCATCTAAGTTCACACTGGCAGATAATGAGCTTTAATGAGCAGGCCACACTAATTGGTAAGTGATCCCAGAACCATCAGTGGCAGAGGCGAGGGAGGAGCAGTGGCAGCTCAGGGTGAGGAGGGGGCCAGGGCTGAGCAGTCTCTGCTGCTCTGGAGGGCAGGGGCTGCCAGGGATGGGGCTACTGGCAGAGAGGGTCTGCTTGCCCCCGTGGGGGGCTTCCTGCTGGGCTGCCAGGGCTGTGAGAAGGATTGCAGGATCTGGTCCTGGGGAGCAGCAGCAGCAGCAGTGTGGCCAGCAGGTCAAGGGAGAGGATTCTCCCTCTCTGCTTGCTCAGGTGAGACCCCCACCTCCAGCTCTGAGGCCTCCAACACCAGAAGGATGTGGAGATGCTGGAGCAAGTCCAGAGGAGGCCAAGGGCTGGAGCATCTCTGCTCTGGAGACAGGATGAGGGAGCTGGGGATGTTCAGCCTGGAGAAGAGAAGCTCAGAACCCCTTCCAGGGCCTAAAGCGGCTCCAGGAGAGCTGGAGAGGGACTGGGGACAAGGCACGGAGGGACAGGACACAGGGAATAACTTCCTCCTGCCAGAGGGCAGGGTTAGATGGGATACTGGGAAGGAATTCCTCCCTGTGAGGGTGCTGAGGCTCTGGCACAGGTTGCCCAGAGAAGCTTTTGCTTTTTTTCGTGATGAGTAGCCAGAGGTCAGTTGGCACCTGCAGCCCTTGGACCCGGAGCGGGGCAGGGTGACAGTGAGCGGCTGGTGCTAATCAGAGACATTCCTGAGGCAGTCCTAATCGGAGATCATTGTGAATTCCCCTCTCAAATGGAGTGGAAAAATGCTATTAAGCTAATATAACATCACCGGGAAGGACGCTCTGCCGCCGCCGCCGTCTCCAGGGAATCCGGCTGTAATGAGGGGAAGGAGGGGAGACGACAGCAGCCAGAACGTTTGGGGTGGTGGGAGCTGCTCAGGACCACCCAGCCCTCCTTGGCTGTGCCCTGCCTCAGTTTCCCAGATGGCCAAGGGGCCTTGAGCTCTGCTCCAGCACTCAGGGGACCCCAGGAGATGGTTGAAGGGCTTGTTTCTCATTGAACCACTGTAAAGTCAGGGGAAACTGAGGCAGAGGAGAGCTTGCCAAGGGCAGCAGCAGGATCCTACCTCCCCTGGGTGCCTTGGTGCCACATTCTCTAGGAAAAAGGTGTCTAAGTCATATTGTTTAAATAGTAACACATCCAGGAGAGCAGCTGGAGCAGAAGGCTCCAGGGAGACCTCAGAACACAGGCTGCCCAGAAAAACTGAGACTGCTCCATTCCTGGAGGTTTCCAAGGCCAGGCTGGACAGGGTTTGGAGCAACCTGGGTCAGTGGAAGGGGAGTGGAACTGGGTGGACTTGAAGGTCCCTTCCAACCCAAACCATTCTGTGGTTCCATGTTGGACACTGTGGTGTGGCTGATTTGGGCAGGGCTGGGGACCAGCTCAGCTGTCCGGGGGTGCAGGGCTGGTGGGGGTGACCCCGAGGGGACAAACAGGGGATGCATGAGCATGAGCCCCAGCAGCAATTATCAGCAATTATCAGCAGATAATTAGATGGGACCACGCGCAGCCAGGGAGGCTCAGGCACCCCGGGGGCTGGGCAGGAGCCTGGGGACCTTCCGAGGAGCACAGGAGTGGCCTGTCCCCAAGAGCAGCGCTCTGCCAGCTCCCTGCAGCAGCCGTGCTCCCTTCCAACACTAAGTGGCAGCCTCTGCCCGGCTTTGGGGCAGCCCCTGGCAGCGCCCGGGCAGCGCAGTCTGGGCAGCAGCGTCCCCAGAGTGCGCTTCAGCATCCTCGGGGGGGCTTCAGCATCTTCAGAGGGGGCTTCAGCATTTTCGAGGGGGGCTTCAGCATCCTCGTGGAGGGGCTACAGCATCTTCTGGCTCCCAGGACTCCCAAGACCTGCCTGGTGCCAGCCACACTGAGGGTCCTGCCAGGGGATATCCTCACCCCCACAGCCCTGGGTGCCAGGCTGAGCCCTGCACGGGGTCAGATCGGGTCAGTGCCGCCTGCTAGGAGGGAGATAAGGCGCGGGGTTGGCAGCTGTTGGTGCCATCTGCTGAATTAGAATCACAATCCACTAAACAAACACTATCTTGGGATAAAAACGTGCTGCTTAAGGCAAGGAGGTATTTCTGCTGCAGGTATTGCTCTGACCCCAGAAGCCACCGTGGGGATTTGCAGTGCTATCAAGGAGCACAGGGATAGAAATGAGTCCTGGGAGCTGAATCCTGCTTGTGTGCATGTTGGTGTGTCTGTGATTATGGAAGCACGTTGGGACTTGTGCTGGATAAATTGCTGACACTTCAGGGAAAGGCTGCTCTGGGTTTTCTGCAGCGCACGATGGGAGGAAAGTAAAATAAAAATAGGTCAAATGACCATCATGGGTGTTTTAGTGGAAGGCAGCAGTTCAAACCAGCGTGGGAGATCAAAGAGACAGGCAGCACGACACAGGGCAGCCCCTGCTCCCTCCCAGGCATTGTCCTTGGCACGGTGACAAATTTTAACCTTGGCAATCTCACCCGGTTTGCCAAGATATCCCTGTGCAGAGCAGGAACCCTCGCTCCCACACTGAGCTGGTCCCGCAGCCTGTCCTGCACCGTCAGGGCACAAAATGCTGGGTGTGAGGTCAGGATCTCCCCAGCCCCAACCCACCTCAGCACGTGCAGGCAGTACAGTCCTGCACGGACTTTATAAAACAGAATTCTAGACTGGTTTAGGTTGAAAAGGACTCTTAAAAGGTCGCATAGTCCTGTCCCCTGCAATGAGCAGGGACATCTCTAAGTGGATAAGGTTGCTCAGAGCCTCACCCAACCTGAGCACGAATATTTCCAGGGATGGGGCATCCACAGATTCCCTGGGCCAGCGTTCCACCACCCTCACTGTAAAAACATCTCCCTTACATCTAATCGAACTCAGCCTTTTCTCAGTGAGGCACAGCAAGCTGTAATTTCCCTACACCTCAACAGGGGTACACACAACCTGCGAGGCTGCAGGTGCTTTTTTTTTCCCCCCAGGGTCTGGGGACAGGTCCAGCTGATGCCCAGCCAAGGACGCGGTGGCTCCTGGCAGCCCTGGGTCCCATCCAGCCGCGCTCCCCGGAGCTGGATCCCGATAAATCCCGTCCCGGCTGGGCAGCTCCCGTGTGAGCCCCTCGGTGCCGCTGCTTTGTCACAGCCCAGCGCTCACGCCGGGTTTATCGCAGCTCAGTCGGCTGGCACGCGTTCCGCTCCGCGTTTATCCCTCCCGATTTTGGAGCGAGCAGCCGCTCGGAACCACCCGCCCGATGCCAACAGCCCCGGGCTGAGCCTGCCCACCCCAGTCCTGCACCGCCCACACTCCTTCTCCTGTTAGATAAACAAGATATGTGCTGAAACACCCCAAAATCCTGGAGAATCCCAGCCTCCAGCAGGCCCGGCGGGGTCTCCAAGGGTTCTTCTTCTCTTCAAGGCTCTTCTCCCTGGGATCAAGCGATGGGATGTGTGGGAATGAATCATAGAATTATTAAGGTTGGAAAAGACCCCCAAGATCATCGAGGACAGCTTCTGAATAGTGCAAAGTTGTGTTTGGGGTGGGGAGGGTGTTAGGCTGGATATTCGAAATTCTTCCTTTCTGGAGAGAATGGTCAAGCCCTGGAACAGGCTTCCTTCCTTCAGTGTCCCAAGCCTGCCCAAGAAGCATTTGGAAAATGGCTTTAATAATATGCTTTAGCTTTTGGTCAGCTCTGAAGTAGTCAGGGAGTAGGACCAGAGGATCATTCTAGGTCCTTTCCAGCTGCAATAGTTCTATTCTATTCTATCCTATTCTAATCTATATTTTAAAACTCATTCCCACATCCACCTTGAAACCCCTTTGGGCTCACATGCCTCACCCCCACGCCCCATCTCAGGCTGCTGAGTTATTTCCATGGCCCCCAGATGATTTGTGGCCTCCTGCCACTGCTCAGAGGACAGGGACACCCAGATGAACCCTCCAGCCTCTCCCCCCACCCCTCCCTGGTGTAAATCAGCACAGCACTGGCCATTCCAGCCAGGCTGATTTATGCTCCAAAGCTCAGCTCAGTGATTTAGAAATCCCATTAGGACCTGGCCACGTCTGCACTGAGAGGTGCAGGAGGTGGCTTTGTCCTCTCCTGCAGTGCTGAGCAGTGGTGGCACTGGCAGCCAGCTGTGCTGTTGTTCCTGTGGCTGGCTCTGGCAGGATCGGTGCTCTGAGAGCTTTATCCCAGGAAAAGCTGCATCCCTCCTCTGTGATTTACAGCAGGCAGGAGAAGCCAGTCCCATCTGCTACCCTGGGCACCTACTCTGGTTTTTTTATTAAAGCTAATGTGAGAAACAGCAGGGCAGCAGGAAAAGCGACTTCCATGGGCAGGGTTCTTGGGGAGGGAAGAGCTGTGAGGCAACAGGAGCTGAATTTACCTCCATGGGAGCTCTGGAGAAGATGAGCATTATTTTGTAAAAGGGAGAGTGAGACAGACAAGCCAAAACATCAGCTAGAAAAAAAAACAAAAAAGAATCTCTCAGTACTCTCTCGTCCTCTTTTCCTGATCCTTCTTCTGATCTCTGCACACACTCAGGGCATTTTGCCCTACGTGATGTTCTGCAGCTGGTGCTCGGCCACACAAATCACCCCTCAGCCAGGCTAACACATGACTAAACAACTGCAAAGGCACTTTGCAGCAACGTTTTTTTCACCGGCTTTAGCAGCAGACTGGCTTTTACAGCACAGCTCTCCCTTCCATCACTTTATCCAGCCTCCAGAACGTACCACCCCCTCAAGAAAAAAAGAGGAAAGCAGTTTAAAACCAGGCCATTGCAGAGAAACAGCTCCCACGTGGAAAATTGCTCCTCAAGGGGTGCTGCAGCCTCCCCTGCTGCCACGGAAAGGCCAATTAGAGCTGGAAAAAGCTCTCAGGGGAGTGCTCAGGTAGGAGGTTTGCTGCTCTTTTGGGGTGAGGCTCAGAGCAGCCAATGCTCAGCTTGGTGCGAGGGTCTGCAGGTCCCACCAGTGGGAAAGGGGTTGCTGAAGACAGGGAAAACCTTTCTGGAGGATGCCTCTCTCATATTTTCTGGGCACCCAAAGGCTGGTTTGTGCACTCATGGCACCATTGCTGCCAGAAGCAGTGAATCTCCCACACCTTCCCTTGCTTCTTGGCAGCACCATTGCCAGGATGCTCCATCCTCATTCCTGGACTGGGGGGATCCACAGACCCCCCCAGTTCCCACCACTATTCACCTTGCAGGACCCTCCCAGTGTTCTCTTCCCGAGGGATTTTTTAACATTTCAGTTCCTTTTTGCAGCTTGTTGTAACAAATATCCCAAGACTGGTTTTTAGTGCCTAAATACGTTATGTGTGCTGGTGCTTGTGTGGCAGCCCGTGGAGGGGGTTTTGTGGGTGATCCACTCTCCCCTTTCCCTCCTTTCTGCTGATGGCAGGATCAGACCAAGCCACCAGCTCCTGTCCCCAGTGTCCCCAAGCTCAGCACTGTAACTGTCTGTGTTTGGGGGGAGAGGAACTGTGAGCTCTGGGGAGGACACGGGGGGACATCCCCAGCCCCACAGCAGGGTTTGACCTTGACAGACGAAATCATCCTCCTTTTTCCACCTCTCTCATCCTTCCTTTTCTCCTCCAGGAAAACAAAACTTCTCACACAAAGCTTGGGCCAAGGAGATGCCATGCCAGCAGGCACAGCCTTGGAGAGCTGGGGACACGCTGTCCCTCCGAGGGAACTCCCTGAAAAGTCAAGGCTGGGCTGGCACTGTGTCTAGCACACTCAGAGGAGGCTGGATTTGCTTCTGACCACAAGAATCATGTAATGCCACAGCCTTGCCGTGTGCCCTTGGTCACATCCCTGGTTCCTGGCGCTCCCCAGCGCCGCTGATGCTGTTGGAGACCGTGGGTGAAAATCTGAGTGTGATGGAGGGATGGAGCAGGAGGCTGCTGGCCACACACTGTGCTCCTGGCAAGGCTGGGAGCTGCAGACGTGTCACACGGCTTCTCCCTCACGGTCTCCAGGATTAGCTTAATAGCACGGGGAAATAACAGGATGAAAAATTCGCTCCCCTCCAAGCACTAAAAGCCAAGTTTCAAGGTTAATTGTCTGCCCTGTAGGAATAGCTTTTACACACTGCAAGGGGCTTAATTAGTGTCATTTTAGCCAAGCAGAGAGAGCGTGCCCTGGACCCATACTGCATGCCCCCAAGCCTATTTTCCTCTCCACGAGAGGTGATGGATTGCAGGCAGCCTCCCTGCACCAGAGCTCAGCAGGGACAGGTTTAGGGCCGATCATGGAACCCCAAGATGCTCCTTGACAGCTGCTGCAGCCCCGAGCCCCATCCCTGCACCCACTGCACTCTTAGGTCCTGCACTGAAGTGCTGGAAGGTGCCTGGATCCTGTCTCTGTCCCCACAGATGCCCCTGTCCCCGCTGGCCAGGGGAGCACCCACGTGGGACAGCACACTGCCAGGCCTGGCTTTAAGGAGAGCACAAGGGGATGGAGGGAATTTCTCTCCTGATTTAGGGTTGTCCTGTGTGTGTTCCTACCAGCTTTGGGACATGGCCACTCTCCATGATTTGCTGAAATCTTGCAGCCAAGATTTGTTTTCAGCCCAACACTGATCCCAGAGCGAAGCCAGACACGGTCCAGCACCACGGCATGAGGAGAGGCAGCTGAATGCCAGGGCCAGTGCCAGCAGCAGGGTCTCTGGTGGTGCAGGGCAGCCCATCTGCAGAGTGACTCAGGACTTCCCCAGCCCAGGGCAGCTGCTTTCCACTGGAGAGTTGTTGGAGCAGGGAGGGAGCCCCCAGGGAGGCTCCCATGCCCTGGCTCGGAGCCTCCAGCAGCCCCTGACTGTGGTTTGCCATCCTCGCTGGGCTCCAGCTCACAGAGCCCACAGGGACAGCCGTGACCTCCTGTGCAATCCAGGCCAGGAGCTGCCCTGGCTGCCTGCCTGGCAGGGCTGGAGCAGACCTCGGAGAGGAGCAGCCTGCTGGGATTTTAAGTTTTGCCCATATTGAAGAATTCATGGCAGCCCCCACTAAACCCATCTGCTGGTAAAGCCGCCTCATTCCTGCTCCAGCCACGCTTCCAGCTGGGCTTTCCTCCTCCCACATCCCACACTCTGCAGTGGGGTTGTGGCCTGTGGGTGCTCCCAGCTTCACTCCAGCCTCTCCCCTTTCCTTCCCTGACCTTTGGATTCAATTTCTCTTAGCTGATGTCCAAACAGGGTCCCAGGGGCTCCCCACCAGCAGAAACAAACCACAGCAGAAAACATCCATCCCAACGGACAGGGCTGGCAGGGAGCCCCCACACCCTGCCTGGGCAGTGACCCGCATCCCAGCTGCTTCCCTTTTTTATGGGAATCTGCAAAAATACCCCAATTCTTGGCAAGTGGGTGATGCTACAGGAAAGCACCCTGGCAAAGGGAATGTCTGGAGTTTGGTGCTTCCAGAAGTGGGTGTGGGAAGGGGAGATGCATCAAGGAGGGAATGGGGAACATCTTTCTTTAGCACTAAAGGGATTAAACATCTTAAACCTGAAACAAGGTAAACAGTCTGCTTTGGCTCGGGTGGGGAAACCCCAGAACTCCTGCTTTGTGCCATTTTATACAATCAAAGATCAGTTTGGGCTGAAAAGGTGAAGGAAGAGAAGCAAAAAGTTGGCTCCAGCAGTTTCTTTTTGTTGAAATGAGTTGAATCATGACCCAGTAACAGCACCCAGCTCCCAGTCTGATCATGGCAGAAATCCTGGTTATTCAGTTTGGGGTGTCCAAGGGCCAAGGCACTCACAGCTCACCCTCCCCTCCTGCTGCTGTGGCTTTGGGCTCACACTGGTGAGGAGTGATGTATTTTTAATTTGTTTAAGGGAATTAAGCTCATCTGTGTCTGACTACTCACATGGCCTCCACTTTCATTAATTTCTGAGCTGCTTGCCTGGGTTCCTCTGGCTCTGGCAGGGGTTTGGCATCACAGGGAGACCAATTTCCTGCAAATTTGACAGATATGGGTTGCTGGAGAGCAGCAGGAGGGCTCATTTGCCCCTTCCCCACAGTGGAGAGTAGTTTGGGTCACCCACCACATCAGTCCCATGGGGACATCCTGCATTGCCCATTGTGTGCTGCTGGAGAGCCTCTGCCCTCCTGAGGTCTCCCCAACATCCCCAGCTTTCTCCCTGGGGTCCCTGACCTTCTTCCCGGGGTCCCTGACCATCTTTCCATGTTCCTTTTGAAACCCTTTGTGATGCAGCTCCTAAACAGACTCAAAAGCAGGGGGAAAGAAGAGATAAGACAAAAATAACAGCAGCAGGAATGGGTTTGAAGTAAATAAGAGGAAAACATCAAAGAGGAGGGGGAGTGATGCTCTGAGGAGGTATTTATAGCTGGCTCTGTGGTTCCTCAGGATAGACCTGTGTGTCCCCACGGAGCCTCTTCACTGGCCCACACAAGCATATGTTTGTGTCCCTGCCTTGCAGTCAGCCCTTCCCCAGGAGTGTTCCACGTGGATTCAGCCTGAAGGCAGAGCACATCCCCACAGCTTTTAGAGACCACTCAGGGAAAGGCTGATACTCTGAAAAGGCTCTGAGCCCAGCCCTCCGTGGCACTTGCTGTAGGGGCCATCACACCTGGCACGAAGCAGCTCCCACTTCCAGGCTTTTTTTCCCTGCCAAGTCCTCAACGAGAGCTTTTTCTCCCCACAGCCCTCCTGGGGCTCACATTTGAGAGCAAGGCTGATTGCCTGGGAAAAGCCAGGCACCGGCAGAGCGAGGGATGTGAGATGGCCACGGAGGGAATGCTTGGTGCTGTGACTCAGCCCCCTCCACACGATGGATCCACCCCATCCCTCCTCGGTGCTGCAGCGAGCATTGGGCATCTGGATGGCTCAGCTAATGGGAACACCCTAATTAGATGTGTCTGGAGCAATGCACCTTGCCCCTGGGCTGCTGATGTGCAGGGAATTTTTTTGGAGGCTGGTTCAGCCCTTTGCATCTTACAGGAAAAGGCACTGGGGGTGCACAGGGTGGTTTGTAGGTGCAGAAAGCATTAGGGGAAGCTGTTCAGCCTCTTTGGATGGACCCAGGGGCAATGGGGGTTGCTCCCACGTCTGTCATGGGACATGCCTGTGGCCAGGGAATGTGGTAGCAGTGACCTTTTCAGCTGCCTTCTGCTTTGGGGAGCCTCAGCTTCTCTTAAAGCATCTGTCCCCATGAAAAGTGCTTTGGAGGGATTTAGGGCTTTGGGGGAGAGCAGATTGGCAGTAAACCCTACAGCCAGCTGTGCAGAGTCAGGACCTTTTGGAAAAAAGGAAATCTGGGTCATTTCCACCCACCTGGAGCCTCAAAATGTCCTCCTTCTTTGCAGCCATCTCCCAGGCTGGGGAAGCAGCCGTGGTAACTCTGCACACCCTCACTGCCGCTCTCTAATCAGACACGGGGTTTGCAATTAAGCGACACAGAGTAACCCTGGGGACAGAACCTGCTGTTTGAGCCCAGCTCAGACGAGTTTGGGGAGGGAGAGACCTGATTTCCCACTTAGCAGACAGGTCACGATCGGTGGATTCATTGATCCCAGAAAGCAAAGCCTCCGCTTCATTAGAGACATGCTGGTGATGAACGCGGCCTCGGGGAGCAGGGAAGCTGTGTGAACCCTTCCCTAAATGTTATCTCTGCGAGGCTCAGAGCACAGATGTCGGGAAGCTCCTCCAACGAGGATGGCTTCCTCTGGAGGGAGCCTGCTCCGTCCTGCTGTGCCCATCGCATGTGAGGCTCTGAGGGGCACTGGAGCTCCCTGGAAATGCTGAGGCTGGGAAAATGCACCTCGATGTCTCTGTGTCTGCCTCTTCCCTGTGTGCTTCTCCTCACTGAAGTGTGACAAGGGCAGGATGCCCTGGCTCAAAGCAGTGCAAGCTGTGGCTGTGCCAGGGCAGAGCACCCGGGCGAGACCCAGGTTCAACATAAGGCTCACCTGGAGTCAGCGTGGAATTCCCAGAGCCTGGGGGGTCTGTGAGGGATGTTCACCCAGAAGCGTGGACACAACAAGGCCTTGGAGAGCTGGTTCAGGTGCAGGCAGCAGGGGCAGGGCAGAGGAGAGGCAGCCCCATGGACTGGGCACACTGGAGCTGGGCAAGACCCTTGTGCAAAGTCCCGCTCGCTCTGCTCCTGAACCACCACCGTGTGCATACAAAATGTTCTGGCTGTAACAACCAGATCCTGCTCTGTCCTCTGCTGCATTCCTGATTTTCCCTCCCCAGGTCAGCTCTCCCAGAGGGAGGTTTCCACACTGGCTCCTGCCAACAGTTACTGGCAATAACTCCTCGGTGCCCTTCAATGCAGCTGCTCGAGGCAGCAGATGGGGATGGGGGTTGAAGCTGAGCCAGACTGGCTGCTTTGCAAGGATAGCTAGCTCAGGATAAGCTGGGCTTATGCAAGTAGCTCCATCTACTCCCAAAGTTCCCATCCTCTCCTGTAAATACCTGTTGAGATACTGGTGTTACTGGGAGCAGTTTCACCGAGGTGAGCTCTGCCCACAAGCTGGAGCAGGGCCCTGCACCATCCCCTTCCCTGAAATCACGACTCTGCATGGTAACAACACCCACAGGCAAAAAGCAAGGGGAGGACTGTAAGCCTTCCACATGGAAATTTTGAAGGTTTTCCTGGTTCTCTGCACGAAGGGAATCACGCAGGGGATGTGGCTTTTAAGAAGGTTTCTGCTCCAAGTAATCACGCTGCGCTCCCGGTTCGGGGCAGGGATGTGTCATCCTGCTCCTGCAGGTGTTAGGACTTCTTTTTGCCAATTCTTCCAAGTAAGCATCTCCCGTGGGCAAACCTGGCTGGCAGGACTCCCTGCCACCGACACAGGCATCCTCAGCTTTCATCAGTGACAAGCCTCCCACGCCGTGACACCGGGGCAGGGGCAGATCTTGAGCTCCCAAGCATTTGGCTCCAGTTTCTGGCTCATGCTGGTACATGGACGAGCTGGAAGCAAAGCATCCTCTTCCCAGCTTGGCTTCCAGTTTGGGAGCATCTCAGGCTTTTGGAGAATTTAGGTACGTGGAGGTGGTGTTGGTTGTTCTCTGCATCCCTGGGTATTTAAGGGAACTCAAGGAACAGTGGGGGCATGGAAAGGAGGAAAGGAGCAGCTGTCTCTCTGGATTTACAGGGATCAGCAGCTGAGCAAGTCCTCAGCATAACCAGGGTGTAACTGGGAGCAGAGTCTGCCTCACATACCATATGCTCCCAATCCACTACGCTCAATCAAGCCTAATAAAATTGATAGGGGAGCATTGAAAATCTCGTGATTAATTCTTTATGATCTGTAATAGAGGAGCTGTGTGCCAATTACTCAAGTAAATCATTCATCAGAAAATAAATAGAACTAACCTCCAGCACAAACACTAGAGGATTTCCACTAGGATTGCAGATCTGGATTGCAGCATCACACTGCTGGTGACAGTACATTATCTGATGGAGGACACAGGAGTAGCTGCAGTTTTGCCGCTTCTCCCCAAGGTTTTGGCTCCGTGCTCCAGCATCACTTGTTGTTCTTCACCACACGTTTCAATGCTCTGTCCTTGATCTCCATGACCCATCAGCACAGGCCCTTGCAGGTTTGCAAGGGCCAAACCCACAGGGATCAGCTTTATTTCAGGGCAGGTTTGAACATGAGGACCATGACACAGGGACAGGGACAAAAAGGAATGGGAATAAGGCTTGTCTTTTATTTTCCCAGCAAGGAAACCAATCATTTGGCCTGGAAATTTTTCCTGGTCTTGTAAGGAGAGCTGTCCCTCTGTGCTGAAGTTACCGGCCTGCAGTTTCCCAATGTCCCATTTCTAAGGGAAAACCACCCAACAGCACTCCCTGCCCTAGATTTCCACATGTGGGGAATTTCCCGGGTTGTGTTTGAAATCCGAAATGCTCCTGAACAAACTGCATCTTGCCAAGCCACAGCGTCCTGCTAACACACATTCAGCATCCTGCACCATGATGCAACTCCGTATGGGCCTTTTGGGATCATGGTGGGATTTCAAAGGGCACTGAGGGAGTTCGTGCTGAGAAGGGACTTGGGAAAGCTGAGGGCAATGTCCTCTTCCTGAGCTCGGTGCTCAGAAAGGGAGAGCTGGATTAAAGGCAAGCCACGGGGAGAAGGAGAGGGATGGGCACATAAAATCCAGCCTTTGCAGAAAGCCCTCTTTGTCTCCTTCACAGCTGCAGGGATGTGTCCAAGGTGGGATGAAGGCCAGCACAGAGAGGGGCCCCACTGCCACAAACACCTTCTTTCCCTCTTACATGGGAAAACTTCCATGGACGGAGAATTTGGCAGTGGAAATGGCAAGTGTGATTCGCTGCCCTAAATGGAACTGAGCTGGTGGCAGGACACTGGATTCTGCAAGACACTGGATTCTGCAGGACACTGGATGCTGCAGGACACTGGATTCTGCAGCCTGTGCCTTCACTGGGGTGACAGGACAGACATTTCCACGACAGCCTAAATGAGGAGCCACCAAGACACTTCATCCCTCTGCACCTCCTCATCATCCATCCCTCAGCAAGGGATTCCTCCATTCCTCCTCCCACCGTGCCACAACATCCTCGTCCTTCCCCAGCTGGCAGCGCTGGCATCACCAGGACACCCTCCCCTTACAGCCGGGAGGACAGTTTGGAGATTTCTCCCTGCTAATTCCTCCTGGAGAGGGACATTAGCATCTCACACACCCCACAACATCGCCCTTCCTGCTGCTCCCAGCACCCAGCTGGTGGGACTGAGAACAAACATCCTCCCACCTGCTCCCGCAGCCCAGCCCGGGAGATGGCAGAGGCGATAATTACACACTTGGCACAGCAAAATTATCCAGCGTGGGGGAAAAGAGGCTGGAAGCAGCTGGAGATCATCCATGGGGAACGCTGCTCCCACCCACAGTGCCTCGGTGTGTGCCTCACCCCAAACCAGCCCAGCTCACACCACGAATGTGCTCCTTGGGCCCTGTGTGAGCACCCAGAGTGCTGGAGCTGCCAGGGCAGGTGGGGAGGTGGGGATGTGCCATCACTCATGCAGACTTTCAGTGCCTGCCAGGACATGAGTACTGGGATGTCCTGTCCCTTCCCCGCTCCATGAGACCTCTGGGAGGGACACTCACAGCTCATGCACACCAAATTCCTTTTTGAAGAAAATTTATTTCCTTGCAAAGCAGGATCTGCAAAAGCATAGACCCTCAGGGGTCTACAGAGGTGATACTATCCTATTTTCCAGACAGGTCCAAGACTGCAGCCCATGAGGTGCACCAACCAGAAACATCCTAGAGAGGACTGAAGAAGAAAAATAACATGAGTAGTAATAAAAAAAAAATACTGCACTGGCTGAAGGGAGAAGGCTGCAATGAATTGTCCTTAAAATACATTTGGACCTGGTGGCTTTAGATTTTGCTCTTGAATGAGTAATACTGGTCAAGTGACATTTAATTTCCTGTGCCAGGGAGCCACTGCAGCTGTTTCCCAGCTCCTGGCCCTGGTGTGTGCACTGAACTGGGACAGGGCAGGGGACGGGCAGGGATCACAGAATCATGGAATCATAGAACGGTTTCGGTTGGAAGGGACCTTAAAGGTCATCTCATTCCACCTCAAGCCATGGGCTGGGAAACCTTCCACTAGGCCAGGTTGCTCCAAGCCCGGTCCACCCAGGGATGGGGCAGTCACAGCTTCTCTGGGCAAAGGGAACGGGGAGGGATCAGGCACGGGAGCTGGCAGGGAACGGGCAGGGGCTGGCAGGGGACAGGCAGGGGACAGATGGGGGCTGGCAGTGCCTGCCTCTGCCCCCGCAGCAGCGGTGCCCACTCGGTTCTCGCCCCCTCTCCCACCAGGGCCGTCCCACTCCCAGCCGCTCTCCGGCTCCCGGAGCGGCCCCGGGGGGTCCGTCCCGCCCGCTCCCGCTGCTCCCGCGGGCAGGCTCCAAGTCCAGCTGCTNCCCAGCTCCTGGCCCTGGTGTGTGCACTGAACTGGGACAGGGCAGGGGACGGGCAGGGATCACAGAATCATGGAATCATAGAACGGTTTCGGTTGGAAGGGACCTTAAAGGTCATCTCATTCCACCTCAAGCCATGGGCTGGGAAACCTTCCACTAGGCCAGGTTGCTCCAAGCCCGGTCCACCCAGGGATGGGGCAGTCACAGCTTCTCTGGGCAAAGGGAACGGGGAGGGATCAGGCACGGGAGCTGGCAGGGAACGGGCAGGGGCTGGCAGGGGACAGGCAGGGGACAGATGGGGGCTGGCAGTGCCTGCCTCTGCCCCCGCAGCAGCGGTGCCCACTCGGTTCTCGCCCCCTCTCCCACCAGGGCCGTCCCACTCCCAGCCGCTCTCCGGCTCCCGGAGCGGCCCCGGGGGGTCCGTCCCGCCCGCTCCCGCTGCTCCCGCGGGCAGGCTCCAAGTCCAGCTGCTCTCCGTCCGGCCGCACCCGACACCATCCCGCACCCGCAC
>WEZZ01016767.1:42365-71663 GCA_013400585.1 Chloropsis cyanopogon | reverse complement strand
GGATGCTCGGTCAGCGGTTCCCCAGGTGCACCCACCGCCCTCCCCAGCCCGGTTCCACCCCAGCCGGGACGGCTCGCACTGCGCGGAATGCCCGGGGGTGCTGCTGCCGGCTCAGCCGGCTGCCCCTGCAGCTCTTGTTGAAGTGCTCATGCAGCTCTCACCCAGGTGTCCATTTATCCCTCACTCAGGTGCCGATACAGCTCTCACCCAAGTGCCCATGCAGCTCTCATCTAGGCGCCTGTACTGCTCTCCCCCAAGTGCCTGTACAGCTCTCACCCGTGTGCCCGTTTATGTCTGACCCAGGTGCCCATGCAGCTCTCACCTGGGTGCCTGCACAGCTCTCACCTGTTTGTGTCTCACCCAGGTGCCCATACAGCTCTCACCCAGCTGCCCATGCTGTTCCCACCCTCCCTGACTTTGGGGCTGTGATCAAGCGGGCACCGCTCGCCACGGTCATTGATCCCCCACCGTGCAGGAGGGGGCAAAGTTGAATGTTCTGTGCCTGTTACGTGGCTGTCCCAGCAGCTCGCAGAGACAGCTCATCCCATTAGGGCTCCCCTTTTATCCCGAAAAGCACACGCCAGGCACAGGCCAATCTGCCTCCCGCTGGCAGCTGCGAATTTGGTTGTTGAGCAGGAGAAAAGAAGGTGAGTGCAATGCTAACGATGGTGCCTGCCAGGAGTTAGTAGGTCAAGAAGCTTTTGTTCAGCCCGTGCTAGCACTGTGCTCAGCACCGTACAAAACGAGAGGAAAGAAGCTGTCCTGGTCCCACGGGATTGCAATTGAGGCAGGATTAGACAGTTCGGCCCCGGTGCCAGCAGCTGCTTGGGTTATGGCTTGGCAGTTTGGAGGGATGAGGTCTGGTGGGGAAGGGCTGCTCGGGCGTGAAGGGAGGGGAGGAGAGGCTGTGGAGGGTGGGAATAGGGAGAGATAGGTCTGGATCGAGCCATGGGGGCTGTTCCCATTGCTCCCTGCCAGCAGCCGTGTCCCCAGGGCTCGGATGAAGGAGCCTGGAGGATGTGGGGCAGTGGTGGTTTGAGGGCAGCTGTGGACCCCCGTGAGGATCCCTCTTTTCCCCAGGGCTGTGTGGTCTTTGCTCCTGCACTTTGCACCTTGGGCTGTCCCGGCTGGGCAGGAGGCGCTTGGAGCAGCTGGATGTGCCCTGGGCCAGCACGGGAGCTGTTTCCACAGCCTTTTCTCTGGGCTAGGAGAGGTGCTGGGCTTACCAGCCCCTTCCCACGGATGACGCTGTGGCTCTGGTTCTTTCCAAGAGCCTGTGAGGAGCCAGTGGGAATTTCTCTCCGGGATGGGCGGGTGGAGCCGATACCTTTTCGAGCTGTGCCTGTCCCCTGGCATCCAAAGGACTTGAAAACACAGCTGTGTTAGGGAAGCAAAAACCTTCCACGTCTCAATGTTGTCTTGGTTTAGTTTCAAGTGGGGGCTGGGCTTGGGATAGGCTATTTTGTTTTTTGTTTTCAAAGGTTTTGACCAAAAAAAAAAAAAAGAGACGCTGTTTTTCATCCAAATACCAGCACAGGAAGAGGGAGTGTGGAGGGAGAAGCAGCATGGCTTACTGCACGTAAAAACGCTGACAATGTCAGGGAGCTGTCTTGGGGAAAATCTCTCTTTTTTAAAGGGAGAAAAGCGAGTTTCAAGGGGTTTTGTTGTTGTCATTAAGACAGGAAATACTTTTGCAGCTCCTTACCGTGCAAATGCATTCCCCCTTGCTGTGGAGGGGGTTTGCCTCACTCTGACTTTATGGGAGACAAGTTTGAAGCTGACACAGTTCATTGCTGGGGGGTTCCATGCAGACTGGCATCCCTGGGACAGTCCTGTGTCCCCAGGGACGCTGAGATGCTGTGGAATGGTGCTCCATCTCCTAAAACACTTGAATTGGCAGCTGAGGACTAGTGCTCATCCTCAGAGCAGCAGTGTCACCTCGGAGCCTGTGTCCTTTTGGGCATGCTGTGGGTGTGAGGCTCCTGGAGAGCCCAATGCCCCTGAGGTTTGGGGGGACAGCTTGGAGAAGCCCCCACCCTTCTTCTGGGCTTTGCACCTTGACACAGCACTTTGCAAGCTGTAACAACATCTGGTGAAAGGTTTATCTGCCCTTGGTGGGTTTGGTTTGAGGTGAAGTGTCCCTGTGGGATCCTGCACTGCAGTAACCATCCCTTCTTCCCCAGGTGGATGTGGCAGCCATGGTGCAGCTCTTTGGCTACGTGGATGTGACCGACACTGGCTTCATTGTGGCTGTCCTCTCAATCGCTTTCAACCCTTTCTTCTGGAATGTGGTAAGAACCGCCTTTGTGCCAGCTGCTCCTTTACTCTCAGCATTCCTTTCCTAGCTTCCTTTGGGAGGATAAACCTCTTTTGAGAAGTCTGCTGGGCTGGGTGGGGGGAACTGTGCTCAATTAGACCTTAGGAGTGGGTGAGCAGGGAGCTGTGCTGCAGCTCCTGGGGCTGGGGGTGACTGTGAGGGCTGTCACAGAGGAGGTGAATGTGGGAGCCAGCTCAGGATACAGAAGGAATTGGGAGCTGAGCTTGGGAGAGGGAGCAGAGCAATCAAACCCATCCTTCAGCCACATGTCCCACGCAGCAGCCAGGCACTGCTCACTGCTGGGACTGAGCATGAATGGCATTAATCCCCATCAGGGTGGCTGCACTGGATATGTTGCCTGCTGCTTCCCCTTGAAATATGTTGGCAGCTGTTCGTGTGGATGGCAGGAAGCAAAAACAGTCAGCCAAAAGTTGGCCTGAAAAAAATTCCTCCTCCATGGTGCTGCAAAGCCTGGCAGAGAGCTGCAGGGTGGGCAGCAAGCCAGCCCTGGGAGGAGCAGGGTACCTGTGCATGGGTGATGTTTGCTGTGGCTGTGGGTGCCACAGTGCTTTGGGAGCCAAGGCTGGAGAAACCTCCAGTGCCTGTTACTGCTGTGGTTTGCTGCCTCCTTGCAAAACCAGCAGGAGTCATTGCTAGCCCTGTTCTGGAGCATTCCAGAGCCAACGTGCCAAGCAGGAAGCCCAGGCTGGCTGCAGGACGAGGTGACTCCCACCCTGCAGCAGCCTCAGCAGCACAGCTGAGGTGTGGGGTGAAACCATCCCTGTGAGCACTCCTGGGAATGGGATGTCATCTCAGCCATGATTCCCAAATCCAAACCTCCCTGCAGGGATTCTCTCCCTGGAGAATTCTCCTAAAAAAGGCCTTATTTTTCCAGAGGGGAAGGACTCCTCTCTCTCTCTGAGTGCGGGGGCTCTTGAGATTGTCTCACACTGGGCTTTGGAAATGGGAGGTTCTGCTGGCTGTGAGTCACTTTGGAAGCCTCTGTCGGAGCTCTTTGTTGCAGCCTCTCTAATTTTTCATGCAACTCGTTATTAAAAAGTCTCACGGTGTCTGAAATGCGAGCTGGAATATGCCACATTATACTGACTGTGGAGTCATCATTTAGCATAAAGAATCAATGAACAAGAAGATTCAGGATGTGGTCTCTGGGGGGAGAGGCTGGCTCCAGCGAGAAACTGCATGAAAGGCAGAGAAAAAAAGTACTTTATTAGCATCTGCTGCTATGCCTGCAACTCGTGGGACGCCTGCAGCTTGGGAAACAGCGCTGCTTTTTGGATCAGGAGTTTGGCTGCTGTTAAAGGACGGGGAGAGCCGATGTGAGAAGAGGAAGTTTGTTGCTCTGCGCTGCTGTTGTCCCCTCGCGGGGACTGGAGAACGGCACCGTTGGCAGCAGGTGGCACTCCAAGCCAGACGTGCAGGGCTGTGCCGGGAGCAGGAGGTTTGAGTGAGCACTGAGCTGGGTGTTGGGGAAGCTCTGACTGTGGCATTCCGTGTGTTTCCCCCCGGCTGGAATGGGCTGGGTGGGTCCATGTGCCTCCATCCTTGCTCTGCCCAAGCCCCCGAGCATCTCCCTGGTGTTTTCAGTCCCAGAGTGTGGCTCACACCAGGCAGTGCTGGAAGGCTCCTGCAGGGAGTCTGTGGGTCCTGGAGCCCTAAACAAGCCCCCACTGTTGAGTACATTTCAGCAAGAGTGGCCCTGGCTATCTTTATCTCCTCCCCATTCTTTTATCCGTGTGATCATTGTCCCCTCCCTGCACCCAGCCAGCAGCTCTTCTTTCTTTCCCTACATCCCTGCACAGACTCTCTCTGTCCTTGGCTGTTTGAGTTCCTTCCCAGCAGCTGAGATTGCTTCTGCATCTGAATTACTCTGGGTTTCCAAGAGCTTCAGTGCAAAGGCTGGAATTCTGCACAGTGCCAAGCACTCTTTGCTCTCTCTGCTCAATAACTAATGTGGGACACTGGTCAAAATCCCTCCTGTGCATGAAATTCCTGATTTGGATAGAAATTGGGTGGGGATGCATTGATTTAGTTCAGTGTCTTAATTCCCTGTTTCTGCTGAACTCCAGCCAGGTCTGCCTCTTCCAAAGTTTGGTGCTGGGTTGTGCTTGCTGTGCAGTGCCTCTGAATAAATCTGTGGTGGGGAAACCCTGGCCCCATGCAGTGCTTGGATCATGGAGAGGCACATCCCAAGGCCTCGATCATAGCAAGGTGACCTGTTGAGCACCAGCCATGTTTCTCTGGGACAAAATCTGTAGAGTTTGGGGATGAAGCACAAACTCTGGAGGCTGTGGAGGAGTGTGGCCTCCAGAGAAAAATGTGATGCTTGTCAGGTCAGTGGGTGTACTTCAGGTAAGAGGAATTTTGAGGACCAGAGCCTGAATGGGGGAATTTGCAGACTCCAGCTGGGCTGTGCTCATGCTCCCTCCTGTTCTCTACAGGGGACAAAAGCTCTTCCAGAAGGCCTCAGGACTTGCAATTTCCACTTTCCTCCCTGCAATCATGTGCAGGAGGGTACCAGCAATGTCTCCCCAGAGCCACCTGCTGCATTTCCTCACCAAACCCTGGGCTTGCACTCCCTCTTCTGCTTCCACCCCCTTTGTGCCAGTTAAAATCCTGCCTGTCCCTGGACAGGTTATATTGTCCATGGCACAGCCTGAATGTGTTCCTGCACTATTCCCTCGTTTTTCCCATATTTTTTCCTCTCTCCTGCTCATGCTGTCTGTGCTTTCCCACCCACTGTGTCTGTTATGAGAGGAGCTGCTGGGAGCTGTGGTCCCACAGGAGGCAGGGACCAGGTGAGGTCTCAAAAGGAAGCAGCAGAGCTGTTTTGGGAATGAAATCACTTAAAACTCCCCAAGGATGTTCAGTGCAGCCAGGAGGCCTGAGCCACTGTGGGGCTGTAGAAGGGCACCCAGCAAGGAGCAGGCACATCTCTGGAGCTGTGCCATAAAACGTTAATGAGGCCAGAGCAGCAGGAACTTCAATAAATCCCATCTGTGTTTGGAAAGCCGCAGAAGGATGGAAGAAACTTCTCATCCCTTGGTAACTAAGGAAGGCATTAAATAAAAACTCCTCAGGGACAAACATTTTCAAGCCAAGAAAGGCAGATAACCTGCATGCAGGAGGCTCTAAAGAGCTGGCTGACCCTTGGCACACGAAGACTTTCTAGAAAGCTGGAAGGTTTCTGTCACTCTCAGTAGCAGCCAGGCATAGCCATCAGGCCGGTAGTCTGACGTCCATCACCACGCAAGCGAGTTTGAAGTGGAGAGTGCATCCATCAGCAATCTTTTCTTGATTTGAGCCTCTTAAAAATTTAGGTCTGGCGTCATGGACCGATTTAGAAATGGCTCATCTTCAGCTGGCGCCCCAGAGCTCACTCCTCCCCTCACCTCTGGTCACCCCCTGGAGACACCCATGTGTCTCACAGGAATCTGCAGGGTCAAACCTCAAATGTCACAGCTAGGAACAGGCTTGGCGTAATTCAGCGTGATTTTAAAGAAAATAGAGCCCATCAGACAGTGATTTTATTCTTCAAGGTTGCAGTTTTTCCTGCTCAGGGTAACATGATCTCTGTTCTAGACTTCCGTCAAGCGTTTAAGCTGCATGAGGTTTTGATTAAAGAAGGAGTTGCACAGGGACCTGGGCTGACAACGCCTGGCTCCTGATGGATGTGTATCTCTTGGTTCATTTATTTTTAATTTCCCATCCTTTTCTCCTTCTTTGGAGACTGGAGGAGTCTGCCTAGTGGGTAAGAAGTGCTTGCACTGGAAGGGAGGGGGGAGATTGCAGGCGCTGGCAGGCTGATTTCACCTAGCTCTGACCACTTCTTGCTAAACTTGGAGGAAGGTGCCTGGCCTAAAACATCCCCACGCTGCTGGGAAGTAGATGGAAGCTCAGGAGTTGTCAGCATTCAAACCTCAGTGAGCCAAAGTCTGAGAAACCCTTTGGGGACAGGAGAAGAAAGGCTGAAGCTGGGAGATTTCAGCAGCTCTCTCTGCCTGTCTTAGGGGAGGAAAGGATTGAGCTGTGGCTTGATGGCAGTGTGTCAGCACCTCACTGGGGAAAGGAAATTGCAGGGTATAAAACAACTGTGTGAGGGCTGGGATGGCAGCAGAGCCTTGCAGGGAGTGCACCTCAGTCACCTGAAGTTTACAGGATTGGGTAATGAATGAGTGGGGGTGATTCAATATTTCTTTTCTGGCCTTCACGTTCTGTCAACCTGCGAGACTTTTGTGGGCTCCCCCACAAACCTTTGCCTTCCTGCAGCCGCAGGGGAGAGCTGAAAACAGCCCTCAACCAGCTTCTGGAAAGTGCTTTTAGACCCCATCATAGGAGCCATGGCACAGCAGCGATGATTATCTGCTTATAACAGATGCTAGATCAATAGCGGGGCTTCAAGCTACGCTGCAAGGCAATTGACTGCAGAAAGTGTTTCTTTATTGGGGTAAAGCTGGGCTTGCAACGAGGCTCAGATCCGCTCTTACATCTCCGGTCTTAAAATGTCACCACCAGCTCTGATGCCTTTCATCCTTTGTGCAGGGAGAGAACGCACATTATTCATAATTGGACTCTCTACCAGGCAGCAATAGCCATTTTCATTTCCTACAATAGCTGAGAAAGAGTGAGGATTTGCCTGGTTTTTTTTTTTTTCCATCTCCCAAATAGCATTTAGTGGCAATTTTATTCCAAGTGACTTGGTAACGCTTTCACTCCGGCAGCGAGGGCTTCGCTGTAACGCATGGAAGCGGATAGCATCGATTCTCCAGCTCTCATAACAGAGCCAGTCCTGCCTGGGTGTGTAACACCAGGCCTGTTTGTCTCCTAAATTTAGCCTTTCCAGTGTGTTGGCACCGCTGTGAGCCTCATAACAAGCACCAAAACTGGGTCGCACCCTCCGGCGTGCCGGCTGGACTGGCACAATTAGGAGCGCTGTCACCTCGAGGGAGAGCCACATCCTTCGTCCCTCACAGCTGGAGGTGGTGGTGTTTTCATCTAAATCCTCTTAAAGAAGCTGTGCAATATTTTTTTGTGATGTCCCTGCAGGCTGAGCTGTCTGTGGTGGGGGTATTGTGGAGCCCAGCCTGGCCAGGCAGCTGTGAGCTGAGGTGCTTTGTCTGTGTGTGGAGCTGGGCACGGTCTCAGGGCTCTGGGTGAGGTGGTGACAGTCATTCCAGCAGCTGCCCACCCACCGTGCACAGGTACCTGCCAAGGCAGGCTGTGCTTGGGAAGCTGAGCCATTTCTGTGCCTGTTCCTAGAGTGAATTTGGGATCCAGCTGGTGTGCGACATGCCTGCTCAGCATTTCTCAAAACCAAGGTCAGAATCTGCCTCTCACCTCACAGCTGACCTGATAAGCAGCCTCCTTTTTTTAGCATTTGTATAGTGCTTCTCTGAAAACTTAGGGTCTTTGTTGTATGTACTGGACTTCTCTTGTTTAGTATTTTAAAAATAAACTGCAGGCTTCTGGCAGCCCTGCTGGAGTAAGTCAGCACACACACAAAAGATGAAAAAAAAATATTTAAGCCAACAGTCTTGTTTCCATAAGGATCAGAGGATTATCTGAAGACCCTGGAAGCTGAAAGAGGCCCTTTCTTCTCCATCCCACTCTATCCCTCTCCTGCCATCCTGCTGCTAAGCCTTCTCACGTGCTGATGAGGTGCTGCTCATGAAAGCAAGTCTGTGGCCACCTGTGTCTCACGGGACAAGGGAAAAGGAGCAGCTGGAAGCAAAAAGAAAGTGGTTTTATCTACCCAGACCGGGAGGTGTGGAAGAGGCAACCCCTCCTGCGTGGCCCTGGGTTTTGGCTGTGTTTGTGCATGGCCTGGGGACTGGAGCTGCTGGAGCCCCGAGGGAATAAACCCAGGAATGTCAGTGATGCAGGGGCTGGGCAGGGCACTGCCACAATCACAGACTGGGCCGGGTGAATTCCAGCTGTGCCGTGGCACAGACTGTTTAGCAGAAGCCTGCCCAGTTCCCAGAAGGATGGGATCTCCCAGAATAGGCTGTTTTGATGAAGAAATGCAGACATGCAGTGTGCTGGGTGCTCTTTGAGGTTATTTCTGTCAGCCTGTGCTTCCATCATGATCCAGTTGCATCTCCTGCATGTCTGGATACTCATGGTGGCGCGGGAGTCCTTGGGGGTTTCATGGTGAGGGTGCTCCCTCTGGCTTGTGGCAGGCTGGTGGCACCCCAAAGAAAATGCCACCTCATTTTCCCTGTTTTTTCCTCCCTGGATGAACTCTGAGGGGACACATCTCCAGTGACTCACATGGCAGCAGCAAATGGGTGGGAAAGTAGATTAGTAAATCACTAAAGCAAAACCCTCCCTGTGTTTTCCACCTCTGTTATGACCTCAGTGACATGTGCAGCTGGAAATGGTTCTTGGCAGGAGCATCTCACATCTCTGCTCTCCTGAGTGTGGCACAGATACTTCAGCAGCCTGGTCACAGCAGTGCTTGTTGGACATTGGTTCCTTGTAAATATTAGGAACCTCATCTCAATTAAAGCAAACAAGTATTTGCAGCCTCCCAGGCTGCCTGTCTGCATCAGTCCCCTTACATTCCCCTTCCTAAGGGATCCTGACAAAACTTTAAAACCCCTGTACCCAAACCCAGGGGAAAAATGTTGATTTTTGGGAGCTGGTGCTGATGTATTTAGTTGATGGAGGACATGAACTGTGGACCAAGAGTGTGCCTGGGTTGGTTGATATGTGGCAGAGGGCTGGGAGCAGCAGTGCACTGACTGTACAGATCAAGGGATTTTGATTTTTGAGGGTGACCCCAACCCCAGGGAAGGGCCATGATGCTGCTGCCTGAATTTTCCTTTTCTCTACCAAGCCATCTGAACTTCTGTGCTTCCTCCCATGCAGGAATGGGGCACAACTTTCTTAGGAAGTTAAAAATTTGGTTTCCAGAAAAGCTGGAAGTCCCAGGCTTTTACACCTGCACATGGCTCCATCAAACTACCCTGCTTGTCCAGTGGGTGTTGAGGTCAAGGAAAGGAAGACTGGAGGGAACACCTGATTTTCCCACGTGTCATTAAAATCATGAACCTCTGTGGTGATGTACAAACTCACCTGGATTGGACAATATCTTACTTGTGTTTTTCTTTGTGAAACCTTTTTTTTGTTCCCTCTTTTTACTCCCCCATGATCCGGGATGATGCAGCCGTGGGCTCATTCTGCAGGTCTGCATGTGCAAGCTCTGCTTTGTCTGGCTGAAGGGTTTTCACTTGCTGTCTGCGTAGGCACACTTTTGGTGTGATCCTTTTTATACTTTGGGGAAGAAAAAGGCTATGAACAGCTCACAGTCCTGAAGAGGGTGAAATGGAGATGGGTTTTAGCAATTTTCTGTGCTTTTGGCTGTTGCAGGGAAGCCTGACCATCAGGGCTGCCAGAACGCCTTCGTCACCTCCTTTGTACCATGGGAGGTTTGCTCATTATCTGGTTTCTGCTTCGCTTATAAAAGGAGCTGTGATTGTAGCAGCTCCTTGCCATAGAAGCAGAAAGACATTTCCTGTGAAGGAAAGTGTACATGCAGCTTTTATGATCCTTTACAGAACTTCTTCTGCCCGCTTCTCTTGCCTCCCGCCCTTTGTCCTGCATCACCTCTGTGCCTGCCTGCTGCTCAGCGTGACCACCTCTGGGTCAAACCCCTTCTTTGCACCTTCTAGGTAGAAAAAGTTGGGCACCCTCCTTGTCAGTCTTGTTGAGTGAAGGGAAGACAGACCCCAAATCTCCCCATGAAGTCAGGTGTTGAAATTCCTGTCTCTTCCCTCAGAGCCGCCAGCCCAAGAGCAGATGCTCAATCTGCATCAATCCCAGGTGGGGTTTTGGACTGGGGAAGAGAACCTTGTCCATCTCTCTGTGACTGAGGTGTCCATCTGTAACAGGAAGTAATACCAAATCTGATCACGTTGAGGCATGCATGCCTGTTCCTATAAAAACCAGAATTACCTCAGATGAGATACTGTATTTTTAACTATGAAGCATTCCTACTAAGTGCGCTTTCCTGTTTATTTTTACCAGGACATTGTTGTAATGACTGCAGACTTACTCATTTCATTCCCAAGGCTGGAGAGCAGCATTGAATTAGTTTCATTCCGAGATTTTGTTGTACAATCATTTTCCAGAGACTGATGTACTCGGAAGCCAAAGGGAGCGCATTGCCCAACGGAGGAGCATTACTTCTCTTCCTGTACCCATTAAGCTTTGGCCACTGGTGTGGATGTGAGTAGATCCATATCTGGAAGGACTTTGTCAGCCTCTCTGCTCCACCTCTGTGCAGGCCTCTAGTAGAAATTTGTGGAGCAAAAGGCTGTGAGAACCTTTGAGCACTGGATGCAGGGCTGGTATCTGTATCCTGGCATTGGGCTTTGAGGCTGTGGGGAGGGGAAGGAGCTCCCTTGGGATGCAGATCACAGGATCTGAGGATGACTGAGTGTTCACTCAGCTTTTGGGTTACTTTTCTTGCATTGAACAGATGAACAAATACCATGGGGCATGTGGTTACACGCATCCACACCCAGAGGAACCCCAGTGCTGACACCAGCAAGGCTGAGGGGTCTGGTGGTTGTGTTTAACCCTTCAGGTTGTTATTACTTGTTGTGCCCGTGTGTTGAACATCTCATCCCAGGGCAGAGGGGAACAGAGCCCGTGTTACATAAAGATCACATTGTCCCTCTCTATTGTTGCATCGCAAACATGCGTGTCCTCAGTGGGAAATGTTCCCAGGGGAGGCTTAACACGGAGCCTGGAACATGATCTGTCCAGCTGGGAGAGGACAGGAGGCCCTGCCAGACGAAATCAGTGCTTTGCTGAGCATGGCCAGTGCAACCAGTACCTCTATTCCGACAACCTCTCACTCCTCTGTGAAGAAGTATTGGATTTCTCTTGCATTTTGTGCTCCCTGAGGTGGATTTATTTTTTCTCCCCCCTTCCCTGTCCCCCTCCCATCACAGCTCCTGGGGGAATGATGAGCGGGTACATGCTGTCCAGAGGATGGGTGTGTTGGGACTTCTTATTAGCAGGCTTATTCTAGAGAATTAAGCCCTAATTTCACAAAAGGGCAGCAAGATAGAGGCTGCAGCTCTTGGAGAAGCTGAGTCTGCTTTGTGTGTTGTTTGCAAATAGCACAAGAAGTCCTGGTCTGAGCCTGCTGGTCACTGGGGTATTGTGACCAGAAGAGTAATTGTTGTGTTTCTTTTCTATTTAAAACAAAAATTACAAAGTTTTGTTCAAGGAAACCAGCCGTGGCTCCTCTACCATGTTGTCACTTGTGCCTCCACTTGTTTTTAGTTTCAGGCAGGGCTTTAAAATGTTCCTATTCCGCTCCCACTTCGTCTTTTTAGCAACCCTCTGCAAAGTGTTCCTCTGCGTTGCCTGTCATTGTTTCTCCCTGAATTAATTGTTGTGTGTAATTGTGACCTGCTGCAGGACGCTGCCTTGCTCTATTAGAGAGAGGTGCTAATGAAGAACATTGGGTACCACATTACAGGAGAGCAAGGCTCAGCTCTCCAGGACGTGTACTTGCTGTACTGTCACTGCCAGCCTGGGCAGAAATGCTGTTTTTGTCTCATCACTCACTGGCTAATGATAGTAATTTTTACTTGCTGAGAAACTCTGGATATTATGGACTTCATTAACAGATACATGAGATGCTACCAGACCTGCATTAGGGGGAGAGAGAGGAAGAAAACAACCCCTGCGTGGAGGCAATTTTGTTATTTATCTGTAGCAGTAGAAGGGATGCAGAATTAGTGTGGCATTCGGCAGTGTGGCTAATGAGCTGGGCTGAGCTGGAATCCAAGCAAACCTATTAACTGCAAAGATGATGCCCAGTCCTGAAAACCTTCACATCAAACACAGGATCCAGGCAGTGCTGGGATGGCTCAGCTGCTTTATCTTCCTCTCTGTGGGGCCGGGTGCTTGTGTGCTGCTGTGTTTGTGTCTCGGGAGGCTGCTGCTTGCTGTCACCCACAGCCTTTCTCCAGCCCCTTCTCTCCTGCCAGCTCCTTCTTACTCACACATTGGGTGAATTGGAGCTTCTGATTTAATCTTTAAGACAACAGAGCCAGAGTATTTTCACTCCCATGGGCCGCAGCTTCTTGAGTAATTGCCTGAATTGAAATATTGCAGCATCCAGTCCCAGTTTTTGGTTGCAGGCGGTGTGACATCTGCAGGTCGGGCTGCCTGGGGACACTGGCTGCTCACAGTGGTATCTGAACCTGTATCTGCAATTAAATACAGGTCATACAGGAGAGAAAGAAACACCTGATTTAGCTGACATCTCCAGTATAGCTTTACATGGTCTCTCTGCAATGAATCAGAGGCTGCAAGTAATGTCAGTTTTTAGGTGACCTCAATCTCGTTTTACCTGGAGCCCGTGAAGACTTGGTTCAGTTCAGAAACAGGATATTGCTTACATAGCATGCACTGGCTGAAGATTGACCATTTTCACTCCACCTGGAATAACTGCTTTTTAATCAGGCTGACCTTATTTGCAACGGCGATAGCAATTGGAACTAGAGGCTTGCAGCAGCATTGGAGAGCTTTGAGGAGCAGAATTGATGCTTCGTGACACAGATAAAGCTTTATCCCCACATTTAAAACCAAAGCCAAGGCTCTGAAGTGAATTCAGAGGGACTTGACCTCAGCACTGTGATCCATTGGGATCCAGGGCCTGGTTTGGAAATAACACAACCCAACAGAGGCGCGAAAATAAAAAGGAGAGTCTTAAAAAAAAAATAAAAAAATAAAAGGAGAGATGTTTATCTTGTAACGTGGCATTTGTACTGAGTCCTTGCTGACAGTGTGGTGCAGCAAAGAGCTTGTCTTCCTAAATCCGTGCCAGTTCAAACATTGTCAGTGCTATTGTTGGATCGCTTTGTTTGAAAATGGGTCTGTTGGGTAGACGGCCTGGTTCAATGAAAGCAGCTGTGTAGAACACTTCAGGCACTTCCTCAGCTTTGCTTTATTTAGGGCTGCATGAGCACGAGCAGCAGGAAAAAAAACCCATGCAAATACAGGATGTGAGGTGGGCAGAATGTTCTCAGTCACTCGAGAGACTGGCACACACCTTTGCTTCTGGTTTGTTTATGAAAGTGCCTGCTATGGGCTGCCTGTTTCCAATCTGTCTGCCCCAAGGAAAACACTCTGAGCTTCAGAGAAATGTGTGAAAATACAAGGCTTGTGGTTTTCTGGATGGGGACTGTGTGCAGTGGGAAGCTGAGCGTGGGCCAAGTCATCTGGGCACGGAAGATGAAAAGAAATCCGGAAAAACGCTTCACCGTGCCGCTCACGAGATGCTCATCTGGCAGCACTTCCCTTCCCTCTGAGCCCCAGCAGAGCCCCACATCTTTATTTTGGTGGAAGTTTCTGCCTTTCCCTAATCTCAGGAGATTATTTTATTTGGTTGCATTCCTGGTTTCAAAGAGCTGGGTGTGTCCCAGCTGCTCCCTGTTCCCCCATGCAGCCCAGATCCCTCCCACAACATGTTGGGCCATCCCTTCCACAGCCCAGGCTGGGACTGGAAAGGTCCTTCCCCATCCCGTGCTGTGCTCTGGAGAAATCATTATTTCACAAATAGTTTTTCCATGGGATTTGCTGGCTGGGAAAATCGGGTTGGGCTGAGCCTGAATCCCTGTGGTGGGAGCACATCTCCCTTCCCCTTCACTCTCAGGGAGCTGATCATAAGGGCTCCCCATGCCCACTCTCAGAATTAATTAACACAGCTCGTTCTGGGTTATTAAAATCACCTGCCTTCAGCTTCCAGCTCTTTGGACATAAATCATGAGCTCTTTGCTTTGAGGAGAAACTGTTCGGATTTTGTGTTGGAAAGTGCTAGCAAATACAGCCCATATTCTGTGTCATTTTTGTTTTTATTGAAGAGGAGAGGATGTGGCTCATGGAACATCCATGGACCCAGGCTGCCTTGGCATACACTAAGCAAGGGCTTGTTTTCATCACAGCCAGCTAATGAGATCCTACTTTGACAAATCACATAAACACTATTAGAGAAATGAAATTTTTTATCTCACTCTTTATCATGAGTGGATTCAAGGTAAAGGCTCGTATGGAGGTAATCTGGAGGGATAACTCTGAGGTAAAGCGTACCTAGTCTTTATGAAACCCTTCCTTATCTGTTTACCTGCAGATTTGTTTTGTTTCCCCAGCTCAAGGCTGTTAGCTGAGGTGACCTGTGCCGTTTCAGTCCAATTACTTTCACTAGGCATGGGTGCAGGCAGGGTTGTTTTTTAGGCTAAAAGTGGTGGGGGCAGGCTGGGTTACTTCAATATCCTTCCACTTCTAAAGAAGTGGAGTCGCTTTATTCTTCTCCCTGTGTCAAAGTGCTCAGACTGGACCCTGTTGACCTCCTCATGGCAGCATTTATGAGGACAGAGTCACTAGAAGAGGCACTCCAGTTTATGTTTCATCCTCTTAACTTGCTGGTTTGGGTGATGGGCACTGTAGACAGTGAGGGTTTGTCATGTTGTCTCATCTCATTGCAGCTTTTTGGTTTTGGAGAGCAGCCCACCCTGTTCTCTGCTTCTAGGTAGTTCTCTTCTTCACCACTTGGCTGGCTCTCCTTTTCTTTTTGAAGCCCTTTGTGTGTTCCAAACCCCATGTTCCACTGTGACAGCCTGCAAAGATGTGGTTTTTCCCTCTGTGCAGCTCTTTGTCACCTGGGTGTGCAGCCCCAGTGTTCCAGCTGGCTGTTCCTCACCTCAGTGTCCTTGCACAGCCAGGCCACACATTGCCTTGTCTCTCCAAAATCCCACTCCTGTTTCTTTTGGCTGGAATAAACAACAAATCCCCCTCCAGAGCCAGTGAAAGGCAGTGGAAAAATCTTCCTTGCGTCAAATCGACGCCTTCCTTTCCAAACTGAAAGCCCTTGGCAGACATGGAGGAGCTGAGCTGTGCTGCTCAGCTCTGGCTCGCTGACAGCTGTTACTGCCATCACACCAGTGAGGGAATGGGAAAGGGGAAAAACTGAACTGGTGAAACTTGCTGGGGAGACCTGGATGAGCCAGCCTGTCCCCATCTCCTGGGACACTTGCCAGCCCTCAAACCAGGGTGCTTGGAGGCTCCAGGCTCTGCTGGAGTCCCTGCCATGCTCTGGCCCCACGTGCATGGGCACAGACTGTCACCTGTTGTCCCCAGTGCCATCAAACCATCTCTGGGTGCATCTTTTCTTGGGGTATTACCATGAAAAAGCCTTTACAAGCTCCACGGACACAGTCCTCAGGCTGGTTTGCCTCACAGCTCACATGAAATCATTAAGATGCTGCTTGTCTCTTCTCATATCAGTTCAGTGTTTTAATTGCATGAACTGGAAGCTGCTGCTCCAGTTCTTGGTGGGGGAACTTCACAAGGCTTTAATCATTTGCTAAAAAGCTTTCAGGCTGCATTACCCTCTCATGGCTCTCTGTAATGGAGAGCCTGTGAGTTGAGAAACCTTCAGAGAAGTAACTCAGTCTCTGCATCAGCTGGTCCAAAGCTGCCACAGTTTTTCCTAGTGCAGGCAGGAAGCAGCTAAGCAAAGTGGAGCCCACTGGGATGCTGGCAGGAGCTTGGCAGCTGTGAGCAGCTCCTGCAAGGCATTGTGCTGGCAGGAGGAGCTCAGAGCCAGCCTCATGGTGGTCTCCTGGTCACCCCAAGTGCCAGCTTCTCCTCCTGGGCAGTGTCCAGTGGGGGTGGCTCAGCCTCCAGCTCTGCAGTGTCAGCTCTCCATGGTTTAGTGCTTGCAGAGGTGAGGGGTGATGCTCCCACCCCACCAAAGGGACAGCAGGTGATGGCACGTGGGATAAAGGCTGCTGGATGATCTGCTGGCCCCACTGGAGGAGCACAGCTGAGAACTGCTGGTTCATAGCACGGAAGAGGTGCTGGGTGGGGAATGAATGCCTGAGGGACTGGCCTGCTAAAGGCTGGAGGAGGGAAGACACCCAGTGTTGGGAATCACCCACCAGCAATGGGCACTGGGGTGGGCACACGGGAGTCCCACAGCCCAGCTCACCCCTGCCTGACTGCCAGGCCCTGCCCACGGGGTGGCTTTGGGGCTGTCGTGGGTTGAGGAGCCCTTGGCAGGGCCATGTGCCCACCCAGGGCTGGCCTGATGCTCACAGGGAAGGAGTTTTGTGCTTTGTATCGGCACCGCTGTGCCGGGAACGTGACTGCAGGGAGGTGACAGCTAATTGCTGCAGCGAGTCAAGGACTGTTTAAGCAGCTAATTAATTCCTCCTAATCAGCCCTTGATCTGTTGAAAACTGCATGGCATTATCTCCTCTGCTGCAACACCTTGATAATTCCTGTCTGAATGGCCTTCGCGGAGAACATATTTAAATAAACTCAATAGAGATTTCAGACAGATAGCAACTATAATTACCAGCTTGTACAAATTAAAACCGTGGTTTGTTCTGTTCTTTTCCTCCTGCCTTGGCTGCCCAGAGCTCCTGCTAATCATGTTCCTGCTGGCAGTGGCACGCAGGTCCCCGGGGCATTTTCTGCACATGCCTTTGGAAAGCCTGTGCCTGGTGCTGGGGTGGGCTGATGTGGCTGCACACGGGCACATGCCAGCCTCGGGTGGTGGCAGTCCCGTGCCAGGGGCTCAGTGCTGTCCTGGTGAGCTGCAGGAACAGCCCCCAAACATCCCATGGGGTGGCCATGCACGATTCTCCCCAGGAGCAGCCCTGCTGTTTCCCCTCCTGTCTCTCCCAAGCTTTGCAACCTCCTGGAAACACAGAATTTTTCTCACCTAGGAGGGACACACTCAGCCAAAGTGATGCAGGGTTTCAGCCTGGTCCCAGTGTTCACCTGGTGCTGTGAAGTACGATAATCACTTCAAAAAAATTTAGAAAGATTTATTAAAACTTTATTAAAAAATACAACAGAAGACTGAATAGAGAAGATACTACTGCACAGGGAGCAAAGGATCTTTCCCACCATGTGCTCACCCACACAATGGAGGTTTTGCCTTTTAACCCTTTTGCCCCTCCCAAAGTTCTGTCCATCGACTCTTTCTTTGCTGTCCAGTGGTGGAGTTCACGTCCTTAAATCTTGATTGGAGCTCAGATGCTGCCATAGTGACAAACCAACCCTCCCAAATGTCCCAAACCCAGGCTGTCCCCTGCTAACAACACAAGGGGGGGTAAAACATAACTATAAATCTACAAAACTTTTCTTAACATATATACATGCTATCTGCCTTTTAATTGTGAGAGCCAATCATCCCATTACTCATCTATCACAGTGCCTTTGCTGCTCCCCCTTGGCTCTGAGCTGTCTGCTCTGAGTGCTGCTGGCTGCAGCAGGGCTGGGTTAGGAGGGATAAGGTCAGGCCATACTCATTTCCTCCACAGCCACCTGGGACAGCCAGAAATGCTGGCTCCTCTGGCATTTGGCAAAGGTCAGCCAGCCCCAGTGCTTGCATTTCCATTCCAGCCAGCTCTGCTCCCCTGCCTGCTCTTGGGAGCACCACAACCAGGGCCTGGGTGCTCAGCTCTGTCTTTTTCCTCCCTGTCTTTAGATAAATGCAGTGGCTGTGAGCAGGGTTGTTTTCCAGCATCCAAGCAGTGACAGAGAGCAGAGAATGTCCTTATGCTATAATGAGAGATTACAGGGAATCAGAAAGGGAAAAATGGATTTTTCCTAACAGGAACAGGTCGATGCCTCTGGTCTCTGTGGGTGAAATAAGAATGATATCAGGTTTTGTGCTCTTTCAGCAGGCCAGGAGCCAGCTGGGGCATGTCTTTCCCAGTGGGAGATACTCACACGGAGCCACCTAAGCCCAGAGTCAGGGATTCTCCTGCCCTAGCACCCCGTGGGAGAACTTACCCCATGGCTGGCCTAGGAGAGGTCAGACTGAAGGAGAAATTTATTCTGTCAGAAAAAGTTCCTTACTATAAGGATGGTGAGGCCCTGGCACAGGTTTCCCAGAGAAGCTGTGGCTGCCCCATCCCTGGGAGTGTCCAAGACCAGGTTGGAGCAACCTGGGATAGTGGAAGGTGTCCCTGCCCGTGGCAGGGGGTGGAATGAGATGAGTTTAAGGTCCCTTCCAACTCCATGATTTCATGAAAATAAATTTGCTCGGGTCAGTTTTGTCTGAAGGTTTTTATTGAGTTGGGGCTGGATCATCCATATCTCCAGGGTTTGCCCTATGAACTTGCATCCTCTTGGGACTGGGGCTCAGAGGTACCCTGGAGAGCTCATTGTTCTTCCTCTGGACTTTTCATGGAATTTCTGACTCATGGACCCCTCAGCAGGCTTCCTCGACCCCATGGGATGGGGGGAAATCCTTCATGCTGTCAAATGCTGTGAGAAGGGAGGACATCCTGTTCACTGTCATCTTCTCTCCAACCCAGACTTGGACACTGAATATTTTCATTCCAGCAGTTTGTCCAGGGCAAGGGCATCCCAAGAAATGTGCAGAGCATCTCCCGGGGTCAATGATGGGATTTTGCAGGATGTAGACACAGCCCCTCTACCCTGCTCCCTGGAGAGCTGGGAAGCAGACATTCACCTCAATCCTCCTGTGCCTCAGTTTCCCTTGATTTGAAAGGAGCTGCTAATCCATCCCAGCCTCCCAGGAGTGCCATAAGGCTAAATTCACCAGTCCCTGCACGTTTTTCTTTGGGTACCATGGTGATGGGGCAATGTGAGGACATAAAATGACTGATTTGCATCGAGATGCAAGGTGTCCCTTTGTCCTGAGCCTTTGGGCTATCTGGTTTCCTTGCCCATCTCTGGGGCGAGCCAGATATAGCAATGGAGTCACATGAAACAGCACAAAGGCTCTAATTCAGAGCTGGGGCTGAGCAATTAAAATGTAGTGTGTTCAGAAGGCAGCTTCCCTGGATGGCAGACAAAAAGAATCAATTTCCTTCAAACAAATACTAAATATTAATGAGAGGCCATGGTCTGCCATGCACGCAGAGCTGGAAAGAGCATTTCCCGTTGATCACTGCGGAGGCAGGTTCGTGAGATGAAATTGCTTTTTGAATGGTTATTTGTGGCCTTTCTCGAGGTGGTTCGTGGTTTGCCTACCCAAAAAAAGAAAAGGAAACGCAGAGCATTTCCATTTTTCCATCAGGGAGGCACTGGGGATGCGTGTTGGTGCTTTCATTTTTGTTTACGCACTTGCCCGAGTGGTTGGGGAAATGTCTTGGATCGGTTACGTAGAAATCAGCCCCAAATTTACGTCTAGAAGGAAGCAATTCCCTGGGAACATCAGCCAGCTGAGCCTGCCCCTAGAATGGCCTGCCAAAGGCAGAACATGGGACCCAAGAGCATCCCCTGCTCTGCAGCCACATCCGCTCGTTGATTTATTTCAATAACGAGCATTGGGGGAAACATTAAAAAAATTACTTGCAGCCCTCACCAAGTATCCTAAAGTGAAAGCAGAGTGCTGGGAGCTTTGGAAGAGGAATTTTTTCTATTGCTTTGACCCTCGGGTAAGTCAGGAAACTTTGTATTAACTCCATTTCCAGACTTGGAGTTGGAAGAAAAATAAAAATGCTCCTCTCTCTCCCTTTCCGGGACACACAGCCCCGACACGGGGCTTGCCTGTGGTCAGCACAGTGCCCACCTTAGCTGGGAGGGCAAACAGCACACCAGGAATGGGTGCAGCCTCCTGGGAAGCTGCTGGTCTCAGCCTTGCTCTGTCCCACACACGGCCGTGGAAGATGCTGGAAGCATTTTGCATCCATCACACAGTAAATAATAACGTCGGCTCATGATTTTATAAAGCCATTAAGGCAGCTGAGTAGCTGTGGGTCGATGGAGTGCTAATATTAGCTCAAAACGACTAAAATTAGAAAATTAGAACCAAGCCAGAACTAATTAGTTGTTCAAGAAATAGAACCAGAACCGGAACTAATTAATTGTTACTGAAATATCGCCGCGGGGCCCGGTGGGTGCCACCGCTTCCAGCCCTGTGCTGGCTCCCGGCTCTGCTTGGGATGGCTCCTGTGTGGGCTGGAAAAGGAGCCTGGGGTCCCATCTGGAGGCTGTGACAGCTAAATAAGAGTTGGCATCTCAGTCCCAGCTGTGTGATGCAGCACAAACTGGGCTGTGCTGGGAGCGAGCCCGTGGCAGCTGCTGCCTGAAGGGTTTGGGAACGCGGCCCCTCATCCCAAAATTGCTGCCCAGATGTGCCTTTCTAAAGGTGAGGGTAATTACAGTGACCGCCTCCATGGTTCTCAGGAGCACACCAGTCCTTCCCTCTGATCCCAGCAGCTCTGCCTTCTCCTTCTCTGCTGCTGCTGAGGTGCTTTTCAAAGCTCCCTGAGCAAGCCAGGAGCTGCCATCCATGCAAACGCTGCCAGAATAATTTCCAGGGAATTAGGAAGCTGGTACAGATAACTGGCATGTGGCTGCATTTTTCCATCTGTGACTCAAGTCACCTGTGTGGTCACTTCTTTTTACTTTCCAAAGGTGGTAATGCACCTTATATTTCTTTTTCCACTCTCTCAGCACTCAAACAGCAGCTCCGATTTTAGCAGCAGCGTGACGCACGGTGTTTTAAATTCAATTTAGAATACAAACTATTTATACCAGCCAGAAAAAGGCAGTGAAGCAGCTCTCTCTGTCATGAGTGGATTTGTAATTTCAGAGCAATCATTGCATAACTAATTGAATCAGCTCTCAGCATGTGAAATCAGTGCCCCTGCTTATCAGAGGTTTTCATCGTTCCCCCCTCCTGAAGCCAGCAGTCCCCCTCCACCAGCAGCAATTTGTGCTTCTGCATCAGCCTGGGAAGAAAGTGAGACCAGCTAAGCTGCCTTTTTCTGCTCAAATTGAGCCAATAAATTACCAAATACATTCAGAGTAGATGAAGAGCTGGGTTGCAGGTGCCCCCAAAGCTGCCCAGGCTCCGTGTGAGGGAGTGAAATGCATTTGGAGCTAATCAAGTGCCAGCCATGTCTGAGAAGCAAATTGGTGCTGAGATGTTCTGCTGACTCCCACTTCCTGCTTCATTGCCCAGGTGTGCTCTCTCTCCTTGGCTGGAATTTCAGGTCTGATGTCTGATCCAAACCTCCAGCTTGGTGTCTGAAAGTGGAGCCCGAGAGGGGCGATAAATATAGCGACAGCTTTCCGAGGGATGCAGGAAAGGTAGAGAATAAAGGAGCTGTAAGGCTTTTTATCAGCTGGGAGTTCTGGGCCTGGATTTGGTGACTGGGGTGGATCTGGTCCTGTGGATTTTGGGAGCAGCTCCAACCACCTGCATGCAGCAGCCCCCCAGGGTGAGAGGGCACCTCCTCATCTGTGGGGCGGTTTGGGAAGGGGCCCATCAGCATCTGCAGAGCAGGGAGCTGGACGTGGGAACCAGGGAAAAGTGTGCTGTGAAGGATCCTAACACCTCCCCAGGGATGCTGCTTGTGGATGTGTGAGTCCTGGGCTGTCCCTGCCCGGCTGGGGTGGGTGAGGAGGGCAGAGTAAACCTGAATGGCTGCAGTTGCAGAGTGCTAATGAAGGCTGAGCTGGTTAAAGTGGAAACCATTCTCTGGGCAAAGCTGGCAGATCTTGTCTTGGGAAGGCTTGAGGGAGGGCTTGCAGACTTTTCTGGATGTGCAGAGGGAGGGGTTGTTCCTGGCAGGTGTGGTCCCTGAGACAGGTTGTGGGAGATGCCACAGCCCAGAAAATGAGAGCTGAACGTTCCTGTGTTGCATCCCCTACTCAGGGATCTGTTTTCCTTTCAGGAGAGCAATATTAGGATCTGCAGCAGGGGCCTCGTTTCTGATGGCCAGGGGACAGCTTTAGCAATGCTCTCAGCCCCGTATTCCCTTAAACTGATGTGTAGGGTATTTTCTGGTTTGTTTTTTTCTTATTTTCACGAGCCTGTGCCTTGATGCTGCTGGCTGACCTCGTGTCCAAGGGCATATGCAATGCAAGCAGGGTCTGGCACAGGCAGGAGAAAGAGCTCTCATCCCCAGGCTCGATTCCGCCGTGTCCCATCGGTGTCCTCCACTTGTTTCTTACACAAAGCCACGCAGACAAAGCGTCCTGAGCGTGTGAGGCCAAGGCTGTGGGATTTGTGCTCCTGGGGCAGCGTGTTCCAGGCACCCCAACCACCCACTTTGTTTTCCCTTGTCTCTCCAGGTAGCCAGATGGGAGCACAAAACACGAGCCCTCAGCCAAATCTTCGGCTCTCCCCATGCTGCCTGTTACTGCCTGGGTGCTGTGATCCTGGTGCTGAACTGTGTGAGGAGCCACTGGTAAGGAGCTCACCCTGCTGCTGTACATCCATGGAAAGAAATGCCCCTCTGGAGTGGGGGGAAAAAGGGGCATTTGCTCAGCAGTGCTAAATCCAACCCCAGAGTATTGCTTTGCCACGGCTGGATAGCTTCAGCCAGCAGCAGATTTATTCCAGGATTTGTAATAAAGATGAGGGATGCAGCAGTATGGCAAAGCCATCAGTTTCACTGGTTGTTAAGTGTCACAGGTTACCTTGCTCTGCTCCCTGGGGATGTTTCCTCTCTCCTGTGAGCAGCCCAGGTGGCAGGGCTGTTTACACAGGATGGATCATATGTAACAGCAGAATTTTTTAATTTTCTTGTAAAAATCGTAAACAAAATTAAAGCTGCTTTTAAGAAGCCGCAGTTTCCTGTGCAGAAGAGCAGGATTACCTGTGCACTTAACAAACAGTCTCTTGAAACTCTTATCTGCTATCTCTAAACACTACCTGTGCTAGCTAATGGTATTGTATGACTGATACACCATACTCCATGGGAATAAGTCCTTTAACATTCCCAGTGCAGCAGAGAGGTTTTACTGCAGAAGATTTTCTCAATGCCAGCAATTTATCTGCTATCTGGTTGGCTTTATCTGCACTGCTGTTAGGAGAGACAGACTCACTAAATTCCCAGATTCAATTATATCAGGGTCAGAGCTAATGGGTTGTTTAGTACTCTGGGTAATTTCCCAGGCGCAGAGTTCTCAGGTTGGAATTTGCACATGTATTTAAGAGCTCTGCTTTCCTGGAAATGACACCAGGACCTGCCCTTGCCCTTCTGTGTTTGTCCCAGCTACTGTTGATGGCAGAAACTGAAAGAAAGCTTGCAGTGAACAAGGCTATAATCGAATGCAGAGGCCATGTGTGTGTGCTGCTGATGTCTTAGTGACACAGCAGGCTTGGATTTTGCTGGAGAATGTCTCGACAGCCTCTTGCACAAATTACAGAGTCACTTGTTGTCTGGGAAGCAATGCAAAGCCTTGTCCTTGCCTTTAATTAAAAACACAGCTGGTGGAGGGACAGTCTTCATTTCCAGAGGTCCTGCTGGCTCCTGGGTCAGCGAGGCTCATGGGTCACAGCAAGGCACTGAGAGGGAGCTGCTGGGAGAGCCAAAGTGGCCTCGTGTGTCCTTGCACTGTGTCACACTTTGCCCCTGCAGAACCCTGGCTCTGCTCTGTGTCATGGGTCTGTGGGGACTGTGGGACTCTCTGAATTTGGCTCTGCCTGTGCAGCCCAGCAGTTGGGCCCTGAAGGAAACAGCAAGGTCGATCCAGGGGCTGGAAAAGCCCCCCTCTGGACCTTGGGTTTGGAGGAGAGGCTCCAGAAGATGCTCAGCCCCAGCAGAACACGGATGAGATGCCAGCCCATCCCAATGGGCCAAAGCCTTTCAGATTATTGCAATGGAAAGTTTATTTTGCTCAGATATTTCTATGTGGTTGGGTTATTCCCTCCCCTTTCCTTGGTGGCCTGAGTGATGGCTAGCAGGCTTGGGAGGCTCTTCTGGCAAGGCAAGCCCTTAACTGTGGGAAGGATTGGGTGGTTCCAGGGTGATCATCAGAGCAGCAGCTGCTGGAGTTATCCCAAAACACACCTGGGAGCTTCCCTGCCTCCATTCCCAGCTCACTGAGCCCTCCAGGGCTGCCCAAGGCTTATTGCTGCAGCTTGGGGGGCTTTTGCTGCTTGACAAGGATTCATCCTGCCCCTTACCCTTCCAGGATGATACCAGCCAGGTCCAGCTCAGGGTTCTGCTGACCAGAGGGGCTTCATCTGACACAGCCACTGTCATCTCAGTGACCAGTGATGCTGGGAGAGACATGTCTAACCTGCTCTTGCTATTTTGCTTTCCCCTTTATTTTATTCTCTGAGTCACTTTTACTGGAGCAGGTTTGCTGCTCCTCAGCCCCTCGGAGACAATCCCTTGGTGCACAGTGGCCAGGGTTGCTTGTGCAGAGCATGAGGGCTGCTGATAATGAGCAAAAAGGCAGCCTCAGGGGTCCCTCCACCTCCAGTGCTGTAATCCAGCCTTTAAAACTCCTCTTTTCCTGCTCTGGGGACTTGTTACGTGGGTGGGGGCTGCCAGGGAGCGATGAGGAGCCCAGGGGATGTTTCTTTTGGTTTTAAAAGCCTCCTTCCTTTTTGCAGCTGAATTTTTGAAAGGCTCCGAGCTGGGGGCGGAGGAGGGGAGGGCAGAGCAGACAGAACTTTGGGAGTGGGTTGGCATTTTAGGTGACAGCACCTGGGAGCCAGGATGTGTGGCTGCTTCACCACCCGCCCCACGCTGTGTCTGTGCTGGGGTCCTTCCTCAGCCCAGCACCCCGGTGCTCTCGTGCCAGCTTGGCTCCAAAAGGATTCCTTGCAGGGAAGAAGAGGGATGTCTTTGTGCTCAATTAAGCAATTAGATTCTTCCCAGCTCTCAGCTTCATTATCAGCCTTGGCTTGCAATCCAGACTGACCTGTGACCAGGGGGGACCTGCTTAGTCAAGTGCACAAGACAAGCATCCTTAATTGCTTTGGTGCAATGATTATTTTCATTACAATGGTTTCTTTCTGCAAGAAGCAAGGAACTTCCATCACCGAGGCTTTTATCTGTGAAAACAACTCCTGAACTCTTGAACTGTCTGCTCTGTGTGCAGTTTGTGACTGTTATCTGTGTGACATGGGACGTGACAACCTTCACTGTCCTCCAGCCTCACATCCAGAATCGCTCTCTCCTCCCTCACCACGTTCTTGGTATCTTTCCCTGCATCAGTTTATTCACAATTAGCCACTGGCACTGCCTCCAAACCCTCCTGCAGTGCCTTTGGCACACCCTGGCACACTCCCCACCCTTGGGCAGGAACACAGGGAGGTTCTGAACCTCCCTCCTGGTGGGTCTCAGGGTGAGCTTTAAGGCAACACCCACGTGCACACCTTGACTGGGGGGCTGCAGGTGTTGGGGTGTCTCAGTGTGAGTGAGTCCCACAGAGGCTGTGCCAGCCAGTGCCCCTGGCAGTGGCTCAGTGGCATCCTGCTGCAGGCTGGCATCAAGTTCTGCATTGATGCCATACTCTGGGTGTTGCCTCCTGTGTGGATTTCTCACTTGGAGCTGATGCTTCCAAGAAAATAAATCCACCCTGGGAAAGGATTTTGCCCAGAAAAGGGGTTGTTTGTCATTGCCAGGTAGTGCCTCTCACTTTAGGCTCAGTCCTGTTCAATTTTGTGAGCGGGCACCATGGATGAGTGTGCTGTAAATGGCATTGATCCTGGAGCCACATGGCCCTGTGTGCAGAAGTGACCAAGGCTGATGATGGGAATCGAGCGTGGTCTGACAGAGCTGGTGCCCCCTCTGAGCCACAGTGCCAGAAATTCCTGATGCCTGCTCAGGAAAAGCCCCAGGGAGCCAACAGCACCTCCTGCCCACGGCATCCTGATGAGGAAACCTCAGAGCTCAGATGTAAGGCAGGGGGAGAAGCTGCCACAGCCCCCAGCTGACCTAAATAACACACACACCCCAGTGCTGTCAGAAAAGCAAGGTCATTATTGGCAGAAGAAGCTGTGAGGATGATGGCCGGGCTGACAATTGCCAGCGGTATCGGCAGGACGATTTCGGTGCTGTTGAGGTTGCTGTTTTCTAATGAAGAAGATCTTTTGTTGCAGCTTGTGCTGCTGGGCACCACTGGATGGTTTTAACCCCGTTGCCTCCTTTAGCCAAGAGGAACAAAACCTCCAGCATGGGGGACAGACCGATGTCCCACACGGTGACTGTGGCACCTGGCAGCAGTGGCTGTTGTCACCAGAACCCCGCTTGCCTGTTCCACTGCTGCTTCCTTGCTGCCTGCTGGCCCCTGGCCCAATTCTGCTCCAATTGTGCTGATCAGCCCCAGTTTCCAGGCTGGTTTTTGGGATCAGTCAAAGGGAGCACTGCTGGGCTGCTCCCTGCAGCGACCCAGTTTGCTGGACGAGGTCTTTGTTCTCCTTTGGATGACAAAATACACTTGGTGGGGGCCACTGAGAGATGGCCCCAACAAGACCTAGAAATCTCAGCCTCTCTTTTAGTACAATATTTCCATGTTTTCTTCCTGCTCCACTGGCCTTTGGGGATGTGTTTCGGGCTGTGACTTGTTAAGATTTCTGGTTGAATAAATCAGCACCTGATGTGCAAACCTGGCTGCACGTCCTGTCCATGTCCCAGCCAGAGGATCTGCTGCCCATTTCCCTCACTCCCACTTTCTTCCTGTGAGCCCACTGGCGTGACATGTCCATCCTCATTGTGCAGAGGCACTTTGAGTGGTTTTCCAGTTCATCTGGTTTATTATGTGGTAAGCAGAAAGAGGAGAGATTCAGACTAGATGTAATGAAGAAATTTTTGGTGAGGAAATGTTTTATGTGGAAACACAGGTTGCACGGAGAAGCTGTGGCTTCCCCATCCCTGGAAGTGTCCAAGGCCAGGTTGGATGGGGCTTGGAGCAACCTGGGATAGTGGAAGGTGTCCCTGCCCATGGCAGGGATTGGAACTGGTCCCTTCCAACCCAAACCACTCTGGGATTCCCATGATAAGACTTCTGAGTGTCTGAGCAAGCACCTCTGTGTTTTTGGGAAGGGTGGGCAGAACAATGCCTTCTGCCTTGGCTGCTCCTATCCTGTCAGGAATTAGCCAAATCTGCCAGTTTGGCCAGAGCAGAGTTGAAGGATTTGGGCTTTTCCCAGCTGGTGGAGAATGTGTGCCTCTGGCATCGTGCTTCAAACTGGCAAGCATGGGAACATGTCAGGGGAAGCCCCATTACCCCATTTTCCCTTTGCAAAAATTAGGGGCACCTTCCAGGCCCCTCCATGGGGACAGCCATCCTCATGACAGCAGCCAGGGGTGTGATCAAAGTAGGTCTCAGCCTGCCCACCCTCCCCTGGGCTGCAGGAGGGATGGATGCTCCTCACCATGGTAATTGCTCTGCTCGGCACAGAATGCAGTTCCAGGTACTGGGACAAAGCCTGGCTCTAATTGATGTCCTCTTGGATGCTGAGCTGTGCTGCTGCCTTGTCGTGAGCCTGAAATAAATGCAGTCACCAACGTGACTCAGAGGCACATGAAGGAAGGGACTGGTTTCATGACAGACTGAAATATGTCATATTTCAGGAGACTGGCTCCCTAGCAAGGGAAATGCCCAAAACCTTGTCCTTCCCTGCCAGGGAGGGCAAAACACGGCCAGGGAGGCTCCCTCACCGTTGTGGATGCTGGAATAATTGATGGCTCCGTGCTGCTTGTCACAGCCCAGCGTCATAAATGCTTTAAAGGTTTATTTACCAATTCTGCAAACTCCTGAGCGCATCATGTTTAATGCAAATAGAGAGTGTGTTTAGGAAGATATAAACCATTCCTAGAGGGAAAGGCAGTCCATTATCTCCGTGCAAACACCTCCCTCCCTAGCTGTAAGCCAAACAGCAGGGAGCTGAGCAAGACATGCTGATGAGAATAACTAATGCAGGCCTATCCAACCATGGAAGGGAAGGATGGGATCCTCTGGAGCAGGAGAAACAGCTTTGCCAAAACAAACCATACCATGTGCTGGTTGCAAACCTTCCAGTTTTGGCTGATTCCCAGCCAGCCAGTTAATGTTCTTGAAGCCACCTCTGTTCCATGTTCTGAGACCGAGTCAGGTCATCAGCATCGGATAGAGGAGCCCCAAGGATGTGAGAGGGTGTGAACCCAGCTCATCCAGAGCAAGAAGCAGGCTCTGAGGGCTTTGCTCTTGCTGTGCCTCTTTCTCCTTTGCCATCTCTTTGCCAACCCCTGGGATTCAAGTGGGTTCCTCCCAGGTTTGCCTCCCTGGGGATCAGCAAATTGCTGTAAAATCCTTCCTGGTGCTGGTGTCCTCTGGATAAGTCCTGGCCAGATCTGGAGCCAAACCCTCACGCTGTGAAAGGCACATCCTCTTCTGTGTGAGGAAAGAGCTGCAGAGCATCCCCGGGGATGTCAGGGTGTGTTTTGAGTGCACAGCCAGGCCAGGATTCCTCGGGCAGAAAGGCACACCCCTTCAGGGGGATTGCTTTCCTCCCAAACCCAGGCAGTGCTGGTAGCAGGGACATGGATTTTTTGGCTTCCTCGTAGAGGAGACTTGTGTCATTTAAAAATAAAGACCACGGAGATGATGCAAAGGGTTGTGCAGCTGCTGCTGCTTCATGGTGCGGCCAGATTTGCGTCTCCCCATCGGAAATGATTTTGAGCTAAGCCAGTGTGAGCCTGGTGAGCACAGGGAGCTGTGCTGGGCACTGGAGGAGGGCCAGCCCTGGGGACTGTGCCTGCATCGCCTCGGGCCACTCTGTTGTTCCTCTGTCTGTGCTTGGCTCCCGGGAAAAGGAATTTCCCTGTCATTTCCAGAGTGTAAAGCACCCAGATGCTGTGGTTTTGCTCACTTCTGAGCGTATTACATTTATTCCGTGTTTTGTTTCCTTGCTCCAGTCCAAACTGGTGATTAAATGTCTTGTTCTGGGGTCCTAAAAACTCCTCAACAATAGAAAGCCTAGTGGGAGCAAGCTCAATGTGAATAAAGGCTATCATCCAGGTTCCTAAAACACAGAGTTCAAGTATTATCCTGGACTTGCTTGGTGCATGAACTTGCCACCAAGCCTTTGAAAGATTTGTTTCCAGATGCCTGGCCTTCAGCCATGTAGGCAGGACTGTCTCTCTAGACTTTTATTTGGGCAACAGGGAAAATCCAGAGGTTTGCAGGGCTTAGGGAAGATGGACACCAGGGAAAAAAGC